>CAJQZJ010032130.1:8285333-8308364 GCA_907164525.1 Lophiomys imhausi
CTTTACTCTGAGGCAGTGTCTATCTTTCGTAGTTAGATGTGTCTCTTGTATACAGCATAAGGAAGGGTCTTGCTTGCGGATCCACTCTGTAAACCTATGTCTTTTTATTGGGGAGTTGAGTCCATTGATGTTGATGGATATTAGTGACCTGGGGTTGTTATTTCCCATTAGTTTGGTATAGGTGGTGGTCCTGTTTCTCTTTTGGTTTAGTTGCTGATGGGTTTTCTATTCCCTTTGTTTTCTTGGGTGGAGTTTTCTTCTCTGGGTTGGGATTTTCCTTCTAGGATTTTCTGTAGGGCTGGGTTTGTGGGTAGATATTGTTTAAATTTGATTTTGTCATGGAATATCTTGTTTTCTCCATCTATGTTGATAGAGAGTTTTGCTGGGTAAAGTAGTCTGGCTGGGCATCTATGATCTCTTAGGACTTGTAGTATATCTGACCAGGCCCTTCTAGCTTTTAACGTTTCTGGGGAGAAGTCAGGTGTAATTCTGATGGGTCTGCCATTGTATGTGACTTGACCTTTTTCTCTTACAGCTTTTAATATTCTTTCTTTGTTCTGTACATTTGGGGTTTCAATTATTATGTGGCGAGAGGAGTTTCTTTTCTGGTCTAATCTGTTTGGTGTTCTGTAAGCCTCTTGGATTTTTATTGGCATCTCTTTTTTCAGGTTTGGGAAGTTTTCCTCTATGATTTTGTTGAAGATATTTCCTGGACCTTGGAGTCGGGAGTCTTCTCTTTCCTCTATACCTATAATTCTTAGGTTCCGTCTTTTCATTGAGTCCTTGATTTCTTGGATGTTGTGGGTGAGAGATTTTTTAGCCTTCTCATTTTCTTTGGATGTTGTACTGATTTCTTCCACTGAATCTTTCATGCCTGAGATCCTGTCTTCCATCTCTTGCATCCTATTGTTGATACTCACATCCATAGTTCCTGTTCTCTTCCCTTGGTTCTCCACTTCCTCTTTTAACTCTGACTGTGTTTTCTTTATTGTTTCTATTTCTATTTTCATGTCTTGTATGGTTTTGTTCGTTTTGTACATTTCCTTCTCCAGCTTGCTTGTTTTTGTATGAAAATCTTTCATGGCTTTTTCCTTTTCCTGTTCAAGTTCTGTCACCTTGGCTTGGAGCTCTTTAATGGTGTTGTTCCTTGTTTTGATATGTAGAATTGTGGCTTCTTTGAATTCCTTCATAGATTTAAGTTCTTCTTGCAGGGACTCTATCACTTTCCATAATGCAGAATTGTCAATGTTTTCATGTGTTTCTGTTGGTGTGTGGTCATCTGAAAAATATGGAACGCTTCACGAATTTGCGTGTCATCCTTGCGCAGGGGCCATGCTAATCTTCTCTGTATTGTTCCAATGTTAGTATATGTGCTGCCGGAGCGAGCACCCAATGGTCCGTCTTTGGTAAAGTATTGTTTTGAGAAAGTAGACATGTAGAACAGTGTCAGGAAACCCTGAAATCAGGATTAAAGTTACCTTTTTGTAAGGAAATTTGTACCTGCAAAGAAAATTTCCTGAATGTGTCTCCTCTAGAACAGGGAGGGAAGGGTGTCCAAGAGGCTTAGTAACCTGTGTTTGTTTTGAAAGGGGTGTTGGGATCCAGCTAATCTTGAACTTCTGGTCTCAAGTGATCCTTCTGTCACTGTCTACAGCATCCCAGGACTGCAGATCGAGGAACTGTGACCGGTGAGCCAGAAAGTTTTGATAATGGAGATGATACAAGTTAAAACTGAGTAACAGCCTTAACCTATCGACTGACTTTTCCTGAACCTCCCCTTCACTGGTCTTTCTCTAGTCCTTTTCTTTTCAGCTGAGATGAGATTTAAGCCTGTACTCTGCTCCATTTGAGAATTATGAATTCAAATTCTTTGGTTAGCTCCTACCCGAGGGCTACATGCTAATAAATTTCTGTTTGCTTTCTGCTTGCCTGATGTTTGTCACAGGAGTCTGTCCCTAGCTATGAACCAAAAAAAATATGGAAAAATCATTGTTTCTTCTCTCTAGAATACGTGCAAAATTTTGAATGTTTGTCTTTTAAAAAGTGGACATGAAAGAGCTTTTCTTTGCTTTTTCTGATCCAATGATAAAAAGCTTTGGAGTAGAGGAAAACAAGCATGTCTTGCAGGTAAGAAGAAACAGAGCAGGATGTCATTTGGTGTCTAATAGGTTAATAAGCACCTACTTTATTCCAGACTCCTTGCCAGGCTCTGAGAACAAAGAGAATAGACAGAGTAGCTATGTAAGGCATGATGGACTCCAATTTCAGTGCTTTTAATTGATCTGAGAATTCTACCCACCTACCTTGGTGTTGACTCACAACCCACAACACTTTTTTATACAAACATTTTACAGTTCTAAAAGATTTCTAAATATGCTAAAAGGAGCCAGGAGGTACTTCATCCATGATGTCTCATAGAAATGCCATTAATTATAAACCTGACTTAGGTGCTTAGCCATCATTACCAGATCACAGAAAGATAAATGCACTATAGGAGAGTGAAGGAGAGGTAGCTGTGGCTTCCAAAACAAGATGTCCCATTTTCTGCAGCCAGAGAGTAATACTTACCATGCAGGCTAAGGAAGTCCTCAGTCCCTCATTCTTCTGAATACTGTTCTGATAAACAGAGGGAAAACAGCATGTTTCCCTTCTGCCTGGAAGAGTGGTCAGGAAAATGGCCTCCTGATTGTGAAGAATGTTTACGTAATTATCTTTTCTTCCTTCTGGGTAATAATGGTTTTCATCAAAGAATGCTTCCAAATTAACAGCACCATTTGAAGAGGCTAGAATTTTCTCCTCTATCCCACATGCAAAAATTGAACTCAAAGATGCTAAAACACCATCATGGCTTATGACTGATTTTATGTATAACAAAACAACAAATAACTAACTGTTCAAGTTGATGTTTGCTCCATCTGAAATGTATCTGGGAATGTGCCATTTAAAGACACAGAACTTCTTTGTCTCAAACATCAAAGATTATGGAAATCAGAAGCCTTTTCTATTAGGATCTCTGGACTTGGAAAGCTTACCTGTGTCTTTCAGGTGGTTCCTTGAAGACTGTGAAACTGTATTTAAAAAATAATACATTTTCTGCTAATGCATTTCCTGAGATTGTGGATTTTAAAAATTCTTAAAGGAGTATATGAACTTCAATGGCTTGAAAATCCTCCTCAACAATCTGCTGGTATTTTAAAAGCTGCTCAACCACCACATAACTTTTTTTTTCTTATTTCCTTAGACTTAGTACTTGAAACCAAAGTATATAACCAACAGAGATGTATTTTAAGAATATAACACACTCGGTTTATGCCGTGATTCTTCCTTGTGTTTGCACAGTTCTGTGAAGTGGTTCTTCAGAGAAACAGAAAGGGTCATTTTACTGCAACCCTTCTTTAACTGGACTCAGGATTTTAGATGCTGAACAGCCGAGAGAACTGAAGGTTCATGCCGCAGGTGGAGGCTCTCTATGTCCATCAGCAATTTCAGTGTCAAGTCCAGCACAAGGGTAGAAGATGACAGACCCATCTCTTTCCTATGCACAGGAGTGGGGCTGATGAGTTTGGTAAGGAGACTTTGTGACTAGACCCTCAGTCCAAGTAAATAAAGCCAAGGGTTCATGCTTTCTTGTTGCTTCCTACCTGATTAGGGAGACAAAGGACTCATTCAATATGTATGCATTTGTTTTTCCAGCAGTAAACTCCACAGACTGAAAAGCTTAGTATACAGGATTTCACCCAAATGCAAAGTTTCTGTAGCTAAAACCACTCTCAATTATGGCCTGCCTTAGCCTGAATGTATGGATATACTGTGGTTGATCTGTGAGTGTTGTTTATTCTTCAATATATTACTATGAAAAAGTTCATTTAATTTGAAGGTAAATTTTAAGATTAAGACTTAGATAAACAGAAGCTTTCCTTTCTAGAAGTAAATTTGTCTAAGTAAGTGTTCTCTCTGTCACAATTTTCTGCCTCAAAGCAGACACAGGCAGACACTGCTTTCTTCCCTTTAAGAAAAAGAAGGAAATATATACTATAATATAATATAAAAATAATATAATATATAACATAATATAATAATATATTATATTATATATATGCATACATACACAGAGACACATACCCGTTTATTTATATACATGAAGTTCAGTAAAAGTTGCTATTTAAAAATCTTATCAGACCAGGAACACTAAAGGTTGATAAGGTTTGTAAAATTCATAGTGGCGGCCACTTCCAGGCCTGATGTGAATTATGAAATCTAATCTTGTTTTCATAGCTCTGTGATAAAATGTTGTCAATGTTATAAAAAGGGTCTTTGCTAAGACTGACCGGAAACCTGAACTATCTGGCCAGGCAATAAAAACACATTCCTTGGCTGCAAAGTGTCAGGCAAGCAAGGTTTGACTGAAATTGATCGATAAGTCTTCCTTTTACAGTTGAGTGCATTCACTTTGCCTCATAGGATAATAAGGCTTTTTTCTTTTTAAATGGTTTTTCCATTAATATCAGACTTTGGTGTTAGTGTGGAACAAGAAAGACATAAAAGCATAAAAAAGAGAGAAGCCACCAGAAAAGATTGTCATGCTTAATGGTAGGGCACTATGCTCTGGCAAAGTGCTTGGTAGGGGGACATGGAACGTTTTTTTACAGTTGCAGTTGAATTGTGTCCCCTCAAAATCCATATGCCAAAGGCCTGACCCTCAGCACCTCAGAAGGTGACCTGACTTGAAAATGGGCCCCTGCCAATGTAATTAGTGAAGAAGAGGCCACACTAGAGTATGCTGGGCCTCTGGTCACCAGCATAATCACTTCCCTCACCAAAGTTGGAAAATTCAGATCCTGCCATTCAAAATAGAGATAAGAGTGATTCAGGTGATATTTTATGAGACAAGGAATGGCAAAGGTTGCCAGTTACTTTAGTTTATTTCAGTGATATAACAAAATGCCTTAGACTGGGTAGCTTATAAACCACAGAGACTTCTTTCTCAAACTCTTGGGAGCTGGGAGTTCTATTTACATGACAGTAGAATTTGCTGTTAAGGGCCTGTATTCTGGTTCACAGATGACTTCGTTTCTTTATGCCCTCACAGAGTGTGTGTGGGGGGGGGGGGGGAGTCGCTATCTGGGATCTCTCTTCTAAGGGTGCTAACCCCATTCAGAAGAGTTTTTTTCCCAGGGATATAACCTCCAAAGGTCCAATCACTTAATAGAACCACAGTGATGATCTGATTTCAACACACATATTTGGGGAGAGGTCACAACATTAAGATCATAAAACCAAGGCAGAAGGAAGCCAGGGAGAGACAGGAAACAGACTCTTAGTCCTCAGAGGGAATTAGCCTTGCCAATACCTTGACCTTGGACTGCTGGTTTGCAGAATGGAGACACTACATAAATAAAGCAGCTTACCTTGGGTTGTGGCAACTTCTGTGACCTGTACATGTCATGTAAAATTTATGTGCTGCAAACTTAATCCCCAATAGCATTAGGAGGTGGAACTTTGGGGAAGTATTTAGGTCATACTCATATGGCCTCTACTCCCAACTAGCTATGTGTAGCTACAACAACTGCTTTAAAGTGAAGGTTTATGTTCTCTTGCTCTCTTTGTTTATGCCATGTGAGGACAAAGTGAAAAGTTCTGAACCAGATACTGATGGCTTCATCTTGATCTTGGACATCCCAGCCTGTGAGAAATAAATTTATGTTCTTTATTAGTTAACCAGCCTCAGATATTCTTCTATAGGAGCCAAGTGTGGACCTTAGTGTACAATTCTTTCTCTCACTGAAGCTACTTCTAACCCCTGACTAGCACAGAGCCAAGCTATGAGTTCTTCTTGTGGTTCTGTGCACATTTATGTTGAAGTTCTAAGAGTAAAAGGGATCATAGATCTGGTGACCCTCTGTAGAAATGTTTTACACACACACACACACACACACACACACACACACACAGAGAGAGAGAGAGAGAGAGAGAGAGAGAGAGAGAGAGAGAGAGAACTTTTTTGTACTTTTTTTTTACTGTTTATTTATTACTTCAATTTACATCTCCATCACAGTCCCCTCCCTCCACCCCTCCCGGGTCCACCCTCCTACCCTCCCACCCATCTCCCACCTATCCTACTCCTCTGGTGTGGGGGGCCCTACATATCAGCCCCCTTCAGTTCAGCAGCCATATGAGGGCTCAGAGCTTCCTCTTGTACTGGGGGTCTATATGGCAGCTCCACTAGGACACAGTGTCCACTAACAGGTCACAAAGTGTATGCTCCTGCTCCTTTTGGTCTTTAAGAACCATTTGGATTATTGCTGCCTCAATTCTTATTTGTCCCTTGCATCCCACCACCGTGTCAGAATTAGGCTTTTAAAAGTAGATCTAATTAAGAGGCAGCACCATTGCATTCAGACTCTCAGCCGGTGAGTATCAAGTTGAATGCTGTCTTTAACCCCAGACCAATATTCCTTTCAGTCTATGAAGTGCCCTGGATAGCAACAAAAGTCACTTCAGCATGGGAAAACCACAATAGACTGAAGAACATCTGAATTCTCCTCAAAATTAACCTTGGCCATTGAAGAAATATATGTGTTGGCACAATCAACTCCCTTTTCAGTCTGTGATTTGTAGAGCAAGGAAGGTGAGGATAGGTCTAAAAAATGGTACTGTGACCACAATTTACTGAAGGGATGGGGACACACTGGCGCTACCTCATATTGACTCTGTTGGGGTGTGCCTTCTGAATAGGTGCATGGCAATTTCAGAGCAGACCAACAATTTGGAGAGCAGTGACAATTTTTTTTTTTTGAAATCTCAGTTGGCTCACTTCCATTTACATGCTGTTTCTAGCAGCACAGATCAGTCTGGGTCACTCAGCACCACTGAGTAAATACACTGAAAATGATTACTATTTCAGACAAATGTTTAACTGTTCTCAGATTATCTATGACACCGCAGGCCAAAGTCACAGCAATCTAACCTGGAAGTGAGTTTATTTTACCTGGTGATTTATGGAATGAGAATTCTGGGTGCTCTGTGGGACTAATTTAATATAAAACATTCAGATGTCTGTCTTATATTGCCATTCATCTTTCCTTAGCCTGCCTGCACAAGGGGGCATGTGGTTCAGAGAGCTGCTTCTCCCGTCTCAGTCACAAATCATCACGCTTGCGAAACGGAGTGACATGTCTTCCCTTCCAAGCCAGGCTTCCCCCCCCCCACCCCCGGGGAAGAGAATCTACCTGGGTTCTGATGGGAGCAGTGTGTTTTCTATTCTATCGGCCCGTATTGGGAGTGTTTTGAATGGTATGGTTGGTAGAGAAGGGGTCATACGCAATGTTAGTTTGGTTCACCTTCAAGGAAATGTAGTCAGTCTACGGTGACTTATCAGCAAGTGTTGAATTGTTTTATTATGACAATGTGATCTTCTATGGATTGATGTGATAATGCATGTGAGGAGAAGATGAAAAGCTACATTTTCATTCAATATATTACCCACGTTCAAAACCAGACATGTCAGTGCCTGATAAAACAATAAAATGAAAAGTATTTTAGCCACAAAGTTACTATAAATCTCACATGGATTCAATGAATGTTCATTCTATGTTATAAAGAATATTCAGGTCCTAAGAACACAAATCTGAATAAGCCTGGCCTTACTGTAAGGGGGTTTGCAGATCAGGGGGAAAAAGCTTACACCTACTATAGTGAAAGGATTCCCTTCATTGCCATTTCAGAGGAGTGGTCAAGAAGGCTAGCCTGAGAAAGCTGCAGGAAAAGCATGTACACAAATATGGAGAGAGAGAGAGAGAGAGAGAGAGAGAGAGAGAGAGAGAGAGAGAGAGAGAGAGAGAGAGAGAGAGAGAGACAGAGACAGAGACAGAGAGAGAGAACATGCCAGATGGGGAAAAGTGAGAAGGGTAGGATGTGAGAACACAGAGCTCTGTGGGCAAAGGACTGAAGCCAAGATTACTGATCCAAGAATACATCATCTGCAAGGCCTGGGGTGTTCATGGGAGGAGTTTGTGGTTCAAATTGAGGACAAGAAGCTACTTACTGAAGGACATAGAATAAGAGAGTGACATATATGATTTTCATTTTGGAAAGATAAGCCCAGTTACAACTTTGATAAAGAAAAGGACACAGGATTAAATGGACTCCTAAAGACTTGTTATACCCATAGATGAGATCACTCAGCCCTCATTATAGAGGTTTCTTTTTGCAGTAGATGGAGATTATCACAAAAACCCACATTTGGTCAACTCAATGTGCAGAGAGTAAGAGACTATGGAGTGTTTAACCCTAAAGAGTACCTTTATTTCAAACACACACACACACACACACACACACACACACTTTCAAGGCTCAGGAATCATCACAGAAGAGGAAGCAGAAAGATTTTTAAAATGAAAGGGCACTGGATGACTTTGTGTGGCAGTGTTTTTTGCATGCAACAGAGCAGTTGCGTATATGAATTAACGATAACTGTAACTGCATGCACAAGACCTATGCAAGATCGAGCCAGACAAAGTCCCAGCATGGTGGGAGCAGGTGGCCGGGAAGTATCCATCCTAAGTGAGGACTGTTAGCAACTGATGACTGCTGAGCGGAAAGTCTATTTTCTTCAAGGATGTGGTCCACCAGAGGTTTTTCGTGCTCCAACAGCCAGTCCTAAATCCATGAATATACTGGCAGCAATAAAAAATAGACTCAGCAGATGATGACAGCAATGATGATGACAAAGAAGAGGAACGAGAGAAAAAGAGGGGGAGGAGAAAAATACATAAGTTTTTGGGGAAAGATAGTGATGGTGTGAATATGAGAGAAAGCAGAGGGAGGGGAAAAAGAATGGACTTGATCAAAATACATTATATGCATGTATGAAATTCTCAATTCTTAAAAAAAGGAAGCTAAAGAGGAGAAAGGCTAGGGGCAGAATTGTGCAGTTACAGAAAGCTTAGTTTCATTTTGGTGACTGGTAACAGTGGCCTGAAGATAGTGAAAGTAAGTGATTCATAGCCATAAGAGCCCTAGGACTCCCATTTTATTCATAACAAAAGTCGCAACCAGATGCAGGTGGAAATCTGCCTCTGTTGTAGACTCATTAACTGAGCCAGACAGAGGACCCAGTATGTGACTCCCCATTGAGGCTATTAGGCACTCACTGCCTTTGCAGTTTGCATAAACTTCTCAAACACAGCACAGATGTGGATCACATAAACTTTTCATGTGAACTGTGCATTACCTAATAGCAATTCTCCATGGATGTCCCAAGGCATGAAAAGGGATTCTGTTCAGTGAGAAAAAGGCTAGCCTAGTATGCATGCGATCACATGTCAAACAAAACAAAAGCTAACAGAAATAATAGAATATTGAGATGGCCATGAGATACAGCTACAGCCTCGTCTTGAAAACAGACTTCCAAAAAGCCTGGATTCCGAATGCTGCTGTATTTGTTCACTGCCTTGGTCATCCTGGCAAACCCCATCACCGTAAAAAGGTGGAGCATCTTGGGAACTTGTATCCTGAATTCCTACAACAGTTTCAGTATCAGTTGCCTTTATTAGTAACCAGAGCTCCAAATTTTATGCTGATTGTATACTGCAGTGACGAAACCTTGTATATATTGTGTTGACCAAGACAAGAGGTATTAAACAGTTTTCTACAAGAAGAAAGTGGCTTCTAACGAAGTAACTTGGGCTTTCACAATAACTGAGACAGGCAGACACTAGACAGGATTAGCTTTCTCTGCCCCAGTAGCTAGCTCCTACACTGAGGGAGGGCTTTTAGCTATGGAGAACAGAAATACTGTTTTCATTTCCATCCCTGCTCCTCTTCTTATAAAAATGTACTAGGAAACTTTTTTTTTTACCATCCACAAAATTATCATGCTCTTTGTATATGTACTGTGGTTCTGACATTCTTCTTGTGAACTTTAAAAGGCAAATTTCTGTCAGTAATAAGGCTGCTTAATTAATATGAGAAGCTTCCATGTCTCAGACTCCCTGTTTACCCTTCAAAATCTAGGTATAGTTCCAACCTCCAGGTGGCAAGTTCTGATCCAAACCATTTAAATATGAACATAATGGCTAACACTTGTAATCCCAGGCCTATTGAGGTTGAGGCAGGAGGGTTGCTACGAATTCATGAGCTGTCTGAGCAAGTCTGAGCTCTAGTAATAGACTATCTCAATAACCCAACTTAAAAAAAAATATTTCCACCATTTCTTAAGGAAATGGTAAAAAGCACACACAGAGTAGTTAGGCCAATTCCTCACTCACACATAGCAAAGGGTCTAGCAACGACTGGCAAGTGTTCTTCAAATTGGGACTTCCAGGTTGGGCCTCCAGTTGATTGTAAATAGCACTCTCCTTGACAAGCCCTGAACTCCTGAAAAAGCTTGTTCAACTATGACAACTTCACACACTTCTTTCCAGGTGTTGGATAAAATGCCCTATGCAGGTACAGGGATCATAACTCTTCTGGCATGAGGCCTAGGAATCTGCATTTTCAATAATGCTTCCCAGGTCCTTCTGTGTACACTAAATATGAGAATTCTATTAGAGAATCATCCCTTATTTAGTCATATGTTGTTCTGTGAAGGATATTTATTTATTTGTTTGTGTATGTGTTCATGTGTGGTGGAAGTTATGATTTCTTCAAACACACTGTTGTGTTGAATACATGTGTTTTTGTTTTGGTCCCAAGTGTGTGATGTGGAGGTATATGATCCAATGGATGAAAGCAAACTCATGAGAGGACATGAAACATATCCTTTTTTTTTGTTTGTTTTTCAAGACAGAGTTTCTCTGTGTAACAGCCCTGGCTATCCTGGACTTACTCTGTAAACCAGGCTGGCCTCGAACTCACAGAGATCTGCCTGACTCTGCCTCCCAAGTGCTGGGATTAAAGGCGTGCACCACCACCACCCAGCTTGAAATACATCCTGAAGGGACAGCACATGGTGTTTTGTCAGCTGGAAACTACAACATGTGGGCGATATGTTATTTTCCCAGTTGGAAAACATCCTTTGATAAACAGTCTACTTAGAGAGGGAATGATCCTTGTCAATAAGAAAATATCTCATGCTGGGGGCATGATGTTGGCCAGTTGGAAAACTATCCTTGTGTGGATTTTGAGAGGGTATAACTACCAGCCCCAGAAACAGAGAGGAGGCTTTTGCTTGGCTTTGCTTCTCATCACATTATTTCACTTTAAGATCCTCCTAGCAAGAAGTATTGCAGAGGATTCTTCGAGTTCATTGCTGTTAACCACAGCCCAGATGTGGCTAAGAGAACACACTCCCCAAGCAGGGGTATGGCAGCAGCAGACACCCACAGCTGCAGATCGAGGAGCCACCACCCAAACTGTTGCTGGTTCGTGCTGCTGCTGTGTTTCCTGGTTTGCTGGTTGGTTGCGTTCCCATTGCTGCTGGTACCTGCTCCTGTGCTTGCTGTTGGGCTGGACTACTGAACCCTGGCAATGAGGACTGGAGCCAACCCTGAGAGCTGCATCTAGAGAGATCTACATTTCTTGTCTCTTCTAACCTTTTTTCTTCTGTACCTTGAGTTGATGGGTTGGAAGGGAGATAGAGATATTAATATAATGACAAATAAATAATTTAAAAGTATGCCTTCAGTTCATGTGTATGTACACACATATTTGTGCACATACATGTAGGAGACCAGAGGACAACTTTGAGCGCTGTTACTCAGGAGTTGTCCCACTCATTTCAAAGCAGGATCTCTCATTGTTGTGGAGCTCACCATTTAGGCTTGGCCACCTGGCCAGCAGGCCCTGTTTTCACATCTCCTGCCCTGAGATTAAAACTGTGCACACTCATACCCAGCTTACATTTTTTTGTTTTAATTGAAATAATTTAATATTTTCCCCATTGATTTTCCTCCCCATCAAGTTCATAGCCTCCTTTTCTTTGACTATATATATATAGTGTGTGTGTGTGTATGATATAATTACATATGCATATATACATACATAGTGTGTGTATGTATAATATAATTACATATACATACATACATAGTGTGTGTATATGTATTATATGATTACATATGCATACATACATAGTGTGTGTGTATATGTGTGATATGATTACATATACATACATACATACACACATACATAGTGCATATGTGTATAAATATGTAAGTATATCCTGATAAGTCCATCATTTACTGTTGCTTGTATATACATGATTTAATGGCTGACCATTGATCACTTGTTCTCTGAATTTAAACAGTTGTGGTTTTTTATAATGATCTCTGTCTATTGCAAAGAGAAGTTTCTTTGATGAGGGGTGAGAGTTACATTTATCTGTGCACATAAATATTTAGAATGAATGCAGTCAGGAATGATGCTGATTTAGTAAAGTTGCAGTATAAACTCTCCTCTAAGATCCATGTCTTCACTATCCCTGGGTAGTTGGCTCAGGTTTCCAGGGCCAGGCAGGATTTCTCTCCTTTTGAGAAGGTCACAAGTCTAATCAGACTGACAAAATATGAGTAGCATTTTTGCACCTTTAGGGATATCTTGCCGTGCTTGCTGGTCATTGTATGGTTCATACCCAACTTTTTACATGGGCTCTAGGGATCAAATTCTTAGGTCCTCATACTGTGAGGGCAAAAAGACTTCACCAATTATCCAAATCCTTGGCTAGATTTTTTTCAATGAAAAATCAGACTTGAAGTTTCTTAGAGGAGAAAAGACCAATGGCAAGGAGTAGAAGAGAAGGGGAGAGAGGAAAGCATGATAGAAAGAAAAAAGATATGACTCTGGGAAGAGCTAAGCTGTGAGTCCCAGCAGACTTCTTCCATCAGACTCTTTCCCTAAAAAAATGTAGCCACTAGTGGTGGTCCTGATGATGGACTAGCTGGCCGGGTGAAATGGCTGAGCACTCACATCTGTGCTTCAGGATCAAAGTCAGCTTCTAAGTTGGCACATCTGCTGAACAATTAACTAGGGAGTAACAGGCCTGGCAGCTTAACCAGACCTTCCGTTTATCCCTAATCTGTCAGTATCATGCTGAAACCCTTCAGATTCCAGTGTTTCATGGACCTCGAACAATAGTACATTCAATTCAGAATCACCATTCTACTTGGCCTATGAATGTAAGTTCTGGCCTCTGCTCTTCCTCTCTTCTCCTATCAGTTGCATCAGGAGCATCATTCCTTCCTATATTTCTATTTACATATGTTGTACAGTGTGACAGCCTATTGACAGGACTTTCACATTATAGGCTTCAAGAAATTAAAAGCTCCCGTGGCTTGATGGTGGCAGTCCTCTGAGTATCTGTTCTTACATGGAAGGTCCACCGGCTTTAAGCAGCTTTAGTCTGCAGTAGGTTGTGTCCATTCCACTTTGCAGTTGCTTATGATTCTCAGCCCCAAACCATTCTGTGTCATCAGAATTCTAGTTTATTGTGTTGAGAATGAAAATGATGCTCCCTGGTTTTGCTTACCTATCCTTGGAGGGAAGACAGTGAGCACAGAGCCAGGAAGAAACTGGAGTCATTGGTTTAATGAACACAACTGCGTATTGGTGTAGACTGGTCCAAATTCTGTTTAATTGAGAACACTTGCATCTGATTTTTTTTACCATCTAGAATGGCACAAGTTTGTGTGCTCCGATCAGACCCTCCGGATGATGCTCGACCCCAAAACTGCTACACTGGAGAATCACAAATCTCTCAGTGACATTCAGCACAACAGGGGTGTCACTGAAGGCTAGAACAAAGGGCACAGCACCTTCCAGCCATAGTTTCTAAGGGATGTTGTAGCAAAAGAGAACAAATTTATTGTCTTCTTCCTTTTCCCCTTTCTCATCCTCCTGATTCTTATCATCTTCTTTTTTGCCTTTGCTCTCTCTCTCTCTCTTTATTTTGTTGATTTGTAAAATAATATTTAGTTATTATGAACAATCAAGAAAAAAATAAAATTCATAGACACTACTTCGAGAGCACCTTGGTGACTTGAAGAATCCCAGAGTTGTGTTTTACAAAGCTCACAGCTGTTCTCAGGTGAAATGTTTAGTTATGGTAATGCAACCTCAAATGTGTCAAACTTATGAACATACTGCCTGGTGTTAACTTGCTTAGAAATGGGCAACTTCAAAAGGCAACAAAAAACAAAAGATTGGCAGAAAATTCCAGTTCTCCTGAAGGTACTCACCAATGGTGCTGTCAGTGGGTGACCCCTGGCTCACCTCAAGGTGGTGAACCAGCAGGAAATACATTTCTGGAGAAGGCTATGGACTTGAGGGTTTTGCTTTAGTATCTGATAATAAATGGCTTTCAGTTGATTTAAAAAATACTGAAATCTGTCATACGAATGAGATCGATTCAAATTTGATAAACACATCCCCAGATGAAATGACTGTGTTTATTAAAAGCTTAGGACAACTCACCAAATTGAAATAGCCTTTTCCTATTATAGTCCTCAGTAAGGTGGGATAACTGCTCCCCCGTCAAACTCCAGCCAGTAAGGAGAGCCAATCCTAAGAAAAACCTTAGGACTGTTTTAATCTAAGTTAGAGGTGACTATGAATGCCACAGATATCCTAGGCAAGCTGTCATCTAAAGAGCAAGTGTGGCTGCTCGGTGGCAAAATGTGATGTGTTGATGACTGTTAGATTATATCTAAAATCCCATTTATTGGTAATAGAGGAGTTCACTTAAGGTTTTTGCCTGATGTCTCCTGGTGCTTGATAGGGCGTTGTGTGATATTATCAATTTTCACTTCAGGCATGTTTCCATGCTGCAATGGAGACTTAGCAGTAGTGTTCACATTTGATCTAGGGCGAATGATGCTGTTTTCATAGCAAAGCAACTTTTCCCTGCCAGTAAGTGCTAGGTGCCTCTGCACCTGCAGAAATGCATTTGTTCTCATGGAATTTTGAAAAAAAATGTTTATTTCTTTATGGGGATTGTGATCAAGTCATTTCATTGCAAGGAAAGAGCCAGTTGGTAGGAATCCTGATGGTTCACTGTCCAATTTTGGTCACATTCCTTAATATTTCCCGTTTTCTTTCAGGTTTGTTAACAAAATAAAAAGAAAGAAAGAAAAGTAAATGAGTCTTGAAGCATGGCTTACTCTGCTGCAAAAAGCTGCTTTGGATCACCTTTAACATCACACAAACAAATGTCTGCAAAACGGCAAACTGCTGTTCATCTAACACTTGAGATTTCACTACCACAGTGTCCTAGGCAGCAGGGATTTATTCAAGCAGGCTTACTGATTTGCAGACTAGGAATAAATACCAGGCCTTTTGTGGAGTTAACCAAGAGCTCCCTTCAGCAGAAATGATACATTGGCTTCCTGCATGACATAAAAGGGGAAGATTGAGGTGGGAGCCTGGCTGTGCTGTTCTGTGCACACCTAGGTCAGGCTGCAATTTGGACTCAGGCAGAACTGTGAGTAGTGTAGAGGAAGGCAGGGAGGAGGAAGGGAAGTTTCCAGAAGCATCCCACCAGCTACAGAACCAAACTCAGGGCTGGCACTGATGCTGCTGTTTCCTAAATGTTCTTTCTGCTTCCCAGGAACAAATAACAGGTAAATTCCTCTTGTCCTATTGAGGTGACATTAAGACTTATAAGACACACATACACACACCCCACTTCCTTACATGAATTTTCTTTGAAATGATGCACTTATATCCTTCTTTTATTTTTATGTTGAGGATGCACTCTACGACTTATTGCCAATAATTTACTATAATTACCCACCTTCACTCTCGTGAGTGAGATCTAACTGTCCCCCCCGAAAAAGACATGCAAAACTGAAGAGAAATTGGAGAAAAGAAGAGACAGATTTCTATGGTACTCAGTAGCCACAGGTCATTCCAGTTTATTGGGTATGTGAAGAATTTTAACAGAAGATCAAAAATTAAAGTGATGGATCCAAAGAATGCTACTTGGAGTCAAATTTAGTATTATGTGTCAAAGAGTCATTATATTAGAAATGTCCTATTTACACACATACATATGTAAATATATGTATGTTCCTTGATCATTCTAAGTTACTTTTTTAACAACTAGAAGTTTGTGCTTTTATTTTCTCAAAGAAAGTTCACCAAAGATTATCATCTTACTTGCATTATTTGTCTGGCTTTGTTGCCTTTCCAGGGACAGACTTGAGGCATCCAATGGTACTTCACACAAAACATGGAAAGTAATAACCTTTAACAGCCTTTAAAGAGAATGTTTGAGGGCACTGGAGGCATAGCTCAGAGGCATATTGTTCAACTATATGTTCAACTGCTAGGTTTAAATCTCAGTACTGAAGAGTACAAGAGACAGTATGTATAAGTTAAAAGGGATAAAGAACTATCATGATTATCATGTTGTATAATATGATATGAGCATATGAGAATGCACACATAGCTATATGAGTAAAATACAGCACAAGAGAGATTCTGGTTGAATTCAGTTGTGTAGCTGCATGAGAGACAGCAGCTTCATGGAAGGCGACACAACAATGTCTGTTGCTTCAGGTCCA
Organism: Lophiomys imhausi; assembly: GCA_907164525.1. Taxonomy (NCBI): domain Eukaryota; kingdom Metazoa; phylum Chordata; class Mammalia; order Rodentia; family Muridae; genus Lophiomys; species Lophiomys imhausi. Next base: position 8,301,830 of record CAJQZJ010032130.1, read on the forward strand.
TGCTGCCTTCGGGTTCTGGCATAATTTGCTTTGACTTCCACCACTTGCTTTTTTTCTGTTAAAAGAAAAGCATACACACACACACACACACACACACACACACACACACACACACACACACATTTGTTCAGAGACGGGTCAATGTATTTAAGAACATAACCAAAGTGTGGGCTGATGAGGGCATTTAAGGATCCCCAGGAAACCTTACTTCGCACCTCTCATCACACACTTGCTCTGCTCACACGTTGGGTACATGCAGCCACCCTTTGGATGTCTACACAACCCTTCTAAGTATTACAACACCTTAACAGGAAGCTAACATAGGAGTGCTCTAATAAGACCAAACCTGCTGTGAAGCATTGAGGACATTTAAGCTTTATTGAAAAATGACAGAAAAAAAAATCCCTAATTGTGGTGAGGATGTGAGCACAAGATTCCATTCTGAATGCATCTCTTTTTTTTTGCCAAATAAGATTCTTTTTTAAAAAAATCAACATAATTCTTGAATGACTGACATCTGTCTGTTAAATGATTTTTGCATTATTGTTGAATGTGAAATAAATCATTATCATGACTTAACTTCTTATAGGTACTTTAGCTAGTAAGTCACAGAAAAATCAGTGTGGAATGATTAATTAGTTAAACCTCATAATGAATAAATGCATGCAAAAGCATTTCTCTTCCTTTTTAAAGTATTTGGAAAATATATATTTCTATTAGATTATTACTTTTACTTTCTTTCATGAAAATAACAAAATGGCATCAATAAAATCAGGTTCTAAGGAATAACTAATTTTGATTCTGTGACCAACCATATTTCATAGAACAGACATGACACGCTGGAAAGAATTTAGGCAACTAGGAAAAACCACAAACCCTTTAGCATGGAGGTACTATGGACAGCCACTTCCACAGGACAGGATCCAGGTTTGGCTTCACAGAAATGTGCATTTATAAAACTGAAGATTTAAAAATTATTGCTTGTCCATACACACTTGTAGACATAGTTAGCAAAGAGAAAAATGGTTGGGAGAACAATATTTGAATTTAAAATTTTCTCAACCCCCTTCACAGATTTTATTGGGAACAAGCTACCCTTTGGGATAGCTTTCCCGAAGCAGGTTTAGCTTTATTTATCAGTCAGACCCAGTGAACACTGTATGACAAGTAGGCTCATGCCAAGAATATGAAAGACCTAGCACTGCAAGTAATAAGGGGGCTTCGCCAGAGCTTCTTGCTGTGGCCCATTTACTTCATCATTGACTCTGATCATTTGAAGGGCACTCATTGTGATGGGTGATACTGACAGCCATTTGGCAGGATCTAGAATCACCTAACCTCAGGGTATGTCGCTGATAGCGTTCCTTGACTTGCTTCAGTGAGATGGGCAGACCTGTCTTAAAGGTGGGCCTCACCATCCCGTAGGCTGGGATCTGAACTGAATAAAAGAGAAAGTAGTCTGAGCACCAGTGTTCACTGCTCTCTGCTCCCTGACTGCAGCTGTACTGTGACCAGCAATGGGAATTCTCAGCCAGCAAGAGCTGTACTGCCTGGCATTTGGTCAGAGATAGAAGAAACTAACTAGCGTGTTTATTTTCATAAATAAGTTGAAGACTTTTGGGAAAGGAAATTTTGTGTATGTTTCTTTTATAGGATGTGTACTTTGAGAAAACAGAAAGCTGTTAACCAATATTCACAAAAAACAACAACCTTACTATTGTTGTGTGTATTGGAACCATATACTTAGCTGAAGTTCCAAGTATTGGTGGGAAGGGAGATAACAAAATACAAAATGCAGACTGGGACCTTGTCCACAAGGCAGGGTAGTTCTGAGGGAGGCACTGTATCATCCATCCAAACAAACAATAAAGCTGTGTCTCCTCAGTTCTCCACAAGTAATTCTATACTTCTATCTCTCCTGGGCTAAATATGAGGGTATTTCTTCAACTTTCTAAAACCCCTTCCATTTACCTACCTTACACATAACATAGTAATAATTTTATGGTGCATTTCTAAAAGAAAAAAAACTCCAATATTTTTATTATAGGGATATCAGACAATTTTCTTCCTAATTTTTAAATTTCTTTAATGTACAAACAATGACTTTTGGAATTTCCTGAAGATTATGTTTTGCTACTATCTGCCTTCCTACAGAAAGGGTTTTAAATTTTTCAGGATAAGATGAAAAACTGGAGTTCATTTTGTAAACATATGTCCTTTCCATTTCTGTCAGCTATCAAAGGAAATGATTAGAAACAGAGAATGTACTAAAACTAGCATATTCTTACTTTTGCAACAGAAAGAAAATCTGAAAACTGAGAAATTCCATTAATAAAGCATCATTTTGAAAAATTTGAATAGTAAGAAGTCAACAAGAACCTCACTTTTCTCAATTCATAACTAAGGAAGTGCCTTCACTCAAACTTCAATAGTTCTGTAAATAGGTCAGGGTACACCCCAAGACTCACCGAGATTTGATTGAGTTCCTTAGAGTAAACAGTGTTAACAATGATTTTTCTTGAACACACAGATATAAACTCCCCCTTCCTAATATGGAATACCCTATCATGAGGAGTATAATTACTAAAATTCATCCTGCAGAGTTCAATGTTCCGCAGGCAAGGGTTCTGCAGTGAAGACTGTTTGCTCTAACTCTTCAAGACCTTGATAAAAGAGGAGGCATCATCTGTACCTTTTGAGGTTACAAAGTCCGGTCCTGTAGACACACAGACAGTCATGTCCCTCTCTATATCATCCCATGAACGAATGCGCTCCCCAGTTGAGGAATAAAGGGTTTTGCCTGGGTGGAACATTTTTAGACGAGCAGTACAGTCATCCAGCAACTGAAACACAAAGGGACAGAAATGTATCAGTCAACATGCAAAAGGCATCCAATAACAAAACAATGCAGAATTTCAAAAGAAATCTGGAGAATCCATGATGTTATATTGTTGTTCAGAATAGAATGCTCTGAATGAAAGTAAAATACCTGTCAATATTCTTTGTACAAGTCACTGAAGACAAATTATCATGAGCCTCTAACATCTCTCTAGGCAAACCTGCATGTGTCTAAATTGTGGCACTTACCACCGGAGTTCTCAATGACCTGCAAAAGCTTGGTCAAAAACATTTGCACTGCCCCTATGGGACACTCTGGCAATATGTGTCCAAATGCTCAAACATGTTTATATAAATTAAAGTTAGCAAACAAAACCAGGAAATAAATATATCACTATTCCTCACAATAGTAAACAACTTAAGAGAATCTAATTGGCAATCAAAAAAAATTTTGTAAACAAATGTGTCTATTGAATAAATTAGTATGATATTACCAGAAATATTGTGTTATTTTTAAGTATTAAATTATATGAGGAAAACTCACAACAGTTTCTTAAATGAGCAGATCAACTTTCAGAATTGACTTGTCATAGGACTTACTATGATCACAGTGGCCAAGCATAGATAACTCTTTGGAAACCATGGACAGTTGTATTTATACTAAACCAAGGTAATGTACTTGTGAGAGAGAGCATCTCCATTTCTGTCTTGATGCTCTTAGTTTGTCCCACTGACTTTATGATACTTTTTTATAGTTAGAAAATAAAGTAAAAGTTATTTAGTTAATCAAGAAATTTATGGCGATTATTGTAGAAGTAAAACTGCAATAAATCCATATGATGTGTGTGTGTGATATTCACGTGTGTATGACTTTTTTCTAAACTTTCTATAACAATATTCACTACTTAACTTCTAAAGGTGCCAAACCAATACCATGGAATAAACACTAGACTGTTTCTGATGTTCTGGAGGATGAAGAGTCCCAAGGCAAGGTACTGGCTAAATCAATTCCTGAGGGTCTCTGTTCCTGGTTCACAAATGGCCATCTTCTTGCTGTGTCCCTTGTGGGAGAGAGACAAAGAGGAGGAGGTAGGGTGGAGGAGGGAGATAGTATCTTCCTTCTTTCATCTTTGTGGTTTGTGTGTGTGTGTGTGTGTGTGTGTGTGTGTGTGTGTGTGTGTGTTAGTCCACATAAGTGCCCATGTATGGAGGACAGAGGTCAGCTTTGGAGGCAATCTGCCTTTTCCAATTTTGCTTTTTAAGACAGTGTCTCTACTTCTACCTTGATCTCTCTAATTCAGTTATACTGATGACTAGCAAACTCAAGAATTTGACTGTCTCTTTTTGGCCAGCACAGGGATCATAGGTGTACATCCCCCTACTGCAAGCATTTTACCAACTGAGCCATTTCTCAGCACTCTCTTCCTTTTCTTGTAAGGTCACTAACCCTGTCTAATCAGGGACCTATCCTCGTGGTTTAATTTATTTTTAATTGCCACCTAAAAGTCTCATTTTTGAGTATAGTCACTTGGGGTTTAGAACTCCATCATTTGAACTTGAGGTAAGGAGTAGGATATAATTTGGTCTTTAATCGTCATTATATTTATGCGTTTTCTATCTCAAGGCAAGCAAAATGTAGAACAGTTGAATACTTACCCGGTCTAGAAACAGTCTGTTAAATATACTCAAATTGGTGTGCAGGAGAACCTTATGTATAATTTGAAAAGCTACAACAACAACAACAAAAGAAAAAGTGGAAAGTTACCTTACCACTTAGAGGTCACTACCTTGCAGAGACAGATCATGTATCCCATTTATAACTGGGATAACGAATGTAACCTCATAAAAGCATAATAAACGCAAAACAGAGTCAAATATATGCCCATTTCATTTGGTTTCCATTGACATAAAGTCAATGAGTTTACAAAAATCTTTTTTTTTAAATAGAAAATAGTGTTTTCACTACAATTATACTCAAAGCTATCTAGTCAGGTTATAACCTTGGAGACATTCTTAATTCTCAGTGTTTCATGAGTATCTAAGTTTGTTTATGCGATTTTTACCACACTGACTAGTATAAAGCCAGATAGATATTGATCACTTTGTGGCAAAAAATCCCCAACCCTACAGTAAAGGACCAATGTCCATAAATAACTAGGCCCCATCTCCACTCTGCTTTATGAGTATATCTTTCATAGACAAGGTTTCCTCAACGTGGGGCACAGGGACATCTGTGCATGCACCAGTGGGCATGGCCCACTTGCTGGTCTAAGGAGAAGATACCTGTTTCTTATTCCTGCAGCTTCTACTCCTACATCCAGAGCCATTCCTTTGCTGAGAACAAACATGGGGATTTTAAGATGCTGTGGTATGAGACATATCACAGAGATAGGAGAAGACAAATGTTTCAGACTAGGGAAGAAGGTCCTGGGCAAACATAAATCAAGAAAAGATGTTGATCCTGAAGAGAGAGAAAGAGAGAGAAAGAGAGAGAGAGAGAGAGAGAGAGAGAGAGAGAGAGAGATCTCTTGTGCTTGGATGACTGATGAACCAACTCCAGCTGGAGATGAGTGTTGCTCTAGCAGTGTTCAAAGAGTGTGTGGTGGTTAAATCATTCACATTAGCCACGGCAGTGAGAGCAGCTGAGAGAGAGAGAGTCTGCATTGGCTGAGACTCTACTGCCCTTGGGGGACTTTCAGAATGCTGAGGTAGCAGAGTGTCGTGCTTTGTAAAGTGCCTGTTTCCCATTCCTCCTGTAAAAGTCCAGCCACGGAAACTCCCAGGGTCTTTGCTGTGAGTTCACAGAATCCCTGTGAGACTCTGCGCTCTACCCCTCCTGCCACCCCCCTTCTGCACACAGTCCGTTCTCCAGAGGTATTTCCTACAGCTGCATAGCCTGTGAGGACATGTTTCTAAGAGATCACCAAGACTCTCATACAGACCCCTAATTAGAACACAACATGTAGCCTGGAACAGGAAGAGAGCAGGATAAACTTTTTAAAAAACAAAGCACTGTACCTCCCAGAATGAGTATACATTCTCTGCCTAAGTTGTTGATGCATACCCCTTTCTCAAGTTGTGTCAGAGGTGGCAATGGGTTCCTTTGTAGTGCTGCCCCTTATCTCACGTGGGCAGTCTCCCTCCTTTGATGGCCCTACTTAATTTCTACTAACCTGGCCTTCACATAGCACACAAATACACAAGAAAGAAAAGTAAAAGTAACCCATGTTATGACCCGATACAAAATGAATACTTAAAGCAGCTAAGTCCCTCCATGATGTTTTCAATTTATCCATGTATGTGTGTTTAGAATCTAATTCCACATGCTTTATATTATTTTGTGTTTATTTTACTTAGTGTATCTTGCAGGGGTTAGATAAATTAGATTTAGAAAATATATAGGAGTTTCTGATACTGTCTCTTAATTCGGGGCATGAAGAGCATTATCAGCATGAAGTCAGGAAAAACAGGAAAGACTTAATAGACTGAAAAACAAGGTCGAAGTCAGGAAAACAGGAAAGACTCAATAGAAAATTGAAGAAACAAAGTATCTGGCCTGACATTGTTTTCAGCTGCTAAGTGGGCGGAGCCCAAATTAAGCTGAAACAGAGTTCCTCCTATTTAAGGACAGTGCATGGAGCCCAGAAAGAAGAAGAGGCCCCTGATGCTAGAGAGCTCCAAGAGTCCTGCTGAAAAA
>CAJQZJ010032130.1:8313364-8345724 GCA_907164525.1 Lophiomys imhausi
AAAAAAAATGTTGGAGTAAAAGAAACTATTTACTAGAATACTGTATTCTGAAGAACTGCATGCATAATTTATTAAATATGGTGACTCAAATGTTTGTATTCCTTCAAGATGACCATTTTGAGTCCTTATAAAATATTCTCAGAGTCATCCTTACATGATATTGTTTTTTTCTTTCTGAACTGAAGGTGTGTTCAGCACTGAATCATGATCTCTAAACTTCTGAAGTAAAAAAAAAAAAAAAAAGCCATGTTTTATGTTTTATGTTTGGGGCTGTATGTTTCAGTGAGTCATTGCTTCAATTTTAGTAGGGAAGGCAAATGGTAAAAAAAAAAAATGATTATACCTATAAACTGTAAATGTGCAGATCAGTATATAGATAACATAAACCCAAGCTTCCAAGAAAGATGTAGCAGAAGGATGCAAGTTTGAAGCCTAAGTGAAAGGGAGACTAGCCAGAGCAATTTTAGCAAGCCTCTATCTCAAAAATTAATTGTTTTTTAAAAATTAAATTAAAAAAGATTGAGGGTCTAGCCCAATGCTGGTATACTTACTTCACACACTCAAAGCTCAGGGTTTGATTCTCAACATTTAAAAAAATCAAACTGAGAAAGTGGGCATTGACAGGAGCTGACCTGAGATGTGACAAGAGGGTTTTGGGAGGCCATAGTCAGATGGATAAAGGAGAGAGCTATGAAAATGAGGTGAAGCCTCAATTGTGCTCCCCAGACCCTGTTAGTTTGAAGACTCTGAGGTGATGCCTACAAACAAAACTCTAAAAATAATTCAGGATTAATGGAGTTGATGAACAGAGCTAAAATTTAGACAGAGATCCAGCGATAAAAAGAAGTGATGGCAACGACCTCTCTGGTCAACCAGAGCACGAGACAGTGAGCAACATTTCATGTGCCATCCATGAAAGTGGAAAAGCATAATTGGATCAGCCAAGAGTAAGTGACAGTGACAGCAGCCAGGTAATGTGCTGTGGACCACAGCAGTCTTGCTCAACACAAATTTATTTTGAAAAATGCAGTTTTTAATCCCATTTTATTCACAGAGTGCAGATGATATTAATTTATGAAACACACATAACTTAATGGATAACACCCCAACAAATACCATATTTAGAATACACTGTAGGCATTCAAATTTTGTTCAGATAAACAGAGTTCAGCCATAGCTTATCATTTACACAGCTGAGAAGCAGGAGCTGGATACTGGACTCAGGGAAATAGATTTCATGCATTTATTTTTGTCACCTTGCTTCTAGAGTCCCTAAGCAAACAAATGCATTTGCAGCATAATGTTCATGAAAATGAACGAAAGGTTTTAGTCAGAGCAAAAGTTTTTATAATATATTATAATTCACATATGTAAGAATAAGAAAAACTGAAACCAAGCAAAGGGATGTCTACAAAATATTTTATTTTCTCCTTATAGCTTTTATATATTCTACTTTATTTTACATGAGATTGGGGGATAGCCATGAGTTGGCTATTGGGGACATGCCTCTTCCCTACCCCTAATGTTTCCTTTCAGTGAGTGGACCTGCTGGCAACAGACCACGTCTCCCACTGGAAGTTGAGCAAAACAAGCAGAGAATTCTTGTTCCAGTCCCAGTTTTCTCTTAGAAGTTGGAGACTGTGCATGTTTCGCTGTTGTTTCACGCTTCCCTTCTCGTCAGTTCTCCCTGTCCCACTCCCTTTTTGCAACACCCATCCTTTTCAATGTCTGCTGGGAAGGGATTATGATTTGCAGATTTCCCTGATTCATATGTAGCAAGAGTGATACTTTGGTCTGATTTGTAATGCTGAGTTTAATTAGTTTTAAAAAGCCAAAAGTTAGGAAACACACTGTCTTTTCAGGAACCCACCTACCAATATTTATTACCTATTATCTGTTAATCATGTAATAACTTTTGACATTAGCTACATAATCATGAAGTTGCTACAAAATAATCACTATTATTAATAGCACTGTTCATGCTTATGAATGAAGTACAATAAGCTTAATAAAATGATTTGTACATAATACTTCCAGCAATGACCATGGTTGCAATAATAGGGAATAGCCAGTTCAGCAACTGTTCACACCTTGTGCACCTCCTCTTTCAGGTAACCCTGAAGATGCATAGAACTAAGCAGAGGTCCATGCCTACAATCTCAGAATTTAAGAGGTTGAGTCAAGGGGATCATGATTTAGAAACTATTTTGTCTCTGTCTCTGTCTCTCTCTCTGTGTCTGTGTGTGTGAAAGAAGATGGTGGTGGGGAAAGAACACCCAATAAGTAAGGACTGGAGTTACCCAAGCTAAGACTTGATTATATGTATTCTGATAATCCCTGAAGCTAGTATAGGGCTTTAATCAGAGTAAGATATAATTATGTGTTAACTTATGTGTAACAGCAGCCATGTGTAACAAGAATTAGCATTGAATGTGAGGAGAAAATAGATATGTGGGTAACTCCATAATGGACATTCACTAACCAGATATAGATTGTTTCAGTATTGGTGCCATGGATGATACCCACTTATATTTAAATGTCTTTTTGCAAACTATAGCAACAGTTAAAGACATAATGGAAAACCAGGATTCAGGAAAGAAACTCTGCCAGATGCTGTTCATCATGCTGCTTTCTACTGACTCAACTCAATAAAGAAACAAAACTTGAGAATCCCCTGAAGTGAATGGCTTGAAATTCCATTCATTTTTTTTCCTTTCAGTTATTCTACAACTAGTCAGGAACACATTAGAAGGGTGTAACATTTCTCACCTAAGGGGGATAGTCCCATGAACAAGTAATTAAAAAAAATATCTTGAGGGCTATGGGGGGTGGAGTCCAAGATGTAACAAACTGCTTTACCCCAGGCTTGGAATGTGTGGGGAGGGGGAAACTCCCGTGAAAGAAGTAATGATGATGATGAGCAAGAATCCAACAGGGAGAAAGCCTGAAGTAGAAGGGATTAAATTTTCTCAAGAGCACAGAATTTTGAAAGTATCTGATAAGGCTAGGGTGTTAAGAGAAAATTCAAGAAGGTGTGGTGAGGAAGGAGACAGAAGACTTTCAGTAAGATACCGAAGATTAAGAAGTACAAGCCTTGTAATTAAGGATGCTAAGCCTCAGCAGGTCTTATATCTGGGATACCTTAACACATTTGTATTTTCACATATAAGTTAAATTCTAGAGTCTCACCTTTGCTCATTTGCCTAAGTACTGAGATGATCTGGCTGTTGACCCACCACAATCTTGGTTATCTTTGAGGATAGTATGTATAGATGTAGGCTGCAAGTTCTTTTTTTTTTATCAGAGTTTATTGAAATTTATGGCTGCCAGAGTGCCCCCTCCAGTCAACCTCTGACTTTATTAAAATCCCATCTGCATGTGCCAGTACAGTTGATAGTTGCTATGGTGACAACCTTAAGGAATCAAAAGAGGGGAAAGAAGTGGTGCCTGAATTGAAGGAAATGTCTGCTCATTCCCAGAAAAGATACAGATATTTTCCATTAGCAGCTGTTCTTCATACCCTACACCCACCCTCCATTCATTCTGCTCTAACTCTGTCACTTGCCAACTTTTGAGGGTTAAGAATTTATTTGACCAGCTCCCAATAATGCCATCACATTACAAAATCATAGAAGGATTCTCCCATTGATTAGGCCATGACGTAATTATTTCTGGAAATGTTCTCAGAAACGCATTCAGAGATTAAGGAAAAGAGAGGAAAAAGGTGGTGAGTGGAGAAGAATGTTATTGGTGGGCGGGGGGGAGAGAAAAGAGGAAAAGGTTAGAAGAGTTAAGACAAAAAAGAACAACAAATATTTCTCAGTAATGAGAAGGCTCAGGGCTAAGAGCACATACTGCTTTTGCAGGCAACCAGAGTTGGTTCCTAGTACCTGTATCAGGCAACTCACAACCTCCTGGGACTCCAGCTCCAGGGTAGGAGGGTGGGCCTAGTTGAACAAGCTAGATCCTTAGAGCTATCACTGGGGGCTTTATCTTGCCCTGGGCTCTTTCTATATCCACCCCTTTCTCGGCTTCCTGTTCTCAACGAGATAAAGAACAGCCTCAGCTACACATTCCCTATGGTAGGATGCTCTGTCCAAATGATGAGACTAGGGAACCCTGTTCTGAATCCTCTGAAACCATAAGCCAGAGTACATCTTCTGTCAGGTATTTGGCCACAAAAATAGAAACAATGACTAATATGGAAAAAAAGAGAATTTATTTGAGGTTTATCTTCTGTTTCTCATATTCTTGCTAAGAATGAAAGCCATCTTCACTGATGAATTTGTGCTCAGTATTGTTATTAGTTCTACAATTATAAGTGGGTAAAAGACCCACTTTTTGGAAAAGAAAATCATGAACAAAAGCTGGTAGCCACCAAATGGATGCGGTTGAGACTTGAAGTAGGGAGACCGGTTAGAAATTATTCTACTAACCTAATCAATAGATGATGTACTTGAATGTGAATAAAGACAGTAGAGACTCTTCTAATTAGCTTGTCTGATGCTAACTAGATAAAATACCAACTAGAAGCAACATGGGGAGGAAAGAAGTTATATGCCTTGAGGTTATAGTCTTATTATAGAGGGAAACCAAAGCAGGAACTCAAGACAGAAGGCTGAAGCAATACTTGTGGAGAAATGCTGTTTGCTGGCTTGCTGCCCCTGGCTTGCCCAGCTTGCTTTATTATAAAATTCAGGAACACCTGCCCAGGGGTGGCATAGCACACAGAGGCCAGGCCCTTGCACATCAGTCCCTAATCAAGAACGTGCCCCAGAGATATCCCCATAGGTCAATCTGATGGATACAATCCACCACTGAGGTTCCTCCTCCCAGGTGACTCTACTTTTTGTCTTGTTGACAAACACTAACCAGCACTGTTGCAGAATATTTGATCCCATTGTGAACCCTGAGTTTGTGAACTATAAAAACCTGTTTCTAATTGTGGGATGGCTCAGCCTTTACTCCTAGAGCTTTCTGTTTACTGTAAACAAGTACTTGTGGTGTTGATCTGCCCTAGCACATACCTTTAACCCAAGAGCTTTCTGTACAAAGGATTAAATAAAGTTAACCCTAGGTCAAGAGGAGGAGCAAGAAATCAACTGACAGGTATTAAATAGAAAGGAGGGATATTTAGCTGGAGGGTATTTAAGACAGTGGAGAAGGAGAAGCTTTGGACATTTAGCTTGGGGGTATTTAAGACAGTGTGGAGAGGGAGGAGATTTGGACATTTAGCTGGAGGGTATTTAAGACTGTGGAAAAGGAGGAGCTTTGGACATTTAGCTGGGGGGTATTTAAGACAGTGTGGAGAAGGAGGAGCTTTGGATTTTTGGCTTTTAGCTTTGAGGGCCTTTGGCTTCTCAGCTGGGTGCTTTCTCTGCCTCTCTGAGCTAGCAAGTTTTCATCCCAGTATCTGGCTCCTGTGTCATTATTGGTAAAATTAAATGACTGGGATATTTTAGTTAAAAAAACAAACAAACAAACCACAGCAGAAAGATTTAAAAAGGTTGGAATCCACTAGAGATCAATGTAACTAACTCAAGATAACAAGACTTTCTTTTTTTTATAATTTATTTTTTATTTCTTCAAGTTACATCTCAATCACAATCCCCTACCTACTCCCCCCTCCAGTCCCACCCTTCCACTCTCTTCCCCCTCAACCCCCCCATCCTCCACCCCTTTTTTTTTAGTTTAAGGTATATCTTTTTCCCCCCAACAGCTCCCCCTTTCAGTCCAACAAATTGTTCTTTCTCTTATAATAATAAATACAATACAAAACAACAGAAATAAATAGGCCACAATTATGAGAGTTATATGGCTTAGCATACATTCCCAATGTCTAGTCCATATGTATTTGGCACCTGACTTTAACATTCTACTATCTAACCATCTCCATGAGTTTAAAGTTCTATATCTAACTCAGCTTTCATACTAACTTGCATCACAATTTTAAAAACATATTCTTAGATCCAGAACACCCTCTTGATTCCTAAACAACTTAAAATTTAACTATGAGACTCTAGCTATCTATTCTTCAACCCCCTCAGAGACCTGAGAGGGATAAATATATCTGATTATATAGGAAGTGCAGGGCCCGCAGCTTCCAAACTAAGAAATGACATACCAGTGGCTGCCTGGACAGTTCCCATTTTCTCTCCATACATTACAGCATCAATCTTCAGCTGTTTGGCCCCGTTTCTGACAGACATTGATTGTAGAGCAGGAATTATGAAGGACTTGCCTACCCTGTCTTGGCAGAGCTAGGCTGTCGACTTCCCTGATTCCAAGTTTTGTCCTTTTTTGGACAGCATTCTGTCTACAGTTGAAGCAAGGGGTTTTTCATGCCAAGAGATAGGCTTGTCACTAATTCAACCATCTCACACTGGAGATTCTTAACAAGACTTTCTTAAGATGCACTTGGGGAAGGGAAGGGGCATGATAACAAGAATGACTTGCAGGTTCCTGTGAGAGAATGCCTAGGTGGATGAGGGAGATAGACGTTGTCTCAACTGATAGAGGAGAAAATCATTGGCATTGGAGTGACATGACAGCTTTAGTTTGGTCGTGTCCCTGGAACACTCAAATAACAATGTCTGGTGGTAGGGGTAGCAGACATGTGGAGTAGTCGTTGAGGCTTTCCCTCATAGCTAGAAGGATTGCCAGAGTCATCTTTTACATTGAGAACAATGTGTGCTGTAGTTGAAGCACGGTTCATAGGCTTTGGACACAAGACAACATTTATAATCAAGAGACAAATTCTGAGATGCTGATAACAAAGATTGAAATGCAGTCCTTCCTAGACTCAAGCCTAGTGGACAGTGACTCTGTCCGAGCAATCGCCTGCATCTCAAGTGCTTGGAGTAGTACAAAGTTAGGAATCTAAGATCCCGTGGGAAGGAGAAGGATGCAGAGAACACATGATGCCCACTGCTTGCATTGACTATGGAAACTGTATCTTATGTCGTATTAAGGTGAGTCCTTGGCTCATTGACTCTGACTTTGAAGACTTCAGTGTGGGTCTGTTCTAATTGCTAAAATGAAAAATGTCCCATAAATAAACTTTGCTCTTCAGCAATAAAATACTAAAAATAAAGCAAGATTTTGTTTAAATGTGTAGGTCTTGTTTTATTTATTTCTAAGGTCTCTGTATTTTTAGTTAAGGGAGTATTTCAAAAACAAGGACAGACAACACTATTTTTTTTTCAGTATATGTGCAAGGCATGGGGTATTCCTTTTAATATAAAATTTACAGATATAAAATCAGTACTAAATGGCTATGCCATTAGATTTCATACTTTGTTTAAACTTACATAGCATAATGTTTATGTATCATGATGTGCTGGCTACCTATTTGGTATTAAGCAGTAGAAAAATAATTATTAGTAAATGTTGCTACATGTGGAACTAAACACGATGATGAGCTTCATCCACACTGACCTTTCAACTGTCGCATCCTGTGCTTCATGGTGTCTAAATCAGCCAAAATTTTGTCCCTCTTCAGCCAGTTTTGTTTCCTTAATTTTTCTGATTCTCGTGGAGCTATAATAAAAAAATGATAATGTTTTGCATAGTTCTTTGTTATCAACAGTAATTTATCATAGGCACCAATAACTTACAAAGAACTTTCTGCTCCAAGAGATAGATTGAATTAGGAAGATGTAATTAACAGAGGTAAAGGCTATTAAAAGAAACTTCACTTGAAAGATGAGAGGGCTTAGGGCATTTCTGTATGGAAAGGGGAGGGCCACAAAGGAGATCAAAACTGCTTTATTGTATAGATTTACCATATGTAATAGCCATATTTCATTTTCTGCTTCTATCAACAGTTTGGCAATGATGAAAGCCGGGCTTGGGACCATTCATTTTTTTAAACATCCACCTACTGCCTAAAGGGTGCAATTCTTAAAAATGAAAATGTGCAGACAGGTCATCCTCAGTGTGAATTAAACTCATTTGTTATTTTCTAATGGATACCATTATTCTCCGCCTTATAGACCAAGCATCTCTTTATCAACTAAATTAGACATTTCTCCATACAGAATATTCCATTCCAGTAAGAGAAAAACAAGCAATGGAGCAAATATGTGCATACAGCTATCTTTGCAAATGTATTAATTGACTGATTGGCCCTCTGCATAAATAGGATACTATTATGGTGACGGTATACACACTTAATTCATTTTCTTATGACATAAAACTTATTCCTCCCTCTCTTTACACACTATCTAGAAGGAAGTAAAAAGCAAACACTGTACCATTCAGAGGCAGAAATGGCTCACCACAAGACACCCAAATGGCAACAGGACTTCTGAGGACCTGAGCAAGGAGAGACTTATCTAGGCCTTCCAAATAATCAAATCTGCTTTTCATTTTCACTCTTGAGCTTTCTGGAAAACAAGGGGCACATTTATTCTTGTCCATTAATAATGAATGAATATGCTTTATGGATTAATTTGTTCATAATTATTGTCAAAACTGGAGCCAGCACAGACATTTAGCCAGAAACTGCACAGACAACCAAATGGCTGAATATCCCCTCAGACACTTTGAAATGAAACAACCCTTTAAAAAGTAAGTAAAATATGCGAGATGTGGTGACATAGCCGAGCTGTGGCTGAGTGGGGTGATTTCAGCATCGGTGTTTTCTGCTTCCTGCCTAGGGAGCACTATGCTGAATTTCAACAGCAATTTCTTCAAAGGTCTTCTGTGGAAATTAATAGCATAATGCCAAAACTCAACTCCACACAGGAGCAGCCCATGAATGGTCCTGCCTTGCCCAAGAATATGTTTTGGAATTTGGAAAAGAAAGGATGGCACCAAAAAGGCACCCTTCTGATAGTCCTGATGAGAAGCATTATTCTGTCCTTCCAAAAATATTTTAAAGATGAATGTGAAAGAAGTGTATTTAAGATAGAGGCAGAGCTGTATGTTTTGAAATCATTTAAGCATTAAATGCTCATATCATGTTTTCTAAAACTCATGGAAAAAAATCAAATAATATAATATACACAACTATGATAAATAAATGTTATAAATGTTTGCAAGGTACCAGCTAAGTACCTGTCTAATATATGTTCATATTCATAAGGACAAAATGTCAATTATATGTAAATAATATTAAATCTGTATTCAAGTAAATATATATAAACATGCATATATATGCATAATTATACATTTGTGTTTTGAATGTGTCCACTTCCAAATTCAAGTAGAGAAAATTAATGGTCAACCTTATTAGAAGGTAAGCTTCCTTCATTGACTTTTTAAAACATTTATTTATTAATTCAAGTTACACCTCGATCACAGCCCCCTCCCTTATCCTCTCCCTGCCCCACCCTCCCACCCTCTATCCCCTATCCCACCTATCTTTTTTCTTCATTGTGGGGGTTCCCACCTATCAGTCCCCCTCAGTTCATCAGTCACATGAGGGCTAAGAGCTTCCTCTTGCTCTGGGCCCCAACATGGCAGCTCAGCTAGGGTAAAGTGTCCCACTAACAGGAAACAAAGTCCATCATTGAGACTAGCCCCCCCACCACCACTTGCTAAGGGATCTGTATGAAGACCAAGTTGCCTATCCTCTATATTTGTATAGGGAGGTGTAGGTCTAGTCTAAGCTTCTTTTTTCTTTTTGGTTAGTGTTTCAGTCCCTGTAAGCCTCTAGGGGCCTAGGTTGGTTGGTTCTATTTATGTTCATGTGTTGTTCTTGTCTCCGCTGGGTCTATCTATTCCTCCTCCCTCTCTTATATAGGACTTCCAGAGTTCCACTTAATGTTTGACTGTGTGTATCAGCATCTGTTTCGATCTGCTGCTGGGTGGAATTTCTCATAGGATAGTAATGCTAGGTTCCTGTTTCTTTGAGTCTGAGGGTTGTAGGATAGTTATTCTGTGCTATGTGGTTTATATCCACTTATACGTGAGTATATGCCATGTGTATCTTATGTGCCATGTTACATCTCAATCACAGCCCTCTTCTTCCAGCCCTCCTGGTTCCACCCTCCCATTCTCTATCCCCTGTCCCAACTATCCTACTCCTCCAGTGTGGGATACTTCCACATATCAGCCCCCCTCAGTTCATCAGGGGTATAACCTTCCTCGTGCTCTGGGGTCCAACATGGCAGCTCCACTAGGGTAAAGTATTCTACTAACAGGTAACAAAGTCCATATTCTTGTTCCTTTCAGTCTGATGGTTTTATCCTGTACTATATGGCCAAAATTCAGTTATAAGTTCTTTTTTTTTTTAATCCATTTTTCAGTCGAAGGGCTTGGGCTGTTTCTAGTTTCTAGTTATTACAAATAAAGCTGCTATCAACATAGTTGAGCCAATGTCCTTATGGTTTGGTGAAGAATCTTTTGGATATATGCCCAGGAGTGATACAGCTGGGTAGAACTACTCCCAGTTTTCTGAGATATCATCAGATTGATTTCCAAAGTGGTTGGACAAGTTTGCACTCCCACCAGTAATGGAGGAGTATTCCTCTTTCTCTACATCCTTGTCAGCATGTGCTGTCAGTTGAATTTTTTATCTTAGTCATTCTGACAGGAGTGAGAAAGAATCTCAGAGTCATTTGCATTTTTCTGATGACTAAGGATATTGAACATTTCTTCAAGTGTCTCTTGGCCACTAGATTCCTCTTTTGTGAAGAGGAATTCTAGGCTTAGCTCTGTACTCCATCTTTTGATTGCATTATTTGGTTTGCTGGTGTTTAATTTATTCAATTCTTTATATAGTCTGGATATTAGCCCTCTGTTGAATGTGGAGTTGGTGAAGATTTTTGCCAATCTGTAGGCTGCCATTTTGAAGCTTTTCAGTTTCATGAGGTCCCATTTATTGATTGTTGGTCTTAGAGCCTGAGCTATATTCATTTATATGCTACATGTATGTATTTAGACACTGTTGTCTAAGGTTGGTTTGGGGATGTCATCTTCTGTCATTCTCCATCTTAATTTCCAAACAGGATCTCTTGCTAAACTTGATGATGGCCCTTTCAGTTATGCTGACTGGCCAATGAGACTTCACAATCTACCTGTCTCTATCTCACAGCCCTAGGGTTGGAGGTGTGTGCCACTATGCCTTGCTGTTTTACATGATTACTGGGGATCTGAACTCAGATTTTCATGCTCGCATGGAACATTTTATGCACTGAGTCCTTTCCCCAGTCCTGAGGGTTTTTGTGAGATCTCCTCTTCTTGTGACTGGGATTTAGGCCCTTATAAAGGAGATTTCATAAAGCTTGTTGATTCTCCTGCCTATTAACATTCTACATGACAACCCAGAATGTCTTCCTTCTGGAAGACGCAGAACTTGATCTTACCAGTCAACCAAACCTGCCACTGCCTTGATTTGGACTTTCTAATATCTGTGAAAAACTGTTTTACTTTTAGAATTACTAGTCTACTAGAAAAGGATATGTCCAGAACTACACAAAGAAATAACACAGGCAAATCTTTAGGTAAATTATTTCAACAAAAAGGTTCAAGATGACCAGAGCTGGGTTCAAGGTGACCGAGCTGAGTGAGCAAGCACATTGGGGTAGGAAGCTCAATTAGCTTTTATTCTGACACAAGTGGTGACTGTATCTTGCCCCTTTGGTGAAAGCTAGACCTCACAGTCTAAGTCATAGCTGGTGCAAAAAGAAAGGGTGTGATAGTCAAGTCTCAGAAATGTTTGACAACCAGGAAGTGGGCAAACAGGCACATACTGAGGTTTCACAAGATGGGAGAGATTTATCAATGATTGGCAAATCACCTATCTTTGGTACAACAAAATGTTTCTCACACTGTAGTGTTCTATTATAATAGAATAAAAAGGAAGAAAACAAAAATCACAAACAGATAGATTTCATAGTGAGCAAAAACTCCTGAAAAGAAAACGTGTCTGCAGAGATGGACTAATTAGAATTTCAGTACTATGGAGAGACTGTTGCCCTTTCAGAGACTAATTACTTTATCTTGTGTTCGCTCTAGTCCTCCAGAACAGCTGTTCCTCCTCCACCTCAGTGTCTCAGCTAACATCTTGTGACCAGTAGGTAAAAACTCTTTAAAACCTATTAACTTAACAGACCCAGACCACTAGCTTCCACTAATTCAAAAGCTAGGAATGTCATCAGATAGCATCTTGGGCTTGTAAAAGAGCTACCCTCATTTCATTGTACCTGCCTCTCTGATGTAACCATCAATGTACTTTAAATTTGTCATGATTTGTGACTTTTTTGTTCTGTGAAACTATAAAACTGCTTCCATTCCATGTTGGAACATGGAATTTGGGTAACCTAAATCTGTGTTCCCTAGCTATCTATGGTTACTCAAAATGACACCAGAATAAGCTACCTCTTACTTCCTTTAATATAAAATTTTCTGTGGTTTTTGTATCAACATTATATTCATTTGCTCTTCATAAAAATTCTGTAAGGAAGGTGGTTATTAGTATACCCCATTACAAGTGAGAGAACTGAGGTAAAAATGGGTTCAAGAACTTGCCAATGTCATTCAGCTGCAACTGGGAAATCTAAGGTTCAAATCCTGGCATTCTGACTCCCAAACCAGAGTTTGTAACCATGACATTCAGGTAGGAGTAGAAAATTTCATACTGAGAGAACACTACTGTATCACAGTTGACAATACTGGCTTGTGTTTGACAAAGTATTGTTCCTGGCACAGTCCCCTCCCTTAAACTGTAGATAGTGCGGGACACAGAAAGATGTGAGCAGACAATTATGATATGATCTGCTAACAGTGACAAGAAAGGGCATTCACTGGAGCTCTGGGATTTCACAGAAGCAGTGGGAGCAGCAAGGTCAAGAAGAAAAGGCAGAGGGTAGGAAAAATACAAGAGGAGGACCTTCTCTTCAGGGGGAGAAAGAAATCGCCACTGATCTAGCAACAATTTCCTTAGCACTCCCAGTTGATTGGGTTCTGTGTTTTAGAGCAAAAAGGGTTAGTGCTTTACAAAGTAGTTGAATTGCCTACTGTTATTAATTTTATGAATTGATTTAGTTTCTGTTTTTTCTCTCATTTTTAGTTATTCAGAAAGATGAAAACACAGAGAATCTCATTGATACCCTTTGAACCATTTACAAAAGTTGATGGATATAACTTTGAAATTTTTTCTGTGGTGACTGAATGAATCATATTTAACTGTTTCATAACAGAGCATAAATACCAACTATAAAACCAACTAATGACTGTAGATGTTAACCAACCTTCTGTATTTTGAACAGATATCTCTTCTGTCCTGACAGACTCTGTGCTTTTCTCTTGTTCCTCGGGGTCTCTCAGGATAAGGTTTTCACCTATAGCCCACAGAACCAAGCCATGCAAGGTAAGGATGGTGGTTCCATCTCTGGTGTAGATTTTGGAAGCTGCTCTGGTGAGTTTAAGTCGTTCTGTGCATTCTGCAAGAAGCTACATGACACAGGTTGTAAGGAGCTGATAGGAGGGACTAGAGAAGTGGCTTAACTTGCGAACACTTGTTGCTTTTGAGAGAACCGAGGTTCTATTCCCAGAACCCACATGATGGATTCCATCTGGAGATAACTCCAGTTCCAGAGGAACCAATGCCCTCTTGTACCCTCTGAGGGTACCAGGCAGGAATAAAGTACACTTACACTCAGGTAGAATACATAAAAGAATAAATAAATAATATATTTTTAAAAAACACTAACTGGAAATATTGATTACAATTGAAATCATAACAAGTTGTTCACCATTGTAGAAATCTGACAAAAGCCTTTATTTTGAGAAAACACACTGAATAAGTATTGATGTTGATTTTTGATTATAGATGATTTTTTTATGTATGGTTGCTCTAATTTAATATGAATCAAACCTGACTTTGAACATGCCTGGCTCTAGCTGAAGCCCAGCTCTTGATATATGCTGATACATTCCCCACCAGACTACCTTATTTAAAGTGTGTAACTTAGAACTCTACTTCCATTTTGTTATAAGATATAAAATTATAATACTGAAAATTAGTGAATAGTGTTCAATAAATAGTTAATTTTCTAACCAAACCTTGTCATACATTAACACCTCTATTTTTGCAGATGTAAAAACAAATCATAAAGCCAGCTTTGTGGGCCAACCCTCAGAGGGTTAGAGTGCCTGTTACAAACCTGATGAGTTTAATCTCTGGGACCCATGTAGTGGAAGAAGGAAATCATCTCCCTCAGGCTGTCCTTTAACATCCACAAGTGCATGTGGCACAAGTGTGGTACATGCATGCGTACAAGTACATACCACATATACACACACGTGCGCGCACACACACACCAAATAAAAAATGTAAAACACAAACAAAACAAAAAACAAAACAGAGAGAGAGAGAAAGGAGACACACACACGCACAGAGAGAGAGAGAGAGTCCACCCTTGCAACCTTAGGTAAATCTTGGTGTTACATTCTGAGCTTTGTTTTGTTCATTGAGCAATAGTTTCTTTTTTGAAAAGATTTATTTTTGTTGTTATTGTCCATCTCTGTGTGCCTATGGGTTCAGATGCCCCAGGAGCCCAGAAGAAGGTGTCAGATCCTGCTAGGCGGGACTTACTACAGACTGTTGTGAGTCTCCAGATGTGGATGCAGGAATCTCAGGCCCTCTGCAAGAGCAGTATGTACTCATCAGTGTTAAGCCATCTCTCCAGATCTGAATAACAATCTCTTAATAAGAAAAGTCAGTTGTTTTCAACTCCAGAGGTGAGCGAACAGGAAGAGTTGGAAAGTTTGTAGAAAAACTCCATATTGTATTTAATCTTACCTATAAAACGTGTTATTAAAAGTATTGGGTGAGTTGTTAAGACAGAATTATCACTTTAGGACTCTCCTCTCTCTTATGAGTACTCAGCCTCCAAAGCAATAAATCTTTGATAACTTGAGCCCCCCCAACTTAAAAGTGAAGTGAAACACCTTGTCAATAAATATGTGTTCAGATGCTCCAGATTCTAAATGCGGTGGCTTTTTTTTTTTCAAGCCATTCAAGTGGCATGCAAGTTGAAGTTCATGGAAAACAAGGAGGAAGAAGACACTGTGTCCATCATGAGGGGGAAGATGCCTGGTTGGTCTGCTTTCCCTCTTCCTTTACGTCTTTACTCTGGGGCCAGTTGAAAACCAACATGTTGCTGTCTCACTGTTTCTAACCTTGTATTCAGAGAAAAACAACCAGAAAGAATGTCTCTAGGAAATGGGGATCTTGATCCCATCAGTCTAATTTTGTGGATGTAGACACGAATGCCCGTTGCTCAGGTTTGGGGCATTTCTTGTCAGGAACTGCCACTACCATTATCTCTAAGGACAGATACAGCATTTTAGTGACAGCCACTTACCCCAGGGAATGTTCCAGCCACAATTAACTTCCCATTCCCATATCCATCCCCATTTTTGTATGCTATTATTTTCACTGCCGTCTGGTACGAAGCTACCACACCACTGTGAGATGTGGTGCATGCACGAGTCTTCTTCCATAAAGATGACAGATGCTTTTCATAATATCTTAGAGTGTTTTCAGCTTCACAAGAAGATAAATCAGCCTGGTTTGTTTAAAAAAAAAAGAATGTTGCATAAAGTGTGTTGTTTCTGCTTTGCTCTTTTGGTATCATTCTACTCCCCATCTAAAGTCTGCAGGTATGTGGATGTGGGTGGCACCTCGTATCTTCCTCAGCGACTATAGATTCTCCATGTAGAGGAGGAGGAAGGGACTTTGGTCAGAATTCCTCCTTAGTCCTCTTTCTGTTCCTTTCACTGACTCCTTAGCACTTGCTATGTCTTTGTGGCTTGCTCCAATTTTCCTTAGCTGTTGCTGTATGTTTTTTTGAATTTGGGGTGGGTCATAAGAGAAGTGGAAGGAAGGGTGTCAGGACCAAAAAGAACCAGGGATTGAAGCAAGGGGATATATGAACACTACAGATACTTTTCTAATGAGTAACTCCCAACGGAGAAACTCCACTGGTGGAAAATGAGTGAAGAGGGCAAAGAAGATGCAGACCATCCCTTGGAAAGCTTTCCCTCCCTGTCCTGCCTGACCCAGGAGCCTGCCTGGAGGGACAGGCTCTGACTAAGCTGCTCTAACATAGAGGAGCCCTTCCCAGTTACTTCTGCAAAACCAAATACTGTCAGGCTTCCAAGAAGGCCCTTCCCAGTTACTTCTGCAAAACCAAATACTGTCAGGCTTCCAAGAAGACTAGCTCCTTTCTGGGTAACTACTTGGGTTGCGTTTACTGCAACCTGTCACGGTAGACCCAGCAGTGAGGTCAGGAGACAGGATGGTGGTCCCCAAGGAGACAGGATGGTGGTCCCTGAGGAACACCAGGCTGGCCAGTGTTGTTCACATTTCATTGTTACCTCCTTTTTACTCTGCTGTTTAAATCTCCTCCATGCCCCCGCCCCCATTCTTTACAGTGCTCATTTGAAGGGAAGGATTTTCTACTTCTGTTTTATTGGTGGCTTTTTAAGTTAAAGTCACAGGAATGGGAAGAATTAGTCCCTCATACTCCTAGAAGTTCTAAATGGTATTAGACATGAATGTATGAATTTTACCACCCAGCCTGAACTGCTACAAACAAATGCCAAACGCTCCCTGCAATTCACCATACTCATAAAAAGGCGGCTTTCCCTTTTAATGTAGGGCAAATGCTGCCCTGCTAAGTAAAGATTCTCAGTTACTTTCTTCCCCAGTAAAAAGCTACACAGAGAGCAGGAAAAAGTGTCCATAGATTCCAGCAGCAGAAGTGCCCAATTAACTTCAAAGGCTAGCCAACATTATTAAAATACAATGTCATTTAAATTACAATGAGGAAAAAAATGAAATCAATGCTGGCAGGGTAGGAAAGTGCATCTGAGGAAGATGAAGGGGATGAACGAAGATGAATCTGAATGTGAGACCAATCTGAAGGCATCAAAGTTTCCAAATCGTTGCCATGTGGGCAGCAGCAGAGCTCAGTAAATACCTTGGCAACACTGATGGCCTTGAAGGGCCCTCGAGGCAAACACTTCTGCTCAGAGCCGGAACTGCAGAAGAATGGAGCCCTTGGAAGCAGCTGTTTCAGCCCCTTCTCTGCTCTCATGGAGTGTCCACAAGCCAGGCACAGCAGGATTTTTCTCTTTCCATCAGATGAGAGGTAACAGTATCCCTAAAACAGGAGGAAAGATGCTTCCACGTGGATGCTTTGTAACCATGACAACATTTTCACAGAACTCTTCACAGTATAAGAGAAGCATATTTGTCACCATCAAAAAAATGCTAAATTTAAACCCACAAGCCAAATGCATTATGTTATCTAATAATTAATTTCTGACTTTATTCGTTTGTTTATTTGGTGTGTATATGCTGGGAGGAGCGGTACACATGGGTGAGAGGATACTTTGCTGAAGTTGATTCTCTCCTTCCATCATGTGGGTTTCAGGAATTGAATCAGGTTGTCAGGCTTGGCATCAATTGCCTTATCTGTTGAACTATCTTACCAGTCCCAATAATTAAAAAAAATAAAGTATTCCTTAATTCTGTAATGACTATTCAATACTGGGAACCCTAACTTCTCTACAGAATTAAGATTTCTTTGAAGAATGACTAATGCTTCCTCAGGGACAAGAAAAGTACAATATAACACCTTGTATATAAGAGACATCTTTCTGTGCACAGAAATTAAATAGTAAATACTGGTATTAGAGAATAATATCAAAAGGATGTAGAAGCCAAAACAAAGGTGTCCCAACTAGCTCAAAGAGCGCAATTTGACTCTAGGAAGAATGATAATTGAGACAGTTTGACTGTTTTTGAGTGTGAAAAGAATGAAAGGGGACAGGGGACCTCATTCAATATCATTGTGGTTGATAGGCATTGACTTGAAATCTAACCTCTGTGGCGCTTAGTGCAGCAAATTATTTCTAAAGATGGCCACAATAAAACCATCCCAATCTTGTCTGTGTGCCCTTTTGACTGGTGACATTACCATGCCTCTAGTCAAGAGGTGTAGTGTGTTTCTCCTTATCTCCTGTCTATGATTGTGAGCTATGTCACCGACATTGCCCCAATGACAACAGAAGAGGCAAGTTGGCTCAGGAGAGGAGTTCTCATAGTGGAGCCTGGGCTGTACCGCTAAAGTTGAAGCCCTGAGGCCACGCTGTGAACACCCTTGAGACAAACTTCTTGAAAGCTGAAGCACTTGGAGAGTCAATGCCTGCCAACCATTATGCCTGCAAGAAACTATGCAGTATAAGGTATACTGTATACAATAGTATAAGTATAAAGACTATGCAATCCGTATACTACCAAAATCTCCGCAAGATGATTATAGCACTTTAGAGACCCTTGTCAGGACCAGCAGAGCTTCCCAGCAGTGCTCAGCCCAAATCTCTACCCCACAACAGTACATATTTAGTTGATGTGCTATGTTATAACAGACAAGTGGAATTGCAAAAAAGAATTAGGCATTTACTCTGCCTTTCCTTTACAACCATATTTTGGGCTAGTGAAATATCTACATAGTGATGTAATGTTCTGTTTAAAACTTTAAATAATGTGGAGAAAACAGTGTAATCAGATAAAATTGACTAATTGGAAGCAAAATTATGACATTGGATGGATAGACATTAAGGAATTTCCAAATGCAGGCACAAGAAGAAATTACTTCAAACCACTAAAATCTTCATTAAAAACCGGAAAGCTAGGTATAGGCTTCAGAGACCTAAGTATATGAAACACACAGAAAAACCCATGAAGGTTCTGAAGAAAATAGTAAGAATAGATGCAATGACAACTCTAGTGTGCACCCCATGTACAGAATTCATGGGGAAAGAGAAACAAGCCAAAGGATGCTACAAGAAAGCAAATCCAAATGCAGAGCATTATGCCTGACTATGGACCAGGTTATGAACAAGTTCCCATCTAAGGGCCTTCTTTGAGTCTAGACTCAAGCTGAATAACAGTAAAATGAATTTTTAGGACAACCTGGGAAATTGATTAAAAATAGTTTATTATATTGCCCAAATATCATTGATCATGACAATGGCATGATGATTATGTCAAGATGTTTAAAATTATAAAATTGCATACTTAATTTAGAGGTAAAATAATGTATCTGGGATTAGCAGACTCAGTTGAATCTTGATGACAACTGACTGTATGTGAAAGACAAGTCACGATTCACTGTACCAATGTCTGCTTTAGAATATGTAGAGAAATTTTCACAATAAAACAATCAGTATTAGACAGACGATCTAATTTATTTTACATTTCATAATTTTCTATTATTCTTTCCTAATGAGAATCCAAGAGTATAAGTGATTTCATCAGATATTGTATTCATGCCAGACATGGTGGTGCACACCTGCAGTTCCACACTTGGGAAACTGAGAGAAGAGGATTGCAAGTCAGATGCCGGCTTGGTCTTTGTAGCAAGGCCCGGTCTGAAACAAACAAATTAGTGTTCAGCATGTATGAATTTAAGCTTTCTCATGGGGAGAAACATCTTGATTTATTAAATGACCCCATTTTCCTTAATCTGTGGGAAGAGGGAACTACTTACGGGTTGATCAATGCTTTCTTTGGTAACAGATGATGTGCAAAGGCCAGAGAAATTTGCTGCTGTGATTTCCTTATCCAGAGTCGTACTGTGAAAGGCCATAAATGTTCTCTTACTTTCCATGTAATGCCACTTTTGATTGGCAGCCCCATTGCTGTGTGGCTTAAATTTCTAAAAAACAAAAGAGAACAATAAAATATGGACTCACATAGACAGGTGAGTTTATAAGATGACACGGTGAGTATTTTTCTATTGTATAAATTTACACAATGATAATCACTGTTAAATTGGGAATTACATAAATATTTCATAATTTTAATTTCTTTTTTTTCTTTTTGGTTTTTTCGAGACAGAGTTTTTCTGTGTAGCCCTGGCTGTCCTGGACTCACTTTGTAGACCAGGCTGGCCTCGAACTCGCAAAGATCCGCCTGCCTCTGCCTCCCAAGTGCTGGGATTAAAGGCGTGCGCCACCACAGCCCGGCATAATTTTAATTATTTTAATTTCATGTTGTTTGATTCATTAAACAATAAAAAATACAATTGTGTAATTCCATTATTTTTGACTGAACATTATTTTCTGACAATTTTAAAGGATATTAAATTAATCATTTAATCTTGGGGATATTATGCTTTCTATTCTTCAGTAGTTAAACCTGCAGGTTTTTAAAAAAATATTTCCTATAATAAGCAAGACAACAGGAGATATATACATATATATTACATATATATAATTCACACACATACGTGTATATACACATATATGTATAATATATAAAAATATATGTATACACACATATGTATATATATATATATATATTATACATAACATGTGTGTGTATAAATTCATGAAAATTCCTTTAGGAAAAACTTATAGAAAGATTATTGATTAAGATTATCTAAAAGATTATATTGGCCAAGAAAGCATGTTTTTAGAAAGATTATTGGAATTTCTCCTTATCCAAAAGTATATGGATTTACTTATTGTTTCATGTTCTTGCCAAACATGCACAATATCTCCATGAACACAAGCTCACTAAGTGAAAAAACAGCAATTTGTTGACATTTCAATATGTATTTCATTGATATTCAAAGGACTGAGTTTTTCAACAATTCAGCTGGATATACAACAGAAACCAGATATTTATTTTAATTCTCTTGTTTATATTATTATAGAATACAGTTTTGATATGTAATTATACCATTGTTGAGTTATCTCAAGTGTAAGTAACACATAGTTTCAATTTAAAAAGGTGTAAGCAGGTTAGCTCTAAGTATGCATGTCATGATGCCTCAAGAAACTTTATAACTCATAATAACTACTTCATCTTGTAAGAGACTAATAGACAAGAAGAAGTCCTTAGCACTAATTTAATGGATCAGACAACAGGTCTGCAAGGTCTAAAAAACCAAAGGCTAAATTCTCAGTCAACAAGAAAGGGTCTAACAGCATTAACCTGAAGTGGCTCGTTTCCATGATTTTGCAGATACTTTAATGTTTTCTTACAAACTTACTATTTAATACATAAAAAATTAAGCACTAGCAGTTAAAAGGCATCTTGAAAGGTAATCTGAATTGCCTTATAATTAAGTTTCTTCCTTATAAAATAAGACACATTGGGAGTGACATTAATATCTGCAAATGTTATGAAGGTGATTAAGGAACCAACTGAATGTGTAGCCACATGAGGCTTAACCTCACTGTGGCCTGTGTTGCTGAGGCACCTGACAAGAAGCGTGGAATGTTATGTGTGCTATCTCTTCAGAATACATGTCTAGTCCTTGTTTATCATGAAGACTGAAGACTTAATTATCAAGACTCACAATCAAACCAGATTGTTGTGTCCTGATTTTGGATTCTCAACTGAAAAACAAGTTTCTTCACTAAAAGCATGAAGTAAAACAAATGTTATTTGGAGTTAATTTTTCTGCTCCTTGGAAACTAGGGTGGAATTTATAGGAGTGGAATGCAGAGCTGAAGTCTTTCTAAGTCATCTCTTGGCCTCTCAAGGAAAATCACACATCCGTTTACAAGTGTTTGGTTATAAGGAATGATGCCAAAAAGAACTTCCTGGGTCTTTTCCCAAAATTTAAATGAACCTGGCATTAAAGGTGCTGCACATGGGTTTCTTAGCATTATTACTCTGGGCTCGTGTCTTCCAAAAAGACTGACCAAGTCTCTTCCTCCCGAATCCAGACCAGGGATCCTTGCCTGTGTTCCTCATCAACAAATTTAGGTGCACTGAACACCCATCACCCCCGGAGGTTGCAAGCTCCCTGAATTCTGTTGAGACTGTTTCTCATGCTTGCTAGTGTGTGACTGAAGTAACTTCCCCCACTCTAGACTATGAGCAAGCCTACAATCATTATTGGTCAGAATGAACCAAATTAAGAGGTACCTCAATATGCTCAATTTGAAGTCTAGACAGAGTTTAAAAAAAAATTAACAGTGACATCCAAGATAACAATCTATGACAGCTGTTCTTTTGCTCTAGAACAAAGAGGCATGAAGCCTCCCTGCAGTTTCATGAAAGGGCATGGCTTAATGTCGGCCTGTGCATACTTACCTGAATGATAACTGGATAGCCATGGGCTTCATTTTGGTCCTTGGTCATAGACACTGCCAGCACAAGGTCTGGGTTACTCACCAGGTGAAATGTCCTTAAGAAGACAGAATTAGTCCCATTATATAACATATTGTGACTAATATGAATGGAATTTCTATTCATTTCTGCTATGTGGAAATCCAAGTTTCTGTATGTCTCACCAGCTAATCAAAACAAATAAGTTATTATATTTTGAATTGAATATTGTAAGATATCCATTATAACACTATATATAGAATTTATAAATAATAGTTCTTGTTTTTATCATAGTTTAATCATTTTTCATAGCCTATTTTCCTACTTAAATCATGATGTGGTTTCTGTGTCTAGATTATACTCACATTTATATATCTTTATGGTCCACGTGGTTATTACTGAGAAGGAGTAAAGATTATGAGATGGATTTTATCAACTATGCTGCATGGGATGGGATCCTGGGCCCATGTCTTTTTTTATGTCATTAACAAATTTATTACATAATACAGAATCCCAAGAGAGGGGTTTATGGAGCTATACATTGAAACATCTTAGCATTCCTGGTACATGGTACATATTACATGTTTGCAGCTGGGTGACTCTTCCCACCATCTTTACTGCAAACATAGTCTGAGTTCACAACAGAGTACCTCTCTGACCTGTACTTCTCTTTTGGTAGGACAGGTGATTGAACACAGACCCTCACTTGTCCTTCGGTGGCTCTTCGTAATTCCCTCACAGAACTGTCTTGTGGCCCTGCATAGCTGGTATTCTTAGACTCAGACTTTGCCCCAGCTGTCTGCCCAATCTTCAGATCTAAGCATTTTATCCAAGAGGATGAGAGCTAGGGAAGAGGGTAGTTAAGGGAGCATAGTATCAATGTGAACTCATTGTAGTCATGGCGATCATTAAGAGCAGAGTGCTTCAAATGACCAGCTGAGACTTGTTTTGAGAGAGAGGTGAGCACTGATGCCACTAGCAGATTTATTACATCACAGCGCTGCATGAGCTGCAAGCGGTTTCCTCTCAGTTCCCTTTGGAAAGTCAGCAGCCATTGTTTACCCACTCCCACAGCATCGGTGCCACCTTCACCCCAGCACAGCATGCTGGTAGGACAAGCTATAGGTGAAAGCTTTTGTGGCTGGGCTGGTGCCCAAATCCTCCACTGGAAGTCTTACCCGGTTATAGGAGATGGCCAGTTCAGGTTCTGTATCCTCCATTACTAGGAGTCTCAGTTAGGGTCATCCTAATAGATCCCTGGAAACTTCCACTCCACTAGGTTTCTACATTGTCCCTGAATTATCTCCTGATTCCAGTTGTCTCTCCCAGTACCCTCTCCCTCCATCCTCTACCCACCTGATCCCCCCAGTTCCTGTCCCCCAATCTTCCCACAATATCTATTCTATGTCCCTTTCCCAGGGAGATCCATACATCCCTCCTTGTGCCCTCATTGTTACTTAGTCATGTCTTAGTATTGTATGGCATTAATAACTCAGTGCTTCTATTCACCCCCTATATATTAGGATAATGTGCATCATAAGAGAAAACATTAGTTATAAATATGCATTGTTAGGGCTTTCAAAAAATATTTCACTAGAGCTCTATTCATGGTTCAGCAGTCAAGAACACATACACTGAGAGGCTCACAACTACCTGTAACTCCAGTTCCAGGAGATATGATACATTCTCTGGTCTCTACAGGCACCTGCACTTATGTGCACCTACCTACACACAGAGAGACACATAGGAATAAAATAAATCTTAATATATATTTTACACTAAATTCTTGTGTTTTCAAAGACTGTCTAAAGTCCAAGATATATGTTGAAAATTTAAAGGGTGTGTGTGCATGCACGCACACACACACACACACAAACACACCTATGGAGGCCAAAAGAGAGAGGTGGACACTGGAGCTAGAGTTGTGAGTCACCAGATGTGATGCTAGGAACCAAACTCCAGTTGTCTGGAAGAGTTGAAGTGTTCTTAACTGCTTAGCCATCTTTCCAGTCCCCTATGTTTAATTTTTTTAAAGATTTATTTATGTATTATTTATTTACTTATTTACTTTCATGTATGTTTTGCTGCATGTATGTATGTGAACTATTTGCATGCTTGGTGCAATGGCAGAGATCATAGAGGGTACTGGAAAAGAGTTATAAATGATCGTAAACCACTGTGTGTGTTCTGAGAATAGAAGTAATATCCTCAGTAAGAGCAACCAGTACTCCCAACCATGGAACCATTTCTCCACCCCTATGTTGAATTTAAAAAGTGATCTTGGAGTTAGTATACAGTCCCCTTTTTTGAAAAACAAAAAGTGACTGAGTGAAAATCTTCATATTATTCTTCTTATATCACTTTTTAAAACTAAAACACATATTCAGGATTTTTGTCTGGATAGAAAAATCCACTCTTCATTTCTTCTTTAGTTTTCTAAACATGGTTACATTAGAGACCAATGGTGACATTTCTGCCATTGAAAACATAACTCACCTTGAATATAAATGTAATGATATAAGAGTAAAGGAATGGAGAGAAAGTAAGGATCTACCCATTATTTTTTTAAAGAATACATTTTTCTCTGAAGACTTTAAAAGTTTCAGATATCTTATTCAACTTTCTGAGCATAAAAACAACACATCCTCATTGTAATGAATTACAAAATTCTGGAAAATAGGACTTTTAAGAGCCCATCATATTTGTGAAAGGTGATCATATTAATCTTACAATATATTTTTCTCCTCTACTGTTAGTTAACGGGGTACCACTTAATGTCCAAAACGGATATTCAATTTTATGAAATGCCTCTTTAGCTTTATCAAGGCTTGGTTCTGCAAGAGACCGAGTGTCCTATATAGCTAACCTCTGTGGGTTACAACTATTTTCATAGTTCTTACATGTGTATTGGCACTCAACAACATTCAAATGAACACCAGTGACCTACTGAGATATCAAGATCAGCTACCTCGCTGTTCTACATTTTACTACCTAGAGTAGAGCCACTGGTCTCTTACTGCTTTGAATTTATGCTTATCTTGAAGCACTGGGGTACCGTGCTGTTTGAAATACGGGGGCTTAATGAAGAAGTTTCATAAGCAAAAGTTTCCTATACACAGCATATAGCTTCTCTGCTACGTTCAAGTAACAATCAATAGTGTTGTCAAAATGGGATAAGACAAAAGTATTTTTTTTTGTTGTTACTTCTTTTTTTAAAGTACTTTATTTTTTTTCTTCAAGTTACATCTCAGTCACAAACCCTTCCCTATTCCCCCTTCCTGTCCCACCCTTCCACCCTCTTCCCCCCAACAGCTTCCCTTTTCAATCCAACAAATGGTTCTTTCTCTTATAACAGTAAATTCTATACAAAACAGCAGAATTAAATATGCCACATTTATGAGAGTTAAATGGCCCAGTATACCTTCCCAATGTCCAGTTCATACATATTTGGCCCCTGACTTTAACCTTCTACCTTCTAACCATCTCCATGAGTTTAAAGTTCTATAACTGACTTAGCTTTCATACTAACTTGCATCACTATTATAACCATCTTCTTAGATCTAGAATGCCCTCTTGATTCCTAAACAACTCAAAATTTAGCTATGAGACTCAAGCTGTCTATTCTTCAACCACCACAGAGAGCTGAGAAGGATAAATATATCTGATTATATAGGAAGTGCAGGGCCTGCAGCTTCCAATACTAAGAAATGACAAACCAGTGACTACCTGGACAGTTCCCATTTTCTCTCCATACATTCCAGCATCAGTCTTCAGCCTTTTGGTCCTGTTTCTCTGACAGACATTTATTGTAGAGCAGGGATTATGAAGGACTAACCTACCCTGTCTTGGCAGAGCTAGGCTGTCGACTTCCCTGCTACCAATTTTGTCCTTTTTGGACAGCAGTCTGTTTGCAGTTGAAGCAAGGAGTTTTTACATGTCAAGAGATAGGCTTGCTACTAATTCAACCATCTCACACTGGAGATTCTTCGATGCTTTTCTTCTACTTGGAGTAGAATAGGGGGTGCTTTCAGGAGCTGATATGTCACGATATCAAAAAAAAATCTTAATTTAAGACCACATCTTTGAATGCCATATTCTGCAGATCTCTTGGGGTTTTTATGACAGTCTATCACAGATATTCTCTAAGCTACTCAGTAATCAAGTTGTTAAGAGACAAGCAACATTTGCTTATCTAAATACAAGAGATAGATAGGGCATCTTCAAAAACCCCAAAAAACTCAAAGACAAAAGTATTTTAACAGCCAACTATTCCCACCTACTCCTCACAGTCCCATAGCTTCACAGAGGATGGCCACAAGTTGGAAAAGTTGTAGAGTTCCAGGAGACTGACGGTGACTTTGGTGTTACCCAGGGCTAGTTTTCAAAAGCAGTGCTAATCCTAGTCCAACATTTAACAGAGTTTTAGGCAAACTTCTCTATTTTTCTTTAACTGTTCTCTCTGCTCCTTTCTATTACCCAGGAGAATAAATGTTAAACAGGACTCAGAACCACAGTTCTCTCACAATGACCATGGAAGCATTTCCAAGCTTGCTTAAGTTAGAGTCACAGAGTCATTCCCCCAACATATTCAACTGTGTTCATCAGACACGCCTGCATTTAAACTTAAGTATGAATAGTGTGGTTTCTGGTGTTGTATTTCTATGGATTTCTCTGTATGTGACTGTGTGTGTCTGTGTGTCTATATTTCTTCTGTATTTACTTTGATACTTTGTCTCTTAGTAGTTTGTTTCATCCTCTTCTGGTTTGTTTTGTTTTATCTAATTTTATTATTATTATTAGATGCCTGTTTGTATGAGAGAGAGAAAGAGAGAGGGGGAGTGGTATGGATTTGGGTAGGGAGTCAGTGAAGATCTAGGAGGAGTTGGCAGAGAAAGAAATCATAATCAGAATATATTGTACAAAAAAACCTATTTTCAATGAAAATAGTGTAATCATGGGGACTTGATCATAATCCAGAAAGACATGGCAGAAAGATTCATTAAAAATAATACATATCTTGATGGTCTAGGATGCCAGTAACATAGGAAAAAGAATCTTTTTGGATCTTTGCTGAAGTTCCATTCTTAAAATGGCATTTTCAATCACCCATAACATTAATCTATGGAGGTTAGAGCACAGAATGTTATTTCAATTTTTCTAGATTTGCTGAGTCTTGCTTTGTATCCTAATGTGTCGTTAGTTTTAAAGACAATCCCATGGGTTGCTGAGAAGAAACCGTATTCTTTAGTGTTTGGGTGAGATGCTCTGTAGATGTCCACTAGGTCTGTTTGATTTATGATATTATTTTACTCCAGAGTTTCTTTATTTAGTTTTTGTCTGTCTGACCTGTCTACTGGTGAGAGTGGGGAACTGCAGTCACTCACCATCACTGTGTCAGGGCCAGTGTGTGATTTTTAGATGTAATAGCATTTATTTTATGAAATTGGTTGCCCTTGCATTTGGGGTATAAATGTTAAGAACTGTAATATACTCTTGGCAGATCCTTCCTTCACTGTATGTATAGTATCAGCTGGATGAGTGAATAATGGTCCATCTAGCTAGTCATTTTTAGGAAGAAAAGTCTATTTTCCTAGCTTCTCAAGGCACAGACAGCATAACCCTGGTGGATAGAGTAAAGAAACACTTCTAGCAGTTCTGTTTAGCAAGTTGCTCTCCAGCTTCCCCAACTCACAACCAATGACTATTTCCTGCTGTCTTTCATACTCATCCTGGAAAAGGCAGAATAAGAGCAAGCTCCTTCCCTGCCATGCCAGGATTACTGACGCTGCTTCCCAAAGCTTATTCAATCTCCCTCAAAGACAATAACTCTAAGCCTTGGGTAGTGCAGATCTTCAGAGACAGTAAAAGTCATAGCCCCTTTCCATTAAGAAACCTTTTGCACAGATGCCTGAATATACATCCTGTACAGTATGTAGGAGACTAAAGAGGTCACTAGAGCCCCACTATATGTAATGGTAAAATTTTAAGTAGAGCAAGCAAAAAATGGGAAGTACTTATTTTTTTTTCTTGTTCAATTAATGTTCAAATGTGAACAGAAATAAAGAGAAATGTGTAATGAAACATCATCGACCTAAACACTGTCAACACTCTGTCTTGTTTCATCTAAGTGAAACAAGTTCTTTTTTAAACTTTTGTTAGGATTTATTACTTATTTACTTTTAATTATGTGTATAAATGCATGTCTACAGTATGCATACACATGTGCATTCAGATGCACATGGAGGCCAGAAGAGGATTCCCCAGTGTTAGAGATAAAGATAATTTCTACTTCTCTGTGGGTTCTGGGAACTGAGTTCTGGTCCTCTTCAAGAACAACCAGTACTCTAAATTGCAAAGTCATTTCTCCAGCCCCTAGCTAGAATGCCTAAAGTAAAGTTGATTGAAATATCTTGTATTTTTATCTCTACATATAATACAAACTATTGTGACCACACCCCATTTCTATCTCAACATAACTACTGATCAATTATCATATGCAACAAGATTAGTAATATTTTCTTTTCTTTCTGTTTTTTAACATTTATTTACTTACTTATTTATTTGTTTGTTTGTTTGTTTGTTTATTTATTTATTCAAGTTACATCTCCTTCACAGCCCCCTTCCTTCTCCCCTTCCACTCCTATCCTCCTACCCTCTTCCTGCTCTCCCTCCACTCCTTCTCGTTGAGTGAGGGGGAAACCCACATATCATACCTGTTCATCAATCACAGGAGGGCTAAGAGCGTCCTCTTGCTCCGAGGCCTGACACACAGCTCAGCTAGGGTAAGGTGTTCCACTAACAGGCAACAGAGTGCATGACAGAAACCTCACCCTTCCACTTGCTAAGATGTCTGTATGAAGACCAAGTTGCTAATCATCTATATATGTATAGGGGAGCCTAGGTCTTGTCTATATATGTTTCTTTCTTTCTTTCTTTCTTTCTTTTGTTGTGGGGGGGGTAGTGTTTCAGTCTCTGTAATCCTCTAGAGGCCTAGGGTGGTTGGTTCTGTTGATCTTCATGTGCTGTTCTTGTCCTTCCCGGTCTCTATTCCTACTCCCTCTCTTAAACAGGGCTTCCACAGCTCCACCTAATGTTTAGCTGTGTGTCTCCACAGTTGTTTTGATGTGCTGCTGGATGGAGTTTCTCATGGATAGTTATGCTATGTTCCTGTTCCTTTGGTTTTCTGGGTTGTAGTTATCCTGTACTATATGGGTAAAATCCAGTTATAAGTGAATAAATGCCCATGTGTATCTTTCTGGGTCTGAGATAGTTCACTCAGGATGACCTTTGCAGGTTCCATCCATTTGGTTGCAAATTGCAAGATTTCCTTGTTTTCAATAGGTGAGTAATATTTCATTGTGTAAATGTACCACAGTTTTTTTGTTTGTTTGTTTGTATTTTCATCCATTCTTCAGTTGAAGGGCATCTGGGTTGTTTCCAGTTTCTAGCTATTACAAATAAAGTTGCTATGAACACAGCTGAGCCAGTGTCCTTGTGGTTGGGAGAAGAATCTTTTGGATATATGCCCAGGAGTAGTATGGCAGGGTTTTGAGGTAGAACTATTTCAGTTTTCTGAGCTATTATCAGGTTGATTTCCAAAGTGGTTGTACAAGTTTCAACTCCCACCAACAACTCTCACATCCTCATCAGCATGTGCTGTTATTTGAGTTTTTAATCTTACCCATTCTGACTGGTGTGATGGTGTGAGATGGAATCTCAGATTCCTTTTGATTTGCATTTCTCTGATGACTAAGGATGTTGAGCATTTCTTCAACTGTCTCTCAGCCATTCGATATTCATCTTTTGTGAATTCTCAGTTTAGCTATGTACCTTATCTTTTGGTTGGGTTATTTGGTTTGTTGGTGTCTAATTTCTTGAGTTCATTATATATTTTTGATATAAGCCCTCTGTTGGATATGTGGTTGGTGAAGACCTTCTCCCAGTCTGTAGGCTGTCATTTTGTTCTAATGACAGTAGCTTTGACTTACAGAAGCTTTTCAGTTTCATAAGGTCAGATTTATTAATTAGTGGTCTTAGATCCTGAGCTATTGGTGCTCTGTTCAGGAAGTTGTCACCTGTGCCAATGAATTCAAGGCTTTTCCCCACTTTCTCTTCTATTAGACTTAGTGTGCCCAGTTTTCTGTTGAGGTCTTTGATTCACTTGGACTTAAGTTTTGTGAAGAGTGATAAATATAGGTTTATTTGCATTCTTCTACATGTTGACATCCAGTCAGATCAGCACCATTTCTTCAAGATGCTTTCCTTTTTCCATTGTATGGTTTGGCTTCTTTATCAAAATTTAAGTGACCATAGGTGTGTGGGTTTACTTCTGGGTCTTCTATTTGATTCCATTGATCACCAGATCTGTTTCTATGCCAGTACCATGCTTTTTCTTTTCTTTTCTTTTCTTTTTTAACTATTGTTCTGTAGTATAGCTTGAAATCAGGAATGGTCATACCACCACATGTTATTTTATTGTACAGGATTGATTTAGCTATTCTGGATTTTTTGTTTTTTCCATATGAAGTTGAGAATTGTTCTTTCAAGGTCTGTAAAGAATTGTGTTGGTATTTTGATATGAATTGCATTGAATCTGTATATTGCTTTTGGTCAGATGACCATTTTTATTATGTTGATCCTATCCATGAGCATGGGAGATCTTTCCATTTTGTGATATCTTCTTCAATTTCTTTCTTCAGGGACTTGAAAATCTTATCATATAGATTTTCACTTGCTTTTTTAGTTACCCCCAGGTATTTTCATTTATTTGTGGCTATTGTAAAGGGTGTTGTTTCCCTAATTTCTTTCTGGGCCCATTTATGTTTTGTGTAAAGAAGGGCTACTGATTTTTTAGAATTCATTTAGTATCCAGTCACATTGCTGAAGTTGTTTATCAGCTGTGGGAGTTCTCTGGTGGATTTTTGGGGTCACTTATACATACTATCATATCATCTGTGAATAGGGATACTTTGACTTCTTCTTTTCCAATTTGTATCCCCGTAATCTCCTTTAGTTGTGATATTGCTCTAGCTAGAACTTCAAGTATGATGTTGAAGAGATATGGAGAGAGTAGGCAGTCTTGCCTTCTGCCCAATTTTAGTGGAAACGCTTTAAGTTTCTCTCGATTTAATTTTATGTTGGCTACTGGCTTGCTGTATATTGCCTATCTTATGTATTAGGTATGGACCTTGTATGCTTGATCTCTCCAGGTCTTTTAACATGAAGGGGTGTTGGATTTTGTTCAATGCTTTTTCAGCATCTAATGAGATGATCATGGTTTTTTTCTTTCAGCTTCTTTATATGGTGGATTACATTGATGGATTTTCATATGTTGGACCAATCCTGCATCCCTGGTATGAAGCCTACTTGAACATGGTGTATGATACTTTTGATGTATTCTTGGATTAAGTTTTCAAGTATTTTATTGAGTATTTTTGCATTGAAGTTCATAAGGAAAATTGGTCTGAAATTCTCTTTCTTTGTTGAGTCTTTGTGTGGTTTAGAAATCAGGGTGACTGCGACTTTATAGAAAGAGTTTGGCAGCGTTCCATCTGTTCTATTAAATAGAAGAATTTGAGGAGTATTGGTATTCACTCCTCTTTGAAGGTCCGGTAGAATTCTGTGCTAAAACCATCTGGCCCTCGGCTTTTATTTTATTTTATTTTATTTCTTGTTTTCTTTTTTATTTTTTTGGTTGGAACACTTTTAATGACTGCTTCTATTTTCTTAAGGGTTATAGGACTGTTTATCTGTTATTGGTTTAACCTTGGCACATGGAATCTATCAAGGAACTTGTCCATTTCAGTTAGGTTTTCCAATTTTGTGGAATACAGGTTTTTGAAGTAAGATCTAATGATTCTTTGGATTTCCTAAGTGTCTGTTGTTATATCCTGTAGGAGTTAGATAAATTAGATTTAGAAAATATATAGGAGTTTCTGATACTGTCTCTTAATTCGGGGCCTGAAGAGTATTATCAGCATGAAGTCAGCAAAAACAGGAAAGACTTAATAGACTGAAAAACAAGGTTGAAGTCAGGAGAAACAGGAAAGACTCAATAGAATTGAAGAAACAAAGTATCTGGCCTGACATTGTTTTCAGCTGCTAAGTGGGCGGAGCCCAAATTAAGCTGAAACAGAGTTCCTCCTATTTAAGGACAGTGCATGGAGCCCAGAAAGAGAAGAGGACCCTGATGCTAGAGAGCTCCAAGAGTCCTGCTGGAAAAAGGGCTGGCCATTGAGGGCCAGCTCTCTCCCTGAAGCAGAAAGAAGCC
>CAJQZJ010032130.1:8346124-8378796 GCA_907164525.1 Lophiomys imhausi
GGCCAGCTCTCTCCCTGAAGCAGAAAGAAGCCGGTGAGCAAAGAAAGCCTGAGCAAGACACCAAAAGGCCAAGGACTGGACCCTGTGGCTCAGCTTTTGCCTAGAGGGGTTTGATCTGTCCGAACAGTGGCCTAAAGGAAATTGTGCCTGGCTTTAAGGACTGAGGCAGAGCAGCTGAGTTCCTGATTCAAAAGAAGTAAGTTGGCCTGCAGACGGCTGGGGTCTCCCACAGAGAAGAAAGGTGAGACTGCCATAACCAACAACCCTGACGAACCTGCATCTGAGAGATCCAGAAAAAGGACTGCTAAGTGCGTTAAAGAATCTACAACAAAGACTGTGTTCCTGACGACTGAGGACCTGCCCCAGAGACTGTATCATTCTAAAAGGTTATGAAAGTGGTTGTTATGATTATCAATAGGTTTGTTTAGTGGATAGGTTAAAGGGGTTGTAGGAATTTATAGGATTAATAGTTAAGAAATTGTTGGTGTTTGTTATAAGTGAATTTAGTAATAAATAAATAAGTGTTGAATAGTAATTTAAAAGTTCGGTTTCAATATCCCCCTTTTCATTTCTGATTTTGTTGATTTGGATATTTTCCCTCTGCCTTTTAGTTTGTCTAAGGGTTTGTCTATTTTGGTGATTTTCCCAAAGAACCAACTCTTGGTTTCATTGATTCTTCTAATGTTCTCTTGGTTTCTAATATATTGATTTCAGCCCTGAGTTTGATTATTTCCTGTCATCTGCTCCTCCTGGGAGTTTTTGCTTCTTTTTTTTTTCTAGAGCTTTCAGTTGTGCTGTTAAGTTGCTAATAGGAACTGTCTCCAATTTCTTTTTGAAGGGACTTAGTGCTATGAACTTTTCTCCTTGCATTGTTTTCCTTGTGTTCCATAAGTTTGGGCATGTTGAGCCTTTGTTTTCACTGAATTTTTGGAAGTCTTTAATTTTGTTCTTTATTTGTTCCCTGACCCAGTATTCATTGAGTAGAGAGATGTTCAGTTTCCATGCATGTGTAGGCTTTTTGTTATTTCTGTTGTTGTTGAAGTTCAGCTTTAATCTATGGTGATCTGATAAGACACAAAGGGTTATTTCAAATTTCTTCTTCTTTTTTTTAAAAAAATATTTGTTTATTACTTCAAGCTACATCTCCATCACCGGCCCTCTTTCCACCCTTCCCTTTCCCACCCTCCCACCCTCTACCCCTTATCCCTTCCATCCCACTCCTTTGGAATGAAATGTCCCTACATATCAGCAACCCCCCACCCCAGTTCAGCAGTCATATGAGGGCCAAGAGCCTCCTCATACACTGGGGACCTACAAGGTAGCACTACTAGGGAAAAGTGTCTGATTGACTGGTAACAAAGTCTATGTTCCTGTTCCCTTTGGTGCATTGGTTGTAACATAGTTATCCTGTACTATATAGCTAAAATCCAACTATAAGTGAATAGATGCCATGTGCATCCTTCTGAGTCTGGGTTAGCTCACTCAGAATGAGTTTCTTGAGTTCCGTCCATTTGGCTGCAATTTGCATGATTTCGTTGTTTCTGATAGCTGAGTAGTATTTCATTGTGTAAATGTACCACAGTTTTTTTTATCCATTCCTCGGTTAATGGACATCTGGGTTGTTTCCAGTTTCTAACTATTACAAATAAAACTACTATGAACATAGGTGAGGAGACATCCTTGTTGTTTGGTGAGGAAATATTTGGATGTATACCCAGAAGTGGTATGGCTGGGTCTTGAGGTGCTGCTATTCCAAGATTTCTAAGAAATTGCCAGACTGATTTCCACAGTGGTTGTACAGGCTTGCACTCCCACCAGCAATGGAGGAGGGTTCCCCTTTTCCCACAACCTCCCCAGCATGTGCTGTCATTTGAGTTTTTGATCCTAGCCATTCTGACAGGTGTGAGATGGACTCTCAGAGTCGTCTTCAGTTGCATTTCTCTGATGATTAAGGATGCTGAGCATTTCTTCAAGTGTCTCTCAGCCATTAGGGACTCCTCCTTTGTGAATTCTCTATTTAGCTCTGTTCCCCATTTTTTGATTGGAGTATTTGGTTTCTTGGCATTTAATTTCTTGAGTTCTTTGTAGATTTTGGATATTAGCCCTCTGTCAGATGTGGAGTTTGAGAAGATTTTTTTTCCCAATCTGTAGGTTGCTGTTTTGTTTAAATGACAGTGTTTTTTGCCTTACAGAAGCTTTTCAGTTTCATGAGGTCCCATTTATTGATTGATGGTCTTAGATCCTGAGCTGTTGGTGTTCTGTTCAGGAAGTTGTTACCTGTGTCAATGAGTTCAAGGGTTTTCCCCACTTTCTTTTCTAATAGATTCAGTGTGTCAGTCCTTATGTTAAGGTCTTTGGTTCACTTAGATTAAGTTTTTTTGCAAGGTGATGAGTATGGGTCTAATTTCATTCTTTTACATGTTGACCTCCATTTAGACCAGACCATTTGTTGAAGATGCTATCCATTTTCCATTGTATGGTTTTGGCTTCTTTGTCAAAAATTAAGTGACCATAGGTGTGCAGGTTCATTTCTGGGTTTTCAATTCGATTCCATTGATCCACTGGTCTGTTTCTATACCAGTACCATGCTGTTTTTATTACTATTGCTCTGTAGTACAGCTTGAAATCTGGGATGGTGCTACCTCCAGATTTTTTTTATTGTACAGGATTGATTTAGCTATTCTGGGTTTTTTGTTGTTGTTGTTGTTGTTGTTGTTGTTATTCCATATGAAGTTGAGAATTGCTTTTTCCATGTCTATAAAGAATTGTGGTGGTATTTTGATAGGAATTGCATTGAATCTGTATATTGCTTTGGTAGGATGGCCATTTTTATTATGTTGATCCTACCTATCCATGAGCATGGGAGATCTTTCCATCTTCTGATGGGCTCTTCAATTTCTTTCTTCAAGGACTTGAAGTTCTTGTCATACAGGTCTTTCACTTGGTTAGAGTTACCCCAAGGTATTTTGTATTTTTTGTGGCTATTGTGAAGGGCATTGTTTCCCTAATTTCTTTCTCAGCACATTTATTTTTGTATAAAGAGGGCTTCTAATTTTTTGAATTAATTTTGTATCCAACCACCTTGCTGAAGGTGTTAATAAGCTGTAAGAGTTCTCTGGTGGAGTTTTTGCTGTCACTTATGTATACTATTATATCATCTGTGAATAGGGATAATTTGACTTCTTCATTTCCAATTTGTATCCCCTTGATGTCATTTAGTTGTTTTATTGCTCTAGCAAGAACTTCAAGTACTATATTGAAGAGATATGGTGAAAGTGGGCATCCTTGTCTTGTCCCTGAGTTTAGAGGAAATGCTTCAAGTTTCTCTCCATTTAATTTGATGTTGGGCACTGGCTTGCTGTATATCGCCTTTATTATTTCTAGGTATGGTCCTTGTATGCCCATTCTCTCCAGGACTTTTAGCATGAAGGGGTGTTGGATTTTGTCAAATGCTTTTTCTGCATCTAGAGAGATGATCATGTGATTTTTTTCTTTCAACTTGTTTATATGATGAATTACATTGATAGATTTTCATATGTTGAACCATCCCTGAATTCCTGGAATGAAGCCTACTTGATCATGGTGTATGATACTTTTGATGTGTTCTTGGATTCAGTTTGCCAGTATTTTATTAAGTATTTTTTGTATCTATGTTGTTCATGAGGGAAATTGGTCTGAAGTTCTCTTTCTTTGTTGGGTCTTTGTGTGGTTTAGGAATTAGGGTGACTGTGGCCTCATAGAATGAGTTTGGCAGTGTTCCTTCTGATTCTATTTTGTGGAAGAGCTTGAAGAGTATTGGTATTACCTCTTCTTTGAAAGTCTAGTAGAATTCTGTGCTGAAACCATCTGGCCCTGGACTTCTTTTGGTTGGGAGATTTTTAATGACTGTTTCTATTTCCTTGGGGGTTATAGGGCTGTTTAATCTATTAACCAGATTTTGATTTAACTTTGGTAGGTGGAATCTATCATGAAAATTGTCCATTTCACTTAGGTTTTCAAATTTGGTAGAGTATAGATTTTTAAAGTAGGACCTAAAGATTCTCTGGATTTCCTCAATGTCTGCTGTTATTTCTCCCTTTTCATTTCTGATTTTGTTAATTTGGGTTTTTTCCTTCTGCCTTTTAGTTAATTTGGCTAAGGGTTTGTCTATTTTTCTGATTTTCTCAAAGAGCCAACTCTTGCTTTCATTGATTCTTTGTATTGTTCTTTTTGCTTCTAAGTTGTTAATTTCAGCCCTAAGTTTGATGATTTCCTGCCTTCTGCTCCTCTTGGGAGTGTTTGCTTCTTTTTTTTCCCCCAGTTCTTCCAGTTCTACTGTTAATTCCCTAATATGAGCTGTCATCATTTTCTTTTTGAAGGCACTTAGTGCTATGAACTTTCCTCATAGCACTGCTTTCATTGTGTCCCATAGGTTTGGGTATGTTGTGCCTTCATTTTCATTGGATTTTAAGACGTCTTTGATTTCCTTCTTTTTTTCCTTTCCTGATCCAGTAGTCATTCAGTAGAGAGTTGTTCAGTTTCCATGAATGTGTAGGCCTTCTATTATTTCTGTTGTTATTGAAGTCCAGCTTTATTCCATGGTGGTCTGATAAGATGTAAGGGGTTATTTCAATTTTCTTGTATCTATTGAGGCTTGCTTTGTGTCCAACTATATGATTAATTTTGGAGGAGGTTCCATGCAGTGCTGAAAAGAAGGTGTATCCTTTTTTGTTTGAGGGAAACATTCTGTAGATATCTGTTAGGCCCATTTGGTTCATGACTTCTGTTAAGCTCATTATCTCTCTGCTTGGTTTCTGTCTCAATAGC
The DNA here is from genome assembly GCA_907164525.1 of Lophiomys imhausi. NCBI lineage: Eukaryota > Metazoa > Chordata > Mammalia > Rodentia > Muridae > Lophiomys > Lophiomys imhausi. Next base: position 8,350,931 of record CAJQZJ010032130.1, read on the forward strand.
CCGTCCATTGTTGTGAGTGGGGTGTTGAAGTCTCCCGCTACTAATGTGTGGGGATCAGTGTGAGCTTTAAGCTTTAGAAGGGTTTGTTTTACAATGTAGGTGCCCTTGTATTTGGGGCATAGATGTTCAGTATTGGGATATTATCTTGATGAATTTTTCTTTGATGAGTATGTAGTGTCCTTCCCTATCTTTTTTGATTAATTTTGGTTGAAAGTCTATTTTATTTGATATTAGTATGGCTAGTCCAGCTTGCTTCCTGAGACCACTTGCTTGGAAAAACTTTTTCCAGCTCTTTACTCTGAGGTAAATTCTATTTTTGTTGGTGAGGTGTGTTTCTTGTATGCAACAAAATTGTGGGGTTTGTTACCAAATACCTTCTGTAAGCCTCTGTCTTTTTATTGGGGAGTTGAGTCCATTGGTGTTGAGAGATATTAATGACCATTGATTGTTATGTCCTGTTATTTTGATGTAGGTGATGGTAGTGTAGTGTGTTTATTTGTTTCTTTTGGTTTTGCTGTAGCAGGGTTATTTGTTTACTGTGTTTTCTTGGGTTTAATTATCTTCTCTGGGTTGGAGTTTTCCTTCTAGGATCTTCTGTAGAGATGTAGGATCTTTCAGATAGATATTGTTTAAATTTGGTTTTGTTTTAGAATGTCTTGTTTTCTTCATCTATGATGTTTGAAAGTTTTGCTGGATAAAGTGGTCTAGGATGACATCTCTGTTTTTTTTTTTTTGGGGGGGGGTGCCTATAAAATATCTGCACAGGCCTTTCTGGCTTTCAGAGTTTCAGAAGAGAAGTCAGGTGTGATTCTCATGGGTCTGTCTTTATATGTTACTTGGTCTTTTTCTCTTGCAACTTTTAAAAATCTTTCTTTGCTCTGTACATTTAGTACTTCAATAATTACATGAGGGGAGGAATTTCTTTTCTGGTCTAATCTCTTTGGTGTTCTGTAAACCTCCTGAATGTTTATGGGCATCTCTTTCTTTAGGTTTGGGAAATTTTCTTCTATTATTTTGTTGAAGATGTTTTCTGGTCCTTGGTGTCAGGAGTATTCTCTTTCTTCTAATCCTATTATTCTTAGATTCCATCTTTTCACTGAGTCTTTGATTTCTTGGATGTTTTGGGTGAAGAATTTTTTAATTTTCTTATTTTCTTTGACTGATGTATCAATTTCTTGAATTGACTCTTCCATACCTGAGATCCTGCCTTCCATCTCTTTTATTCTATTAGTGATGCTTGTGTCTGTAGTTTCTGTTCTTTTTCCTAGGTTTTCCAACTTCCAGGATTGTCTCTGCTTGTGTTTTCTCTATTGCTTCCAGTTCTATTTTCAGGTCTTGTACCGATTTATTCATGTCCTTCACCAGCTTGATTATCTTTGCCTGTATTTCTTTAATAGCTTTATTCCTTTCCTTCTCTTGTCTACTTGGTTTTTTAGATTTCTTTAAGGGATTTCTCCAGTATTTATAGATGTTGGATTGTGTTATCTTTAATTTCTTTAAGGGATTTGTTTTGTTTTTTTCTTTTAAGACTCTATCCTTTTCATAAGTATAGATTTGTCATCATTTTCTTGTGTTTCTGCTATGTTAGGATGGTTCAGGGCTTGCTCTACTAGAATAAGTGGACTCTAGCAGTACCATATTGCCTTGGTTTTTGTTGATTGTGTTCTTTTTTTTTTACCTTTAGCCATCTGATTGTTTTTGTCAACAGCTGGTTGTTCCTGGAGCCCATTAAATTTGGTGCCCAGGAAAGAGTCCTAAGTCTCGAGGCTAGATATCCCTGTATGATCCTGAATGATCTTGAGACCCAGAGGGAGACTTCAGGAAGGCTGGTAGGACTGAAGACTGAAGGCTGTAGCTGGGGAGAATCAGGAGGCACCTGGATACCAAATACGGGGTCCTGCTTTCCTGGGATTCCAGGGGTTGATCTCTCAGATACTCTCTGCCAGAAGTTCTGCCAGAGATATGGAAGGTGTGGAAAGGCCACAGGCCAATGCAAATGTCCCTGGGACTAGGAGGCTTTCTCTGGATGTGGGAGGCACCTAGTGGCCTGAAGCCTGACAAGTTGTCTCTGAGGCTAGATGGCTGACCTGGGTCACTAGAAATACCTGGTGGTCAGAGGCAGGGGCAAGCTTCTCCATGGCTCAGAGGGAGTTTCTTTGAGAAACTCTCTCTGGACACTGTAAGTGCCTGGAGGTCTGAGACCAGGACAAATGAACCTGGGCCTCATAGAGCAATCCCTCAGAGGAGCTCTCTTGGGGAACACAGGAAGTGCCTAGCGACCAGGAGCTGGATCCCTGCATCACTGGGAGCTGGGATTTGACCTTGGTAATCCAGGCAGGTCTAGGGGGCCAGTGGCTGGAATCTGTGCATCTATGTAATCTAGGGGATCCTCCTTGGTCTGGCAGATTACAGACACAAGTGTTTCAGGGTTAGCGGTGTGTCTGCTCACTCTTTTTGTAATTACTGAGTGCCTGTTACTGGTATAAAATGCAGGCTGTGTTCTACCATGCTGGAAAGTCCTCGTAATATTTTCTTTATATAATCAAATAACCAAATTGTTTTACATGTTTTACATTTCTTCTGATCTTATCGATGAAATGTATTGAGTATTTACAATTTGGAGCCAAGGCCAGATGTTGAATTACGTTAGTACATTTGATAAATTAGGAAGTAATGCTGACTGTATGATTAGAAATCACTCAAGTTATTTTTATGAATGAAAATCTCGGAAGGCACATAAGTGAGGAGATATGGGGACGAATTAAACAAAGGCCCTCAAATATTTCAAAATTGGAAATACTTTACAATTCCTATTTGATTTCTTTTTGTCACAAAAATAAATTAAATGAGTATCTAGTCTTGAGCCAATGGCTAGGTAAAAGGTAAATAATGAATAGATGACTTTTCTGAATCTAACAGCTGGTAAGTTGTGGGTAGCTTAACTAAAATTCTTATTTATCTCTCTGTTTCTTCTTTGACTAGAGTAAGGAATTTTTAGCCAAGTAAAATAGAAAATCTGAGGCCCTCAACTACATTCTTGCTTGCTGTGTGGAGTCCATGCCAGACCTCTTAGGATCTCCTTCACAGTTTGGTAATAATATGTAACCCACTCGATGCAATGGGTTTACCTGCTATCTTCCTTATGTGTCCAGTGTTGGTGAATGTTATCAGATTTCTTCTCCACCAAAACAACCTCTGTGCCTGACCGAGGTTTGGAGCCTTGTATCCCTAGGACAAGCTGAGGAGCAGTGACGCTAATGATTTGCCCATCTCTGTATTCAAACTCTTGGTGACTCAGCTTCTGAAATCTTCTATGCTTCGTGGAATGGCTAAGGTAAAGGAAACTCTGTTAGTGACAGGAAAATAGCCACTGGAAGTGTATGTACTGGAGATGCTCAGTTCTGTTGGTCAGACTTTCCCTGTAGTCTGTTAACCTTGTGGTGGTAAATATTCCAGAACATCAGGAAGACCATGAGCAGTGTGCCTCTAAGCCAATATGGAGAGTAGAGTAGTAAGGCTGGAGACATGGGTCAGCAGTTACATGTGCTGGCTGTTCTATTAGAGGATCTGTGTTTGGCTTGCAGCATCCAACAGCTATCTCACAAACACCTCAAACTCCAGCTCCAGAGATTCAATGTCCCCTTTTGCCCATGACCAGCATGTACACATACATGGCATACATTCACACACACATAGACATGCACACATGCACACACACAACACACACACGATAATAAAATAATTAAACTAGAATCCTAAGCTTATTTTATGAAAGCAATGAATGTTTACCTAAGGGAACATTTGAAAAAATCTCCAGCTAAGAGGAAAGATGTTCAGACAGAGAAGCAGTACAGCTAAGGACTAAAAGGTAAAATTCAAACAAAGTAAGGAAGAGGAGAGAAAGCATGCAGAATGAAAACAGAAAAAAAATGGTGTTCTGTGCAAACTGAAATATGTTTCCTTCTGTTGCTGCTGGGTATTGAGCTCAATAATTTTCAGTGAAGAACTATCATAAGAGAATAGGGATTTGCCAGGAAGTTCATTTAAAGACCTCTCTTATTTAAGAGCATTAAAACATTAAGGAGATGTAGGACAAATTGTAAACATCAAAATACATTGATATATTAAGCCAAGGAGCTCTATTCAGCCACTACTCTACACATTGTCTAATGCTAACTGCTAAATGTGTGGAATGGTTTAACTCATATGGGTTAGTAACCACCATGTTAAGTAAATGTCCAAAGATGGACATACAATGTACATTATGTTCCTAACATTTCACCGAATGATGACCAGAACAAAATGTTTAAAAGGAAAAATTGTATTTCATAGCTTCTTAAAGGTATTGGGGGCATCTTACTTGAATGTTTAGTAATTTATACATACTCATTCAATGAACATAAAGGTTCAAATTCTAAGTTCTCAGGAGTCAAAGATGGGTGAACCTACTGTTTAGTAGAAAAGGTACATCAGATATCAAGACAGTATCAGCCCGGACAGGATGAGCTGAAAGGTAAAGAACCTGCACTTCCCACTAGTCACAGATGCTTTGATAAGCATCGCAAGACAAAAATGTGCATGCTGGCACACACACTATAGCCAACCAAAGTCAAAGTGTTAAAGAATGTGCTTGTAGCAGCATTAGGAAGACTAAGGCCAGACAGAACCTGTCAACAGGAATACCTTGCAAATTTTACCTGTGTTTCTGTTGGGGCTGCACATTTTCAAAGAGCCCTTTCTCCATTTTCTTTGGAAGGCTGTCATCAGCAAGGTTGTATGAAGGATCCTGCCAAGCATACTTGAACATCTTGTGACAAGCTTCCATGCGGAGATGGGCTCTCGCATGTGAATCTCTGTCAAGGTGCAGGAACAAAGTCAACTTCTAAGAATGCTCATAAGTGTTCACAGCATCATCCGGTACAGCCTGACCACAGCCTACAGGGTATTGGTACCTCTGTAAATCATATTTCATGTGGGTGTCTAGATTTGCAAATACACACTTCACTAGTACACAATTTAGATCTTTCAGTAGAAGCCTACAAATAAAATCCCTCAATCACATAATAAACAACATTCATTTTTGTTATTTTGGTTTTGAAAAATGGATCCAGGTATTATATTTAAATATTATATTAAGACCATTAAACAGTAGTTTGAGCAATTCATAATGAACATGAAATGACACTCCTTACCTAGTGTTAAATGGGTCCTAATTTTGAAGCTGTACAGCCCAGAGGACCAGGTTGCATGCATTATGGATGTTAAGGAATCTTCCTCTCAATAGAGGAATCTAAAGAAACTCAAATCACAGCTGCATACATGCTTTTTAATTGAGAAAAGTACATCTAAACTTCAGAATACAACAGAGATTGTTTGAATACTCAAAACAAAGATGGGTGGGTGTATCAGCCACTGTTCAGACTCATGGATTTTAAACCCCAGGTTGCTGTCAGAATACAACTGCTTTGGCGAGGATTGGGACACAATGTTATGAAAACTGTTTTCCCAGGGTGACATCAACACATAGCCAAAGCAGTACAAGTATTTCAGCCCTAGCGTGCAACTAGGTAACTGAAGTGATTTCTCTGAGGTGACTGTGATCACCAACGTAGTGCTGATAATCTGAAGTTACTACATGCATTATCAAATGACTGAAGCCTTCCAGGACAACTCTGGTGCGAACACATCTGGCTGTGCATTTCAGGTGCCAGGGCCAGTGCTGCCTATGGACATGTGATTGGAGTGTAGCCAAGGCCTTCAGAGCACAAGCAACTTCCCAAGTCAACCTATTCCCAGTGGTTGAAAATACACCAGTGCCATCTTGTGTTCGAAATAGAAAACACAGTTCTGCCACCCTCAACCTACAAACAGGTGTCCTATAGTCTATTTATTCCTACTTGGAATTCATCACCCTTTGATATTCCCAGTAAGTTAAGTGTACTCAAGTCAGTTTTAGAAAGGCCTGTAAAAAAAAATCTATCTTGTTTAAATCATTAATTAACTAAATCGCTTATTCACAAGATGCATCTCTATTAGTTCTGCATTCCTTTAGCCAATATTTATCTAGCATCTACTACATGCCAGGTATGGAACTCTTTGTGTTAGGTACAGTAATAAACCATGTTGGGATAATCTTCTTGCACACTGTGTAAAAGTTATCTTTGTATTATTCAAATGCCAGTTTCTGTACCAGCAGAGATCTGAGTACAGGTTGGACTTTATATTGTTATTTTTATGAAGCATTATCTGTTTCATCTTTTCACTTTGTAAACACCTTCCTTATCACCTTCTGATTGGTTTAATAAATAGCTGAACAACCTATATCAGGAAGGAGAGGATAGACAGGACTTCCAGGCAGAGATAGGAACCCTGGGAAAGAATCAGGCATGTGAGATTTGCCAGCCAGATGCAGAAGAGAGGTAACGAGCCACGTGACAGAATGCAGATTAGTATAAATGGGGCAATTTAAGTTATACGAACTAGTTGGGAACAAGCCTATACCAAAGCCAAGTTTTAATATTGGGTGGCTGGCAGGTTGAGACAGTCCAACCATGAACCAGGACATGCAAGTTCTTGGTTCATGGTACTTGCATTGTGTTGTGAAGAGGAAAGATAACAGCCAAGGCAATGAATAACCACAACGAGTGCCCCCGGGGGGGGGGGGGGGACAGAACCCCGCAGGAGAGAGTCACTGTGATGGTATCTAGTGTACTTCAGAAAGTACAAAGCGGCCATGTTAAAACTGAGGGCTGGGGAGAAATTCCCTATGCGAGGAAGAACATTCTAGTCAGAACCAAAAACAAACAAACAAACAAAAAAAGGCAAATCAGGAATACACTTGATTCATTTGAGAAACAGGAAGATGCTGATGTGAAAGGGTGAATGCTTAGGGAGGTAGATCCACACAGGGGTCAGGAGTCAGGAAAGGATAATCTCTGCAATACTGTGAGAGAAAATGAGAAGTTCACCCCCAAGTTCTGCGCTCTGAACTTGTGTCCCATCAGCAGGGATGCAGAGGTTAGTGCCCAGGTGCTTTCTCACCCGGCTCCTTACAGGCTTTGCCACACATCTCTCCACAGAACTGAAAAATGAAAAAGGCCCACCTTTCAGCCCTGAAAACGTACATACAAGTAACATATGCACTGAGCACATTATATTTAGGAACATATATGTACATACATATATGCACGTGATAACGAAAACAGAGGCCATAAGTTTAAAAGAGCAAGAAGGAACATATGGGGGACTTGGATGAAGTAAAGGGGAAAATGTTGCAATTAAACTATAACCTCAAAAAGAAAAGAAAAAAGTCTCTTTTAGATTTATGTTCTCAGAGCTTGCTTCATGGATGTCCTCCCTTAAATCATCTCAATTCTCACACGCTAGATCCTCCAAAGACACAGACTCAGGGACTCCAGGGAAATTGCACAGTGACTTTCTAACACAGTACTTTGTCATCAAAGACATCTTACCGGACAGGAAGGAAGGGAGATGAGAGAAGGTAATGAAGGACATGTGTCATGGAAGCCCAGAGCAGGGGGCATTTGGGAAGAAGGCGAATAAGCCAGATCGGGAGAAGTTAGAGAGGCCAGTAGCGGAGGGAGTGAACAAGAATAACATATAAAGAGCTGAAACTATGAAAATACCATGGCCAAACCCATGACTTCTTAGGCTAACTAAAAAATAAATTACAAAACAGTTAGATGAATAAAGAAGATGATGTTCTCAGACACTGTTCAAAGACCTAGTAGTGAAAGTGATGTCCAGAGAGGGACAACTCAGTACACTGATGGGCGGAAACATATCAGCTACAAGTGGAGTTCAACACAGGGCAGCATGAGCTTAAGGAATTTCTAAGAGTTAGCTATCAGGGCAGAATGGGCTACCTTGTGAGCCAGTGACACCCCTGGTCGCAGCGAGTCTTGGGGAGCCAAGGTAAAAAGCCTGCCTGGGATGTTTGGGTGAAATTCACACTGTAATGAGTGCTGTAAGCTCCCTTACTTCCGAACAAGGCAGATCTTTGATTTCAAAGACATTTTTTTTTCTCATTCTGTTTTGTCTAAGTGCAGCCTGGTAAGTCAGAGGCAAGAAGAATGAAAGAGTTATTTAGAAAGTTTGTGTCCAATTCCCTAACTTTTATAGGAGATACCACATGGAAGAAATTAGCCTCTGAAAGCAAAAGAGGCTTTCCAGTCCCTGTAGTAGTTTTGAACCATGGGCTGGATGAATCACTTCTCAGACTAAGAAAAGTACTTCTTAAAATCAGCTTCCTAAGCAGCCCAGATGCCCCTCAATGGAGGAATGGATAAAGAAATTGTGGTACATCTACACAATGGAGTATTACTCTGCAATCAGAAACAAGGATATCATGAAATTTGCAGGCAAATGGGTGGAACCAGAAAAGATCATCCTTCTAACATAGACCCCAAAAGACACTCATGGTATTTACTCACTCATGAGTGGATATTAGCCAATATGTACAGGACAACCATGCTATAATCCACAGACCCAATGAAACTAAGTAACAAGGAGGGCACAAAGGATGATCCTTGAATCCCACAAGTAGAGTAAATAAAATGGACATCAGAAGTGGATGGAGAGAGGGATCTGAACAGGAACCCAACATTACTGCCATCTGAGAACCTTTATCCAACAGAAAATAGAAACATGCAGAGACCCACAGCCAAACATTAGGCAAAATCAGGGAATCTTGAGAAAGAGTCAGGAGAAGGTTTGAGGGAGCTGGAGAGATCAAGGACACCACAAGGAGACCACGATAGCCAATTAACTGGGACACAAGGAAGCTCATGGAGGCTGAACCAAAAAATGAAGAACATGCTTGGACCGGTCCTACACACACTACACATATGAAATGGATGGGCTGCTTGGAACTCAAGTGGATCAACAACTTGAATGGGGCCTATCTCTGACTTGGATGCTGTTACCTCCCTCAAGATACTATTTTCCTAGCAGAGCTGCCTTGTCTTGCCTCATTGGAAGGAGAGGCACTTAGTCTTGATGCGATTTGATATCCCAGAGTGGGTTGGTATCAGGTTGTAGGGGGAGTATGGGTGAGGTGGGTAGGAGGGTGGGACTAGGAGGAAGGAGGAGAGTGGCGATTAGAATGTAAAGTAAACAAAATAATATTTTTTTTAATCTTAGCTTCTTATATGTTGGTGACAAGGTGGGCCAGCCATGTCTCAGCAGATGCCTGTCACTGGGACTGGCAACTAGAGTTTGATCCACATATCCAACAGTGGGAGGAGAAAATTAAGCCCTATCCTCTGACTTCCACACCTGCACTGTGGCACACACACACACACGCAAAACTAATAAAGTTTTAAAAAATAAGCCTGTAACAAGGATTACTGAGTTTTGGCAGTCATTTGGGGCTCTGTTCCAGAATGAACTAAGCCATTCCGTTATTTTGTCTGCAGAGCACGTGGTGTGGAAAGAACCCTTTCCCACACTGAGGCCCCAGGTTGGACAAGAAGGAGCAGGGAGAAGAGGTCTGATGAGGACATCACCATGCACAGTACTGCTGAAACTAGTCTTGATGGTGAAGTCACCACATCTAAGTGTGTGACAAGAGAATTTGAAGCAGAAAGATGAATCTGTGGTGGACCTTTGGATTGTGTCACCTTCAGGTCACTGCTTGTCACCTACTAGTACTTAGTATGCTAGATGGCAAGAAGAGATGTGCCAAGCAGGAGTGACTATGAGGTACAAATGGGGTCTTTGACAGGCAGGGGTGATGGTCAGCAGACGGCGGATTATTTCTCAACTTGTCAGCTAGGCACTCAGAGAAAAACTCTGTGAAAAAGATCATGTGTTAGCAATATAACTGTCCACAGACAGAGCTTAGAGCATTTTAAAGGATGCATTATAGAGATCCTCCAGAAATATTTCAATGGCTCAGAATGAGTGTGTGTTTATCAGGACAAAACATGATGAATTTAAAGAACGAACGAAAGAAAGAAAGAAAGAAAGAAAGAAAGAAAGAAAGAAAGAAAGAAAGAAAGAAAGATAAATATGAAAAAGGAAAGTACCAAGTCAAGAAAATGTCTTTTTAAAAATCATCACATTGTAGCTACATCATTGCAAGTAGATGATGATGATGGTTCAAGTTCTCGATCCATTCACCTGTCAGAAAACTAATTAAATACTGTGTCTCCAAGTGCCAAAGTTTCAGAGTTTTCTGTGTTTCCTGCATAGGCTCCATTCTGCAGTAGGTGGATGAGCACACAGCACTGATCCCTTCTCTGGCCACAGTGGTTACTTACAGAGTCTCTCTGGAAGCATCTCCTGCCATTAATGCAACATTTTCCAGCTGTGGTTCCCCTGATCCTTTCACTTGCTTTTCTTCTTCAAAATTGACTACAGGTTTATTCACAGCAATCTTGCCCCCAGACACAAGGTCACTTTGGACTTCTAAAACAACAGCTGAGAAGAGATGAACAAATTCCAAAGACATATTAATTATGACCGTAGAGCACCAAAAATTTGAAATAAACACTCGCACAAGTGCAGAACCTTCAGCCTTTGGGCATCCCTTAATTCAAGAAGTTGGACTTTATTTAACTGGATGCTTTCCAATTCTTTCCTCTCAAGATATTCTTAGACAAAAGTACTAATAATGGGCAATTCCAAGATTAATTGAACTATTCTCTATTCTAATTATTCAAATAAGATACAGGATTTGCATATATGTCTTTACACTGTTCTCTGGGGTTCAGACACAACCATGAAATCCATAATGGTGAAAGATATATGTAAAACCTTGGTATTAAATAAATGTGTTGGGTAATGGGTTTTCCTTACCCTGATGAGGGAAAGAGGAAACTCACAAGGAAAAGAGAGATGCTACAAGAGAAAAATAAAAGTACAAAGACAAGAGTAAGGGTAGCAGGTACAGAAGTCAACCATATGCTCTTCCTCTGAAGGCTTCCATCTTGGTTTTTGAGCCAGGGCTTCCCACTCGGATCTGGAGCTCACTGGTTAGGCTAGTATAGCTGGCTAGTGAGTCTGTCTTTACCTTCCCAGAACTGGGATCACAGGTTCTTGCCATCACACTTGACTTTTCACAAGAGGGCTAGCAATCAAATCCAGTTTCTAGCAGTTTAGTGACTATGCCAATGACTGTTTTTGATATTCAAACAGCATACTGTCCAAAGACAACAACCATGTAAGTCAAGAAATACACCACTGATGCATAGTTTCTCACAGGCCTTTCCTCCTACTTAGTATATGGAGAGTTTAACTGCAATATTGACCTGTGGGGGCAGAGGTAGAAGGAATCCTATTTCCCCATATAGGCTGCACTGTAGAAATACTAGGGAAACGTCCAGACACTGTGACATGATCCCTCATGGCTACATGCATATGGGCTTGGCTCTCTGAAGGTGCAGCTATGGCCTATGCTTTGCCACAATGCTTCTGGAAATTCCTAAATTGGCTGGTAAACAAGGGTGGAGTGGCTCTCTAGCCAAAACCTCAGAGGTAAACTGTAAAACAAAAAAATTAATTAAATTATGTTGGGCACCATTTGTACAAACAATTAATTAAATTGTTTAAGAGTATTTATATTATTATTAATCGGTTCGGCAGCAGTTAATTCTTATCCAGACATTATAAATGAGCACACAGAGACCACGTGGATTTTATAAGCCTAGGCCTGAGTTGTGCAATCCTGGCCCAACTAAGCTAGCTCTTAAGTCTATTACCCAAATATGACCCCATAATCATACGTCCCCTTGGACCGCCATTCTCCACACTAGCCGATGTTCCAGGCCATGTGGAATGAGGTTCTTTTTTCTAACCCATGGCGTGTGTCTTCTTCTTCCTCCTGCTGCTGGCTGGAATGCTTTCTTCTTCCTGCTGCTGGCTGGAATGCATGAATCCTCTGACTAAAACACAGGCTTCCTGCTTTAATCTCAGGAAGTCCCACCTTTCTCTGTCTTTGCCCAATCTCAGGCCTCGGCATTTTATTTAACCAATCAGAGCCAATGTAAGTAACAGACAGCAAGCAGGACCAATTAATTAACATTTAGAATGCTTAACACTACCCCAACAGTAAACGGAGGCCACTGCCTGGTTTCAGAGAGAGAAAGAGCAGGAAAGAGCCTTAGCCAGGTAAGAAGCTCAAAGCCCACTCAAAGTACTATCTGAGCCAAGTGAAATTTAGCTCAGGTACAAGATGTACATCCCAAGTTTGTTCCTCTCAGGCAACTGGGGCTCTGCAGACTGGGACGTCCTATAGCCCTCCAGAAGAGATTGACTACATAAGCAGATGGTACAACATTAAAAAGTGATTGGACATTTAATCTTTATTCCTTTATGAGAATGCATGGGGCTTACAAATAGCTATATATCTGTAAAAAATAAAAGAGATCATGTTGGGGTTTTTGTTTTGTTTTTATCTTTCTGCTCTTCCAAAGTATACTAGATAATAAAATATGCAACCTTGTTAAATATGGTTTAATAAATGAGACTAAAGAGCTAAACAACAAGATGGCTGTTTAAGCAAACATGATTTTTTTTTAAATATAAAGCAATATCATCAAGTGTGTTAGGACATCAAAGTAAGATAACTTCAAAGCTTACCTTCCACCTTGCGCATGCTGCAAAAGGTTTTAATCTTGGAAATGTCAAACTCAAGGTTCCTGAGGAAGACTTGCTTCCTTTGTTGAGCAATGGAGAGGTCAGGATTGATCCAGTGTTCTCCACATGAAACATATACCTATCAACAAAATGAGTCAGGGATATCGTGTGTAAGGGATCATAGCACCTTTATTTGAAATCCCCCAAAATAGAAGCAATCACAGCCATGAGAACACCTTCCAGTGGGTGAACAGGCAAACTGCAGTATCATGGAATTACTACCCAGCAATGAAAAGGAGCAAGCTACTGACAAAGGCACCAGTCTGCAGATCACACGGAAGGGGGCAAAGCCTTAACCCCATCTGACGTCAGACTCCAGGGCCTCATCCATGGTTGCCCCTGGATGCTAACCTCTTATACAACACAATGAAGAACAGAAAACATGCTTCACAACTTCTTTGCAACACCTATAGGTCTGTAATCATTTACAAATAAAAAGGTTTCAAGTTTTCTAAGATGGAAGGGAAGGAAAGAAAGAAGAACCGAAACCCAGGTATAATCAGACTAGCAAACTGTGACTATGGCAGATGTGGGCTGCTGGTACTTTTTGTAAATACAGCTTTACTGGGAAAGACACTTTGCCCATTTACATACATGCAGTCAATTGCTGGTGTTTCCATAGAGACCACATAGTCACCACACACTAAGATCTTCACTACCTGGCTCTTTATGGAAAAAAATTAAGATCCCTTGTGTAAATGGACTTGTAGTATGATATAAACACCAAAATACTAAGGTGAGCTGGAGACATGGCTAGCCGTTAAGAACATGTACCACTCTTGCAGTGACCAGGACTAGGTTCCCACCATCCATCCTGGATGGTTCACTTCCACCTGTAAATTAGCTCCAGGAGATACCATCTTATGGCCCCAAAGGCACTGCACATATGTATACAAACCCACAAGCATAAATATAATTGAAAATAAAGATCTTTTTAAACACACACGCACAACCTGCTGAATCCAGTTTTCCTGAATGTATGTATTTGGCTTCAAGTCTGCCCACTGTGAGTTAGAGAAACAATAAGGGTCTCATCCCTGGAGAGGTTAACTCTCTCCCAACAGTCATTAGTTACCTGTAGTTCTTTGTCAAGGGTAGGATTCCATGAAATTATTCTACTTTCACCTTCATATGTCTAGTGATACTGCCATTGGTCTGGTCTTATTCATGCAAACACATACATACACACATGGATACATACATACATACATATTTGTATGTAACTAATAAGCAGAGGAGGAAAAGACTACTAGTTTGGGAGTGGGGACATGGGGACCTTTGAGGAAGAGTGGTTGGGACAAGATAGAGGAAGAAAAAGGAGGAGAGAAAGTGACAGAATTCTATTTCAATTAAAAAGACTATAGAATTTATATTTTAAGGTAGTCTTAGCTTATTGTACAAGACTAAAAATGTGCACAAAATATTGATGTGTAATTTCTGAATAATGATAGTATAGGTGGCACTTTCTCGTCATTTTCCTTATGTCTATTTCTTAAGTGGCTTAAATACATTCTCTTTCGTTCTCTCTTTCCTTCCTTCCTTCTTACCCTCCCTCTTGACAGTGTCCCTCTATGTAGCCCAGTTTGGCTTCAAGCTTCAAAATCATGCAGCCCAGTGTGCAGGGATATGCCACTGCACCTGGCACATAGTCCCTTAAAGATGAGGAAAAACAATGGCATGTTGAGAAAGACTTAGCCTGAAGAGGACCCCGGTGCCCACTCTTGCCATCACCATACATTCATCATTTAGCTCTGTGCATGAGGATGCAGGAGTGCTTCTCTTAGGCATTCCCCTTCTTGAGCAATAGGTTTCCCATTCTCTTACAGACACTGAATCTATTAACTGGTCCCATTACAATCTTAACACTTACAGAGCAACAAGTTAAACATTGATGACTACAGACACTCTCCCTACCCCAACTCATCCTCCTTAAGCCCACAGTCCCTGTGCCTTGGTGCCACCTCTAAACTTATCTTTAGGCTATGTTTATCTTTTGTTATTATTTATTTTAAGGTAGTATGCCCAAAATTTCATCTGGAGAAAAACAACAACAACAACAAAACAAAACACCAAGTAACACCAGTATCATATGCAAATAGAAACACTAAAAACAAACAAAAAGCCTTAGAAGTAATAGAATTCAGATCCCACATAAAACTTGCCAAAATAAGTGCAAGGCCATTTTACGTGCTGCCTCTTGTGCTGCTTGCTGTGTGCGGCTTTCCGACTCTTTCAAGAGGTTTCAGCTTCAAAGCACTAGCCAAGCTTTTTATCTTATTTTGCTGTGTGTGTGTGTGTGTGTGTGTGTGTGTGTGTGTGTGTGTGTTGGATTTTATTGAGATAAAGTCTCCTCACATAGATCAGGCTGGTCTAGAATTCACAAGATAACCAACACTGACCTTGAACTCATAACAATGCTTCTGTCTCGGTCTCTCAGAGTACTGAGACTACAGGCATGAGCCACGATGTCCAGCTTTAAGAACTGGTAACATATTATGAGCTAAAGTATAGACTGTGTGAGACCTTCCATTTCTCAGCTTACTGTAGACTCGAAGTACAGTGCATGAAGAAGTATAGTTTTTTAAAGTGAGAAAGTGGGGGAAAATAGTCATTTAGTAAAGAAATAAATAACTATACTGTGTAGACTTCAGAAAGAGTCAAGGATCTATGTGCTTCAGCAACAGAGGTAGAAATCAGAAGTGGTGAATCATTGGCCTGCCTTAGGTTCTGTGGTGGGGAAATGAATATCCTTTTAAAAAAGACATGATAAACATATATGTATTTATCATATTTAGTCATGCAGGCCTGGCTCATTGCCTAGCAAGGCAGCAATGCTTTTGATCAGTATTGCTTTCTGATGACTGAATCCTTAGTGGGAATTCTGGAAAGAATGCGAATGGCAAGCATGGAAGCCTTGCATCAAAGGGTGTTTTCCTTAGCTTTTGCTCATTCCCAATTCCACCCCTGCCCCCAATTACCAGTTGATCTCTCTGTAGGCCTTTCAGGGAAAAAATTTCCTTCCCTTTTTCATTAAAAAGTCTTCGAGCAGCAGAAGGTAAATGTAAAATTTGAGTGCATCTGTAAAAAGAGGCATATAAATTGATTTTTCACACAGAAAGCTTCCGGTAGTAAGGAAAAAGAAGAAAAGAAACCAAGGATTGATCATTAATGATGATTCATAAATGGGGCCCTGGGGCCAGCATGTCCTTTTGACTCTCAGTTCCTGTCTCTGGTTTGTAGAATTAAGAAATTTAACCTTTCTCAGCCTGTATCTTACCTACATCCACTCATTTCTGTGACTTTAACTCACCTTCATTCTTCTACCAAAAATACATTCCTTTCCTTTTACAGTTGAAATTCCAGGCTTTTTTCAAAGATACTAGAGCACCAAGCAGTTCCTTGTCTCCCTCCCCAAGAAGTGATTGAAACAAGAATATTTGCCTAGTTAAGCACTATCATTGATCCCTCCCCACCTCAGTTGCACACAGTATTTTGTGGGTA
The DNA here is from genome assembly GCA_907164525.1 of Lophiomys imhausi. Taxonomy (NCBI): domain Eukaryota; kingdom Metazoa; phylum Chordata; class Mammalia; order Rodentia; family Muridae; genus Lophiomys; species Lophiomys imhausi. The sequence continues at coordinate 8,367,092 of CAJQZJ010032130.1, forward strand.
CTGAGATGAATGACATGGATTCTTGACTCTGGTGGAGAGACCTATGTAGCCAGGAGTAGAGAAAGGTCATCAGCTGACTCTCAGCTCCATGCAGCAGGTATTGTTGTAAGCAATGGCTAGGGTGTTTTAAGAACAAAGGAAAACAGTGGCTTCCCTCCTGCAGGGGTTTCATCGAAGGAAGTGAAATTGGCTTGGGCTTTAAAGCATGAGTAGCAGAGCTCCAAGAGCAGGACACAGGTGCTGTGAAGGGAGGAAGGGGGGGAGGGGCAGATAAGACTTTGGGGGTGGGGGAGTAATACAGAAGGGAAGAGGAAGAAGGAAGTAGCACCAAGGATGTGTGAAAAAGTCAAAAGAGAAACATATTACTTTATAACCTTGTTTATCAATACAGATGTACATATAGTTACACATGTAGGCATTTATATAGTTCAAATACAGTTACACCATGTGGGATAATATTTTCTCCTAGAGTCATAGACTATCAAACAAAAACTCCCATGCAACATTAAAAACTTCTTTTCAAGTTGTTAGTCAAGAGTTTCCAAGGAACTCCTACAACAATATAGGCCTTTGCCCTTGGTTACCTCCAGAACTTAAATGTTAAGACTCCATTGCAGAAAACACCACACACAAGTTCAGACACAGAACTTGGGGAAATCAAGCTGTGACTGTCATGGAATCCTCCCCTTGAGGGGCAGCTCTCATAATATCAGAAGGTACTATTCAAGGTAGCAACAGTCCTATCCAACTATAAAGCTTTGGCTACAACAAATGATTGGGCAGTAAGATACCTCCAAAAGCATTATTATCTTGGGGTTACTAACAGCTGTTTAATTGGAAGGAAAGCCCACTCAATCAGCAGAATTCATGCCTGGTATTGTAAACCTAGCTAACCTCCCATGTCTGGTGAGGTCATGGACCCTAGAGGAAAACCTATTACTGCCATTTTTTTCTAAACCAATATAATTTATAATGGTTTTCTAACAAACTAGCTCTTAGACACAGTAAGTCTAGCTCCCATCCCTCATCAGAAAAGCCTCTTTTTGCAGCAGACAGAGACTATTAAAGGTAGTTAAATTTAAAATAAAATAGAAGAGTTGAGGCTGGCCCTGACTGTATTAATGATTTGGGAGATCTGATGAGCTGGGAGAAATAGGAGGAGGTTGCATGAATTCGGGATTCTAGGATAATGAATCTGAGTTCCAGTTCATAGAGATCAGGAGGCCACTGAACAGAATGGAACATAGGCATGTTGGCCTTAGCCATACCTAACCCTGAGGGAGGAAGAAATAGAGCTATCAGACATATTTGGGCCATTTCCTAAGGAGTATTATTGGGATGAAATCTTGCCACACATTGCTGAAACTTTCATGTACCACTGCATGAGTTAGACATGACTGTGTGCTCCTCAGCAGGACTCAGCTGGGGAGCATTTCTAACTCGTATTTCTACACCACTGGCTTGCAGCAATTAAGCAGATAATGACACCAATCATCTACTCAAGGGGGTCTTGAAAGAAAGTACATAATCTTGTGCTCCGGTTGATGGACCAGTGGTCACTGAGCAAGAGCCCTCACTCACAGTGGTGGGTAGGATCACCCTGCTACTGTTTGACTGAAACCTGTGGCTGGGTTAGTGAAGTTAATATAGCATTTAGCAGCATAGAGATCTTGATTAGGAGAAGCTTGGAGAACGTAAAGACAGAGCCTCCCCGGAGCTACAGAAAGTCAGAACAGCCAGAACGCCAGAACGGAACCCTTGGAGCCCCAGAGCATCAGAATGGTGAGCAGGCAATTGGAACTTTTAATCTTGTAAATAATTGGGCCCTAAGATCTCAGAGGTAGTTCTTGACTGATTAAAAACTGCCCCACATCAATGGTCAAAACAGATTAAATTTATAAGCTGGCCTTAACATCTGACAAATAACAATCACAGACTTTAAGACTGAAAGACTTGTTGAAAATCACCCATCTGTATGGATCCACGCCAAGAGAATTAACCTGAGAGAATATCCTTTTAAGAAACTTAAGTTAGTGTTAAGTGTTTGTTTTTTAATAAATATTAGAGTATTTTAGAAATTAAGATATTCTTAGTTAGATTATAGGTTTTAGAATTAGGGTTGGGGGGAGTTTTAGGATTTAAGAACTTTATAGGTAATTGTTAAGTAGTAGTAAATATATAAGTATAAATAAAATTTACTGTTACAGAAACTAAAAGAGCTAATCCAATGCCATCTCATCTCCCTGACCTGCATCTTTGCACATCTGTGAGGTTACAGTGTATCCCATGGTTTACCATCATGTTCCCTCAGCCATATTTTCCTAGAGTGGATGTTCATCTGTGGGAACATCCTGCTTTAGGACAGTTGGGTCACAAAGAAGGATTGGGTGGCTAATGAATCTTCTTTTATCCTTTACTCTATTTTGAAACCCAGTTTTAGTCCTGAATTTGGCCCTTCTGGGCAGGCTGCAGAGGGCTGAAATAAGTAAGCATTTTTCTGTGCACACTTTCCTCTTACTATTTTCCATGCTAGCCAACATCAAAGCATAGAGCAAAAAATAACTGGCTTCTAACACCTAATAATGAATGTGTCTTCTGAAGTCAGATTATATAGGTTTAAATATCAGGCCTCTCTTATTCTGGTTTCTGGAATTTCCCATCTTGAATTTTGGGGGCGATTGTACAAATTATCTTTAGTATCCTATCACAACACACACATATATAAATATATAATATACATATGTACATATGCACATATATACATGTATATGCATATATGATTAAATGTCTACAGTCATTATATTCACAATTTATATAGAAAAATGTTTTCTGTACTAGCTTGTTAACCATGACCACTCAAGCATTCACATGCAAAACACCTTTACATTTCAAATCGTAAACATTTACCTCTCCAAAAGGTGATGAAATTCAATCTGGTTTCTTTCTGTTTCAGAATAGTTCGTGGCATGGCTTTTCTTTTTCCTTTCAGCATTAACATTTCTGAAACAAATAATTTCAGGTACATGCATGTTATTTGACATTGTTGATTGGCTACAGCATGTCTTAACATGTGAAAACTGGTGAGATCTTAACTTATCATGATTTGCTCCCAATAAGCTGCTTTCCTTTAAAGGTTACAATTTCAAATTTTAACATAATTAAATATTAGACTTCATATTTCATAATTAAACATAAAGCTTCATGCTGTATAATGAATGATACAGCATGATAAATAAGCATGAATTCTGTGAAGGATTTGCATAAGAAAATCTATCTAGAATATTACAAAAATTTTCTCACAGTGCTGAACACTCTGAAATGAAAATTTATCAACTTGGAAATTATCTTAGAGGTGACATCCATTTTCTTTGTGATGTTTTATTTACTTAATGATTCTACTATGAAGTCAAACCTAAACATATTTTAAACAATGATGATCAGAAAAAGAATGCTCGATTGGAATCTATTTTCATTCTGATTTTCAAGTCAGCGAACTTTTCTGTGTAGTTTTAATAATTGCTGTATTTTAGGAAATGAAAAATGGATGAAATGCAGTTAATCATTTATTTGTGGACACTGCTTTGATACCTACTATAGGTCTTTAATGGAGGCATTTAAGTGGTTCTCTGATGTTTTAATCCTTGATATGACAGAGCAGACAGCAACATACTGAGGTACGTAACAGCACAGCAAGTGCTCATGATCCAGAGCGTGGGTAAGCCTTCCTCTGGCTTTGTAGATGGTGGAAACAATACTAATAGTAAACCCTCAAAAACATCCACAGTGACTTGTAACATGACTGAAGGACTGCTAGTGGCCAGAGCAGGATGGTACTAAAGTAGCCTTCTATCATTCTTCTGGCATCTGTGTATGCATATACACATATGCATAATACATATATACATACATACTGTATACATACATATAGTCACAATAGCTCAACTTTTTATAAATAAATAAATACATTTCATGTTAATGAGAGTAAAATATTCCATGAGTCGGTAGAACCTTTTCTTCTGGAAGATATTTAGCTTGGGTCTATTAATGGAAGCCCAGTAAGTTGTTCAATTTTGGGACGACATTACACAGAATCCATTGCATCCCTTCTAGAGATGGGCCACACAACCATGCTCTTGAGTTAGCTATTTCATTTTATGTAAACCTTTTTGTTAACCAGTATTTCCACACAGCTGGGGATTTGTTAAAGATGATCCTGCACAAAACTGTCTTGGTCAGCAAAGGAACATTGATCTCTGTTTAGAAGGGTTTTCTTGTGAAATAAATCCCAGAGTATTTTAATTATTTTGGCAAAAGTAATTAGGTGGAGAACAAAGTGGCTCTCTAATATCTGAACTATCTGAACACTCGGTAGATCAGGACAGGTTGTTCCATGAGCAGAGCACGCAGACAATGGGCAGGCCACACAGTCACTGCCAGGATAGTTGTTCAAATTTGCCAGTCTCTCTAAATACTTTTGAAATTCTTGACTGAGCTAAGCACTTTAAACACTAAGGTGATAGGATGTTATTTATGTACAAATCATAATTACAATTAAAGGTATAAAATGAGGGGAGAAGCATAAATATAGAAAGGGATAGAACTAATGTGTTAACTTCGGGTGTTTAGAAAAGTCATACCCTTTTTAAGGGCATTACCCTCACATCTTACATCAAGCAGAATGAGCTAATTATGAGATGTATGCGTCAAAGATTTCAATTTCAGGCTTGACTTTACTTTGGAGATTAATTTTTTACTTTATCATCTTTACAGGCAGTTCAGTGGACAACCAATCTGAGTGTTACTCATTGTTCAGTGATGTATGAAGTATATTTAATCGATGTGAAGAGAGTAATATTAAACTATTATCAGCAGCATCAGATATCCTAAATATCTCAGAAGAAAGGTCAGGAGGTAACATTGCTGGTAATTATATGAGAAACAATGTGTTTAACTCATTCTTTCCATCAAAGCTTTTCAGCAATTCAAGATTCCCTTTGTCATAAAATAGAAACATAAAGCAAGTGATTTGTTTTTGGTGGTAGAGAAATATGTGATATTTGGGATGGTTTATTTGAATTGCAGGGTAACTTTTAACTACACATCATGCTTCCTAGTACTTCAGAGAACTGTGTGTGTTAACCCAAAGATATAAGAATAATTATTTACAGTAACAATTAAGCAAGTTAAAAGCTAAATTTAATAAGCATGTTGTGACTTCATTTACTTCTACACACACTAAAAAAACTCAAGCAAAAGTGCTCACTGAAAACATAGAGAGCTGTTTAAATTGCAGCCACCATTTCTAACTTATTCTTCATTTTCTGTATACATAAAAACAGAAGAGATTAATTTAAAATTCCTGATATAGAAACTAAATAAACTTGTGCATATGCTTTCATATTCAAATAGGCCTCTTTTTGTAAATAACTATATAATTTCTCCAAAAAACACTCACAATAAAAAGATACTCATCTATAAAACCCCAAAATGTGTACTGAAAGGTGAGCATGAAGAGGTGTTGTTCTTACTGAGACTTCCATCCATTTGAGGGGTCCTGGCCAATCACGAGGGGTCTGCTGTTTGTCTTGTCTCCATTCCTCAGAACTTGGAGTCTCACACGAACACACTCCTCTGGTGTCTTACAAACTGGCCTCTTCATTGGAAGGCTGTTTGGCACCAGGAGGCCTTCTATTGGCCAGTCAAACTCCTTCAGAAAGACATTAAATAAATAAATAAACAAACAAACAAACAAACAAATAAATAAATAAACATATAGATGAGCAATAAATAATATGAACTTTTGTTTCTCTATTCCTTCATTCATTTAGCAGAAATTTATTGGAAATTTGAGTTGCTCCAATGAATTCTAGGTTTTTTTGGTGGTTTTCGTTTAGCTTTGGTTTGTTTGCATAAAAAGGTATTTCAGTGTTTTTTTAATTAAAATTGATCACTTTTTTATAAAGTATCCAACTTTTTAAATTAAAAATTGATCTTTTTTAAAGTATCAAAGGAAAGGAACTTTCTAGAAAAGTAGAAATGAATTAACCTCAAGTATCTTTGGTTTTACTTTTGTGTAAAGTATTTTTAGTCAGTGTGAAGTAAAAGAAGAATGTGTGAAAAAGAATTTTGTAATAGCTTGAAATAATATCATCTTAACATCTTAAACTAGATCAAAGTGGCAGGCAAGATTACACTGAGGGGATATTAGAAAGCAGAATGAAATTATGAAGTAAAATGGAACACATTTCAGACATTTCCATTGTGGAATTCAGTGACTTTATTTTATTCGTCTATACATTTGCTCATAGGATTAATTCAAACACTCTTCAAATAGTTACTGATTACTTATTTTAGGCACAGAAATAAAACCATAAATTAGACAGGATATTCTTTACTTTTAAGAACACCAGAAACTTACTTAGAAATCAACTGGAAAATCACAGTAATGAAACTAGGAGCCACAGGGGATCTTACAAGAGGAGACCCTTAGTAAGACCACACCACAGTCCTGAAGGCTTAGGATATAGTTGCAACACTATGTGAATCCAGTTGGAGTATTTTGTCTTGTTCTATTTGTTTGTTTGGGTGCTGGGGGTAGAGCTCCATAGGTAAGAGTGCTGGCCTTAGTGCAGCAAAGGTATAGAAGGGTGTGCATAAAAGTATGAAGATTAGTGGAACAGAATGTGTGGGGGGAAAGGAAAGCAACAATGGCTCCCTGAGAGCAGCTAGGATGGTCAGGGAATGCAATTGCCACCCAGATATTAAATGGAGCAAGAGGATCAAATAGAAGAAAGAGTGGTCAAAGATGACATTCAGCAAAATCCAAACTCACTCGCACCCCTCCCTTCCCTTCTTCCTGCCTGTCATTTTTCCTTCTTTCCCAACTGCATTAACAACTGACCTGGTGGCATCCGCCATCCATCTGTAATGCCCATTCTGAAAAACGTCATAACTCCATTCTGGTTTTGTGGGTTCCATTCTCTTCAGCATGTCAGTTTGTCTGCCATACATAGTATCTTCATGTCTGGTGACACTATCAGGTAAATCTTGACATCCTGTAGGGCAGGAGCCTTCATTTTGGTCTTCTTTGTATATTGGCTTCTGTTGCCCCTCTGACACTTCATGCACATTTAACTCTGCTTTTCAAAATTTGCTTGGGATGTAAATGTTCTATGTAAGGTTAAGGAATTTCCATTTTGATATGTTTTAGGGATGTAAGATGGGGTATGGTGGCAGCTTGGAGACAGAGTATAGCATGGGGGAGAACTTAGCTTGATCTGAAGGATCCCATTAAGGTGCTGGATGTGTGTTGTACCTTAGAAGTTTCCTTTGAATGTTCTTGAGCTTATATTGCTTGTTTTCATCATCTATGTGTCAATCACATTAATTGCTTTTCTCATTTTAAACTAATTTACATTCCTGGATAAAGGTCGACTGACATTTATTCAAACCAGTCATGGTGTATTACAATGCCTATAGATTGCTGACTGCAGTTAGCTAATGTTTTCCTTAGGTTGTTTGGAAATACTTGTAACTGGAATTAACATATAAAGTTTTTACATTATCCTCATGAAGGGTTATATCAATGTTCCTCTAGCCTTATGAAATGAATTGAAAATATATTTCTTTGTTCTTTGAATTCTGAATAATTTGTTTCTTATGGGTTTGGTACAATGATTCAGGAAAACTAGTCCATGGTGTATTTTGGGGGAGACTTTCAACTCTTATTTTTTTTTTCCATGACTGGTGGACCACACAAGTTTTCTGTCTCTTTTTAATTAGAATTTATTTCTTTATTGGGAGAGCACTGTATGTGTGGGCATGGGTGTACAATGGTATGCTGGAGATCAGAGAACAATTTACCAGGGTCAGTTCAGTTCTCTCATTGTACCACATGGGTCCTGGGAGTGGAACTCTGCTCATTAGGCTTGGTGGCAAATACCTTCACCCAATGAGCCATCTCACTAGCCCCTTTGAATGTCTCTTCTTGACTCCTTTTTAGTATACTACTTTTTGTCCAAAAATTTGACCATTTTATTAATTAATATAACTATTATCATGAATTTAATTATAATAGCCTTTTATTTATACTATCCTTTTATTATATATATGTAATATATATTAAAGGGATATTTATAATATCTTTTTATTATATTTATATAATCTCTCAGCATATATATGCATATCTTCTTTTATTTTAATATTATTTAATTCTATCCAAGTATTGTTGTGTATATATTTTTATTAATATTTTAAATAACATATTTTTGTTTTGATGTTTCTTTGTACATGTGCCACCTACTCTGGTCTTTCAGTTTTGTTTTCTAACTTAGTATTTTGTTTTCATCTTCCTAATTTTGAATTTTTTGTGTTATTGTGGTCAGACACAGGGCTCTATGATGCTCAGAATATATTCTACTATTGATCTGCCTCTCCAGCCCAGCCTTATGCCTAATTCCTAACAGTTCATTCTTATGATTACTTTCCTAACTCCATAAACTGAATACTGTTCTCATTAGTTTTTGGTTTCTCTTGCTTTTTAATTCTAGGCTAATGAAGAGACTCTGTAAAATAAACTAAAATAGACCATTCCTGAGGATAGACACTCAAGATTAATTTTTGGTTTCTACACCACACACACACACACACACACACACACACACACACACACACACACACACCACATGCACAGGTTCACACACAGATTAATTTCACATTGAAGTTAGTGTGTAAAATTACTAACATTTCTCCTTTTTGTTGAACCATGGAAAGGAAGAGCAAGAGAAATGATTGTTTTTCCTGCTTAGCCTGTGTGCTTATCAATTTATAGACTGAGGGTGTGGAACTAAGAGTTTTTCAACACTTCATTGTGGTTGATCGAACGAGAGTGGATACACTAAGACTATATATTATGTCAATACTTGTTTCCTATTTTGGGGAAGTGTCAGCAAAGGATCAGTATGTATGTCAAAAGTCCATGCCTTTCCTTGTTAACTCTCTCTCTTGCTTTATGGTTATGGATCAAAATATGAACTCATCTATTCCTTTGGTCTGCCATTATGGACTCTAACTTTCTGGAACCATAATCCAAATTAAAAGCTTTCTTTTAAAAGTTGCCTAGGATATGGTATTTTATCACACAGCAACACAAAAGTGATTAAGATACGATATATACTATATTTCTGAGGAACAGATCTGAGATGTGACAGTTTAGGCACTTTCTGGTTTTGATTTACTTAGCTTCCACTTTGTCTCTGACAGTGATAGCCACTGCAGGCATTTGTTCAGCTCCATGGATGCACTACTGCCTTCAAATGGATTCTCTGATTTCTATGTAGAAGAAGAAACACAAAAGAGCTCTCCCTTTCAGTGTAAGATATCACAGAAACACTCAGAAATGAAAAACCAGCTTTCCATTGTACGATTTTGGTTTCTTTGACAAAAATTAGTGACCATAGGTGTGTGGGTTCATTTCTGGGTCTTCAATTCGATTCTATTGATCCACTGGTCTGTTTCTATACCAGTACCATGCTGTTTTTATTACTACTGCTCTGTAGTACAGCTTGAAATCTGGGATGGTGATACCTCCAGATTTTTTTTTTTTTTTTTTTTTTTTTTTTGTACAGGATTGATTTAGCTATTCTGCGTTTTTTTTTTTTTTTTTTTGTTTTTTGTTTTTGTTATTCCATATGAAGTTGAGAGTTGCTTTTTCCAGGTCTATAAAGAATTGTGGTGGTATTTTGATAGGAATTGCATTGAAGCTGTATACTGATTTTGGCAGGATGGACATTTTTTTTTTATGTTGATCCTACCTATCCATGAGCATGGGAGATCTTTCCATCTTCTGATGTCATCTTCAATTTCTTTCTTCAAGGACTTGAAGTTCTTGTCATACTGGTCTTTCACTTGTTTGATTAGAGCTACTCCAGGTATTTTATGTTGTTTGTGGCTATTGTGAAGGGTGTTGCTTCCCTAATTTGTTTCTCAGCCCATTTATTTTTTTGTATAGAGAAGGGCTTCTGATTTTTTTGAGTTAATTTTTTATCCAACCACATTGCTGAAGGTGTTTATCAACTGTAAGAGTTCTCTGGTGGAATTTTTGGGGTCGCTTATCTTCAACAAATGGTGCTGGTTTGACAGGATGTTGACACGCAAAAGAATGAAATTAGACTCATACTTATCACCTTGCACAAAACTTAAGTACAAGTGGATTAAAGACCTTAACATAAGGCCTGACACACTAAATCTGTTAGAAAAGAAAGCGGGGAAAACCCTCAAACTCATCAGCACAGGTGACAACTTCCTGAACAGAACACCAACAGCTCAGGATCTACGAACAACAATCAATAAGTGGGACCTCATAAAACTGAAAAGCTTCTGTAAGGCAAAAGACACTGTCATTAGAACAAAATGGCAGCCTACAGACTGGGAGAAAATCTTCACCAACTCCACTTCTGACAGAGGGCTAATATCCGAAATCTACAAAGAACTCAAGAAATTAAATGCCAAGAAACCAAATAATCCAATAAAAAATGGGGAACAGAGCTAAACAGAGAATTTCACAAGAGGAATCCCTAATGGCTGAGAGACATTTGAAGAAATGCTCAGCATCCTTAATCATCAGAGAAATGGAACTCAAGATGACTCTGAGATTCCATCTTACATCTGTGAACGGCTAAGATCAAAAACTCAAATGATAGCACATGCTGGTGAGGTTTTGGAAAAAGGGGAATACTCCTCCATTGCTGATGGAAGCTCGAGCTTGTACAACCACTGTGGAAATCAGTCTGGCGATATCTTAGAAAACTTGGCATGGCGCTACCTCAAGACCCAGCCATACACTTCTGGGTATACATCCAAATAATTCCTCACCAAACCACAAGGGCGTTTCCTCATCTATGTTTATAGCAGCCTGATTTGTAATAGCTAGAAACTGGAAACAACCCAGCTGTCCCTCAACTGAAGAACAGATTAAAAACTGTGCTACATCTACACAATGGAATATTACTCAGCCATCAAAAATAAGGAAATCATGCAATTCACAGCCAAATGGATGGAACTAGAGAAGCTCATCCTGAGTGAGCTAACCCATACTCAGAAGGATGCATATGGCATCTATTCACTTATAATCGGATTTTAGCCATATAGTACAGGATAACTATACTGCAGTCAATGAACCAAAGGGAACAGGAACATAGACTTTGTTACCTGTCAATGAGACAGTTTGCTGTAGTGGTGCTGCCTTGTAGGCCCTCAGTGTATGAGGAGGCTCTTGGCCCTTATATGTCTGGTGAACTGGGGCAGGGGACTGATATGTAGGGACACTCTACTCTGGAGGAGTGGGTTGGAAGAGATAGGGAGTAAAGGGTGAGAGGGTGGGACTGGGAGGTGTGGAAAGAGGGCACTGTGATGGAGATGTAACCTGAAGTAATAAGTAAACATAAAAAAAGAAAAATCAGCTTTCCAAATATCTGAGCTACTAACATCAACTCTCCCTTTTATGATACTTTAATTCTTGGGTGGGTGAGATGGCTCAGCAGGTAAAAGTGCTTGCCACCAAGGCTGACCTGATTTAAATCCCCAGGACCCATGTGGTGAAAGGAGAGAACTGACTCCCACAAGCTGTCCTCTGGCCTTCGTAGGAACAATGTAGCCTACACACACACACACACACACACACACACACACACACACACACACACACA
>CAJQZJ010032130.1:8378806-8421819 GCA_907164525.1 Lophiomys imhausi
ACACACACACACACACACACACACACACACACACACACACACACACAAATATAATAAAAATATTAAGATATCTTAATTCTTGTCCTCATGGCTTTTTTTTCTTTTGTTTTGATTTGGTTGGTGTTCTGAGACAAGGTATCAATACATAGTCCTGGTTGACCCTGGTACTAGCTATGTAGCCTAGGATGATCTTAAACTTGTAATCTTCCTGCCTCAGCTTCCCAAGTGCTGGGATGGTAGGGCTTTGCCATCATGGTGATTTCCCATTCAAGATATTTACTTTGTCCTTCATGCAAATAGTGAAATACAGGCGCAGGATAATGAAGGACAACAAAAACATGCTTAATTAAACTGGCAGGGGCTGTTTCTCCCCTCTATTTTCTCAGTTGGAATTCTGGCCTTCCCACTCATTTCTTTAGTGGTCTTCTCTGTGTTTATGCCCCTCCACAGCCCAGCTGCATTATCAAGAGACCCCTTGAAGGGCCCTGGTGCTCCCTTAAGTGGAGAATTCCTCTTGCTTTCCTTTTCACTCGTGTCTCATACAGAGAGACCATGTACTGGTTCAGAAGTCAGCCCTTAACTAGCGACTTCAGCTTTTCAATACCACTGGCCCCATTTCATGTACCCCGTTTCATTACGGTGATAAATAACTAAATCTTCAATTTTCTGGCTTGTTCATTTTCAAGGTTGCGTCTCTTTCCCTTTCCTTTCTTCAAAATGGTTTCTGAGTTTTGAAATTTCTTATTATTTATTTATTTATTTGTTTGTTTGTTTGTTTGTTTATTTGTTGCTTCAGGTTACATTTCTATCACAGTGCCCTCTTTCCACCCTTCCCCATCCCACCCTCCCACCCTCTACCCCCTAACCCTTCCATCGCACTCCTCTGGAGTGGAGTGTCCCTACATAACAGTCCCCTGCCCCAGTTCAGCCATCATATAAAGGTTCCTGGTCCATATGTAGATGCAGTACCCTGTCCTATATTTTCAGATTCCCATACTACATGCATTTTATCACCTTTGGCCACTGAAAAAAATTATATCTCAACAGATTAATAAAACATGTACTTTAAATTTTCTTCTATCATTGGTCTATCTGAATAGATGTATTTTAAGTTAGCAGTTTTAAGATCATTATCCTGTAATACATTCCAAAGTCTTAAACCTCTTTAAACTTATTAATTCTAATGATTTCATCCTTAAGTATGAAAAATCCATTACTCCTCATCTTTGGAGATTTAGAACTGTATTTCTCAATTTATAAGTTTTTTTTCAAGGTTTGAGAAAATAACGTGGGAGTTCATTCCTACAAACCACTCTAGTGAATTTAGAATAAACCGAAAGAATGTATTAGTTCCCTGGATTTATCAGGCTTCAGTATGGTTTTAAAAACTGATGTCCGTGTATACATGAAATTCCGTAGTTTATTAACTGCATATTAAAATGTCATTGATTTCCTTTTAAGATAAATAGTATCTAGAAAGTGACAAAAGCATGGGATGAGTTCTCAGGCTAGCTGCCACTGGTTTTTGGCATGAGTACAGGTTGAGACACTATGAAGATAACCTTTTGTCTCCATAGTGTTTGCTTAGCTCTTCTGTTAATTATCATTGTATTTTGAATATCTCTTATCCTGAAACTGAAAGAACTGGACACTCAGTTCAGTGACTGTTAGATGGTTCTCCTAGACCGACTCAATTTTTAGGCCATTCAGGCTATCAATCAAACCTGACTCCTCCTTCCTCAACACTCAGTCTTTACCGCCTGGATGCATAAGTTTGTGCTGTAGATTTCATCTCTCTCCTCACTTCACCCTTTACTCACCACCTGGACCTCCTCTTTCTGCTTTATTCTCTCTTCTCTTACAGCCTATACTTAAACTGTAAGATTTGGGAGGCAGGGACCACGCCATTTTCTTGTTCTTTCCCTGTCACCTAAACACATTACAAACAATAGACACAACATAAAATTGGAGATCCAATTTGGAATAAAATTCATGAACACAGTGCCCGAATGGTTCTGAATTCTACAATATGAATGTCAAATCTCTGAATCAATTATGGGAAGACAGGATTAGAAATATGGGTCTTTCAAATGAAATGGACGCAGACTTGAAGTGAAATGGGTTGTATTTAATTTGAGTTCCCTGCTTGCTAAGTATTTTCCCCCAAACACTTCAAGAAGCAGCAGGACCCCGAGACCCAGTCGTTTTGGAAGATACAACCCATCCATCTGACGCTAGCTAATTTAATGCCTCAGTTCTTTCCCTTCATTTTACAAGTAAGGGCCAAAGAATTTGGGGGCGTAGCCTGACATGAACAAGGACAAAACAAAAGGCACTTTTGATAAGTGAAACTTATCTATTAAGGACTAACTAAATGAAAGGTACGCAGGCCAGAAGGAAAGCAACCTTAGGTTGAGGGCCTGAATTGTGAGATGAAAACTTTAGGATAAGTGGAAATACATATTGACTGTGCACAAAAAGTTTAAATACTGTGGAGATTTTTCATGATAAAATGCAAACATGTGGTAATAAGTAATTCCTCATATCATAAACCATAGAGTTGAAGTTAACTATTCTAATGTTCCTATTACTTGAAAAAAGTAATATTTATTAACCTTCCATTTTGGTCACTTATTTATGCCAGTTAGAATATTCAGGGTAATTACAATAACCCCTTCAAAACCATGGAAACAGAACAAACAATTCATAAACCAATAAATAGAAAATAATGTAAGGACAAAAAAAACCCACTATGAAATAATAAAAGACTTGGGTGAGGGGCAGATAAAGCATGAAAATAGAAATTCAGGTACGTGTGTAAGTAGGATAGGCAAGGCCAATGATTTCAGTTTAGAGAGGGTGCTGTTCGGCCAACTTCCTAAGTTGATTACTGAGTCCATTCTAAGAATACAGAAAACCAGAAAGTAAAATGATGGAAAGGAGACATACTTAGCATATAATTGTTGAGGGAAGGTCTAATATTGTTTCTGATACATTGAATTCAATGCTGAGATCTGGTTACCGCCCCTTCTGAGGCATTCTCTTGATTGGTTAATAAAATTCGCTTATGGCCAATTAGCTGGGCAGAAAGAGTATAAGAAGGCAGGACTTCCTCAGATCAACACAGGAACTCTGGGCACACACAGACACTCTCTCTTTTTCCGCCAGGAGACACAGAAGGAGACAGACGTCTGGAGAAGACCGGAAGGTACTTGCAGGTACATGGTGGTTTGGGGTTAACTTAGAGTAGCTAATTGAGAGTCTGCCCAGCTAAGAGCTAAGCATTAAAATATTAAAAGGTCTTCTCTGACAGACATTGATTGTAGAGCAGGGGTTATGAAGGACTTGCCTACCCTGTCTTGGCAGAGCGAGGCTTCCAAGGCTTACCTGCTTCCAAGTTTTGTCCTTTTTGGACAGCATTCTGTCTACAGTTGGAGCAAGGGGTTTTTCCTGCCAAGAGATAGGCTTGCCACTAATTCAATCATCTCCCACTGGAGATTCTTCGATGCTCATCTTCTACTTGGAGTAGAATACAAGGTGCTGTCAGGAGTTGATATGTCTCGATATAAAAAAATCTAAAGTTAAGAAAACATTTTTGAATGCCATATTCTGCAGAACTCTTGAGGTTTTTGAAGAGGCCCTATATCTTATATTACGATAAGTAGATGCAGGCAGCCACTGGTATGTCATTTCTTAGTTTTGGAAGCTGCAGACCCTGCACTTCCTATATATAATTAGATATATTTATCCCTCTCAGGTCTCTGAGGTGGTTGAAGAATAGATAGCTAGAGTCTCATAATTAAATTTTGAGTTGTTTAGGAATTAAGAGAGTGTTATGGATCTAAGAAGATGTTTTTAAAATTGTGATGCAAGTTAGCATGAAAGTTGGTTAGATACAGAACTTTAAACTCATGGAGATGGTTAGATAGTAGAATGTTAAAGTCAGGTGCCAAATACATATGGACTGGACATTGGGAATGCACGCTAAGCCATATAACCCTCATAACTGTGGCCTAATTACCTCTGTTGTTTTGTATTGTATTTATTATTATAAGAGAAAGAGCAATTTGTTGGACTGAAAGGGGGAGCTGTTGGAGGAAATAAGATATACCTTAAACTTAAAAAAAAAAGGAAGAGGATGGGGGGTTGAGGGTGGGAGGGTGGGACTGGAGGGGGGAGTAGGGAGGGGATTGCGATTGAGATGTAACTTGAAGAAATAAAAAATAAAGAAAAAATAGATAAAATAAAAGGTCCTGGTGTGTTTAATTATTGGGGAAAAGACTGTGGCGGCATATAGGCCCTCAGTCCAAGCAGTCCCGGGCTATTGGATTCCCAGACTCCCCTTGAGCCCAGGCGAATCTCCTGCAAAGCCATTGGTAATTCTACCGGCCTAATATAACAACTTATATTAATTAACAGAGTTTAGGTTATAGGTGGTGTAGGCCACCTTTGGTCCCTGGGCTCTTTCTCCAGGATAAGTTAGGCAACCGGTTAAGGCACTTGGGCCAGGCTGCCTGCTCCTCTGTCAAGCCGCCGGCTACTCCACTGGCTACTCTGCTGGCCTAATCTTACAGTTCATACTTACTAATAACTACATTAATTAATTAAATTGAAGTTTTCAGGTGGCGCCCAACATGGGGCGAAGGCATTTGAACCAGGAGCTGGAAGAAGGAGGCACACACCATGGGTTAGAAAAAGGAACCTCATTCCACATGGCCAGGAACATTGGCATATCGTGGAGAATAGCAGTCCAAGGGGACGTATGTATATGTGGGGTCATATTTGGGTAATAGAATTATGAGCTAGCTTAGATGGGCTAGGATTGCACAGCTCAGGCCAAGGCTTGTTAAAATCCATGTGGTCTCTGTGTGCTCATTTATAATGGATGGATAAAGATTAACAACTGCCAAACCACCAATTACTGATAATAAATGCTGATTAAATAGTTTAATTAGCCATAATATATATATATATATATATGTTGGGGTGCTCTTTATAGGCATTGATAATTGAGACTTTTATTAGAAATAGATTCAGTTTCTACATAAATACAAGACTGATATTACTATATAAATATACTCTTCTGATCACATGTGTGCCTAAGACCCGTGTTTCAAAATATATGAAGTAAAATCTGAGTGACTACAAGTAAATATCATATCAATTTGTTTCCACATTGAAAGATTTCTATACCTCTTTTCAGTAAGCCACAAAATTAACAATATTTTTTATATGGTTGACCAGGTACTGAAACTTAAAGATTTATCCTAAAGTCAAACAACCTCATTAAGCTGGCCGCTGGGAAGGATTGGCAACATGTACATAACCTTATTCCACAGAGGGTTTTCAACTTTGGAGTGTTTCCTCTGGCCAGGCTTATTGGTCCCTTTATGTTTTATGGACCACCTAAAATGAAGCAAAAAATAAAAGAGAGGAGCCGCTTCGCCATCGCTCCGGCACTGCCGTTGCCGCTTCCACCGGCAAGGGGGAGAAGGGAGAGTAGAGGGTCGTCGCCGCCGCCACCATGGGGAGAAATTCGAGCAAAGCCAAAGAGAAGAAACAGAAGCGATTGGAGGAGAGAGCAGCCATGGATGCTGTCTGTGCCAAAGTGGACGCTGCCAACAGGCTTAGAGACCCTCTGGAGGCATTCCCAGTCTTCAAGAAGTATGACCGAAATGGGTTGAATGTCTCCATTGAATGTAAACGAGTGTCTGGATTGGAGCCAGCCACTGTGGATTGGGCCTTCGACCTGACCAAAACCAATATGCAGACAATGTATGAGCAAAGTGAGTGGGGCTGGAAGGACCGAGAAAAACGGGAGGAGATGACTGATGACCCAGCCTGGTACCTCATTGCCTGGGAAAGCAGTGCCATCCCAGTTGCCTTTTCTCACTTCCGATTTGATGTGGAGTGCGGGGATGAAGTCCTATACTGCTATGAAGTGCAATTGGAAAGCAAGGTACGGAGGAAAGGCCTAGGGAAGTTCCTCATTCAAATCCTGCAGCTCATGGCCAACAGCACACAGATGAAGAAGGTGATGTTAACTGTATTTAAACACAATCATGGCGCCTATCAGTTCTTCCGAGAGGCACTGCAGTTTGAAATCGACGACTCTTCCCCTAGCATGTCTGGCTGTTGTGGGGAAGATTGCTCCTATGAAGTACTGAGCCGGAGGACCAAGTTTGGGGATGTGCAGCACTCCCACACAGGCGGGCACTGTAGTGGCTGCTGCCACTGAACTAGAACTCGAGGAAAATTCACTCTCTTTAGCCCTGTGTTCTTCCCCTGGTCTCACGCCACTTGCCAGGTACCCCTGGAGCTGTGGGTACTTAAACTCTGCATGAGCCAGGCATACCTTGAGAACAAGAACCCTGGGGAGCAGTGACCCCAGCTGCCTTTCCACCTCCCTCCTGGAAAAGCAGAGTGCCAGGAGTGCACAGAGGAGAGAGGGTGCTTCGAGAAGGATGACAAGTTGGCAACCAAGCCCAAGTCCATCCTTGTTCAGTGGCCACCTACTTGCTTATCTTGGGCCCCTAAAGCAGAAGGCTCCCCACTTGTCTGCAGCTGAATTCCTGACAAGGCCCCACACCATGCCCCTTATGAACAAATGGAATGTTTATACCCACTTTTGTGAAAGATAATGGAGTCTGCTGGTCCCCAGAAAGGATTGGACGCAGATCTGGGCACAGAACAGCCCTTGGACCAAGTGCTGTCCCAGAGACCACATAGCCCTTGATGCCAAGATGCAGCGGTTTGTGCCATGTGCTTATAGATCCACAGGGTGGGGCCTCAGGGGACCAGCCACTTGAGGAGGGAGACTCCCCATCACTGTCAGTTAAGACAGAGAAGACCGGGAAGAGCCGTCTCTTTGGTTTTACCATAGTGATGAGGCATCGCTGGGCCGTTGCTGCATTTTCACGATCTTGACTTTTTACTCAAGAAGGAAGTCACAGTTCTGCCTGTTCTTAAACCTCTCACCTCAGCCCAGACACCTCTGATCTTAGTCTCAACGGGAGTAATATCAGGGAGCCCCTCGTCTTCCCCCAGAAGGACCCTTCCTTCCCAGTATAGTTGATGCCATTTCTTCCTATTCTTGGTGCTGACAGCTCTCTGAAGGTGGGTACTCCCCTGCCACCCTCTGTCTGAGGAGCACCAACCAGCAGCAGGCACCTTTGCCTGTTCTCCCTAGCCCAACCCCTCACTGCCTCAGTGAGGCACTGCACTGTCCTGGCACCACTGGGATGCATCAGGAATGCCTTTCAGTGGCCCCACTGCTGCTTTTCTGTCACGGGTGTCACCTTACAATTCCAGTCTAGAGCCAGGAGAAGGCCTTCCTCTTCAGAGGGATTCAGGCTTAGAACTTAAACTCTTCCTGACCTCTGGGCCATGTTCTTCCAAGGAAGCAAAACCAAATCCTCACCTAGGAAAACACACTTGCCACTTCCTGTTGGCATTCCTGAGTTCTGCCTTAGGAGTCATGGCAAAGAGCTTATGCTTGTGCAGTTGCTCTGAGACCCTCTGCTCCTGACCTCACACCCTGCCTGACTCAGGCTGGTTGTCCTGGCAAGTCGCCCCAGGACCAGTCACCTCTCACCCACATCCTCATCTTGCATAGTAGCCTGGCCATGGCAGGTCTTTCCTTGCTTGTTCTGTCCTCTGTTGAGCACCCTGTTCTGTTCTTAGCCCTGTTAGCCTTGCCTTGGAGAAGGTCTTGTAGCTTTACACTGGAATAGGTCTACCTTTGTCTGACCTGCTAGCTTCTGGGACCTATATCCCTGGTGAGAGTTGAAGCTACCCAGAGGGGACTGGTAGGCTCTTTCCAAGAATCATGAAACTAGAACATGCTTGGAAGAGATACTCCCTGATCCTCATCTGTCTTAGATCATGAATTTCTGATACCTCCCACTTAGGGGTCCAAAAGGATCTCCCAGTGTAAACCCCATGTGAGGTGAATTGAGTGTCTTGTTTTCAGTCACTGGACACCTGGCAGCAAGACTCTAACGGTGCTCAGTCAGTGCCTGCCTGCTCCTCACCCTCTGCAGGCTGCATCCCAAGGGGTCCTTCAGGATCTCTTGGTGGACCAGCAGACCGCTCCTGTGGGTGTTGAGCCCAGTGGGTTTATCAGGCATATATCTTCCTCCACCACCATCTTGGTTTTGAGAAACATCAGGTCTAGCCTACTGTACTAGGCTCTTTTGTTTTTTGTTTTTTTTGTTGTTGTTGTTCTGGGGGTGTTAAAATGGTTTTAAAGAGTTTTGTTTTAGTGAAGCTATCCCATTTTGGGTTATTTTTGTTGCTGTTAGATGTGTATGGTTCTTAATTCTTTCTGGATTTTTTTTGTGGGGGGTGGTGTTTGATTTTTAAGAGGGGAGTTGGAAGATAAATTTTTTTTCCTAGCAGCTTGTTATCACTGGAATCAAAGGGGAAAAACATCTCTCTTTGTATCAGTTATATTTGTATGTCATTAATAAAAGACACTTTGTCTAGAAAAAAAAATAAATAAAAAAAATAAAAGAGAGGTGCAGCAAGGTTAAATGTCATTCCAAATTACTGCTGTATACTAGGAAAAGAATCAATTTGAATTAAGATTACCAGCCTGGTCATTTACTATTTCCAAGAACTCAAAAGAAAAGTAATTTAGAAACAAATGAATTAATTGCAAAAAGAAGGAAATTGGTTAAATTGAACCAAGTTGGCAATGCCAAAACAGAAAAAAAAAACCAAGGCAAAAGACAAAGTGTGAGATCATTTACAATGACAATGACATAAGTAACAATAGAAAAATAGAAATATCAGTGGAAATAGAAAAATTCAGTGAAACTCCCATATAAGGAAAGAAAAACTACTATGTACACACTTATTCCAGAAGAAATTATGACATCACCAGCTGTCTATATTCATTTAATAGCTGGTTTCAATATATATATTTCAATATATATATCCCATATATATATATTATTTACTAGTACTATAGCATTATTGAATCTAGGACCTCACACATGTTAGGCAAATCTGCAGCTTGTAATCTTTAAGCAATACATAATACCTAAAATAAAGGTTGGAGTAGCACACACCTGTCACCCCAGCACTCAGGAAGCTGAGGAAGAAGGATCACAGGCTAGATGGGGGCATACAGCAAGAAATTGTCCTGGCAACCAAAAATTAATTAAAATATTCTATTATTAAAATTAGTAAATGTAACTATTACTACATATACATATTATAGTCTGCTTACAGAGATTCTCTTTCTCAACAGTTCTTATAGTATTAGTAATATTTGTCACATATGAAAAAAGCAAACTTCAGTATAGCCATATATGGATGGTACAAGCCTGATGACTTAAATTTGGATCCTCATAACCATGTAAAAGCCGGACCATGTAAGCCCAGCACTACCCCCAGAGAGATGAGTGACAGATACGAAATACTTCCCAGAAGCTTGCAGTCCAACTACCTTCTGTGTGCAGTTTTTGTGTGGAATACACAATGCAGTGGCAAACAACAAGAGACAGCCCACTTCAAGTGTAAGAGGAGAACCAATACTAAAGGCTGTCCTCTGACCTATGTACACACACATTGAGGTATATCTATGTCCTCACACATGAACAAATACACACACACACACACACACACACACACTGTCCATACAGACATAATTTTTTGTTTAAAAATAATTTTTAAAAATTGTATATTTTTGCTTAAAAATAAAACATTTTAAATTTTACATGTATTGTGATAAATGATATATACACACACAAGAAAGTTCAAATTTTACAATCTCAACAATATGGTAATTTTTAAAAACAGAATCTTTCTCAAAATACTATTTTACCAGTAGAAGAAAAAAATGATCAAAAACTACTGGGTAAGAAATTAAATTTTTTGCATTTATTCATGAGGGAGATTGGTCTGAAGTTCTCTTTCTTTGTTTGGTCTTTGTGTGGTTAGGGAATCAGGGTAACTCTGGCCTCATAGAATGAGTTTGGCAGTGTTCTTTCTGATTCTATTTTGTGAATGATTTTGAAGAGTATTGGTATTAGCTTTTCTTTGAAGGTCTGGTAGAATTCTGTGCTGAAACCATCTGGCCCTGGGCTTTATTGGTTGGGAGAGTTTTAATGATTGTTTCTATTTCCCTAGGGGTTATAGGTTATAGGTTGTTTAATCTGTTAACCTGATCTTGATTCCATCTCACATCTGTCAGAATGGCTAAGATCAAAAGCTCAAATGACAGCACATGGTGGTGAGGATGCGGAGAAAGGGGAACATTCCTCCATTGCTGGTGGGAGTGTAAACTTGTACAACCACCATGGAAATCAGTGTGGCGGTATCTTAGAAAACTTGGAATAACCCTACTTCAAGACCCAGCCATACCACTTCTGGGTATACATCCAAATGACTCCTCACCGAATCATAAGGAAGTTGCCTCATCTATGTTCATAGTAGCCTTATTTGTAATAGCTAGAAACTGGAAACAACCAGATGTCCCTCAACCAAAGAATGGATTAAAAACTATGGTACATCTACACAATGGAATACTACTCAGCCATCAGAAACAAGGAAATTATGCAATCTGCAGCCAAATGGATGGAACTAGAAAAGCTCATCCTGAGTGAGCTAACCCAGACTCAGAAGGATGCACATGGCATCTATTCACTTATAGTTGGATTTTAGTTATATAGTACAGGATATCTATACTACAACCAATGCACCAAAGGGAACATGGACATAGATTTTTTTTTTGTTTTTGTTTGTTTGTTTTCTCTCCCTGTCATTGAGACACTTTTCCCTGGTGGTACTGCCTTATAGGCCCCCAGTGTATGAGGAGGCTCTTGGACCTCATATGACTGCTGCACTGGGGTGAGGGAATGTTATGTAGGGACACTCCACTCCAGGGGAGTGGGATGGAAGGATTAGGAGGTTGAGGGTAGGAGGGCGGGACTGGGAAGGGTGGAAAGAGGACACTATGATGGAGATGTAACCTGAAGCAATAAATAAATAAATTTTAAAAAAGAAATTAAAGTTATGTGTGTGAAAACTTGTAGGACATACTAACAATTACAACCAAAGCAAACTTTTACTGTGAAGGACATTTTGTGAGTTATAGAGAGGGGCTGGAGAGATGGGTCAGCAGTTAGGAGCATGGCTGCTCTTCCTCAGGATCTAGGTTAGGGTCTCAGCATCTACATGGTGGCTCACAACCACCTGTAACTCCAGATCCAGGGATCCAATGGCCTCCTCTGGCTTCTTATGGCACTGTACACACATGGTGCACAGATATACATGCTAACAGAACAGTTGTACATGTAAAATAAAGTTGAATAAATCTCATCAAAAAGGGCTCAAGAAGGCAAAGCAACAAAGCACTTTATCAAATAATCATTTTTTAAAACAATTTCAATTGTCTCATAGAAAATAGTTGGGAGGAAATAATATTCAAATACTACAGAGCAATAGTAATAAAAACAGCATGGTACTGGTATAGAAACAGACCAGTGGATCAATGGAATCTAATTGAAGACCCAGAAATGAACCCACACATCTCTGGTCACTTAATTTTTGACAAATAAGCCAAAACTGTACAATGGAACAAGCATCTTCAACTAATGGTGCTGGTCTAACTGGATGTAGACATGTAAAAAAATGAAATTAGACCCATACTTGTTACCTTGCACAACCCTTAAATCCAAGTGGATCGAAGACCTTAACAACAAACCAGACACGCTAAATCTAATAGAAAAGAAAGTGGGGAAAAGCCTCGAACTCATTGGTGCAGGAGACAACTTCCTAAACAGAACACCAATAGCTCAGGCTCTAAGACCGACAATCAATAAATGGGACTTCATGTAACTGAAAAAGCTTCTGTAAGGCAAAGGACACTGTCATTAGAACAAAATGGCAGCCTACAGATTGGGAAAAGATCTTTACCAACCCCACTTATGACAGAGGGCTAACATCCATAATTTATAAAGAACTCAAGAAATTAAACACCAAGAAACCAAATACTCCAATGAAAAAAAATGGGAAACAGCTAAACAGAGAATTCACAAAGGAGGAATCTCTAATGGCAGTGAGACATTTGAAGGAATGCTCAATGTCCTTAATCATCAGAGAAATGCAACTCAAGATGACTCTGAGATTCCATCTCACACCTGTCAGAATAGCTAAGATCAAAAACTCAAATGACAGCACAGCACATGCTGGTGAGGTTGTGGAGAAAGGGGAACACTCCTCCATTGCTGGTGGGAGTGTAAACTTGTACAACCACCATGGAAATCAGGGTGGCGGTATCTTAGAAAACTTGGAATAGCCCTACCTCAAGACCCAGCCATACCACTTCTGGGTATCCACCCAAAGGGATTCCTCACCCAAACACCAAACACATAGCCCCATCTATGTTCATAGTAGCCTTATTTGTAATATCTAGAAAACTAAAAATTTTAGAAAATAAAACTTCAGTAGATTTACTGAAGAAATGTTTTTGAAATAAAAATATAATTAAAAATAGTAAAATATTTATTTATTATATAATTGTTTATGGTTTCTTAAATCCTCAAAATGGGTTTTATTGTAAGCCTCCTTTTATATTTAAGTATTATACATGAGAAATAATTATTTTAAGACAAACAGAACAGAAAATCTCTTGTAAATAAGCACAGATTAATAATATTGCAACAAAGATAGAATAGAAAATCAAAATAAATACTCGCTATAGAAGAGATTAAAAGTGAGGGTACAGTGTATATGTGAATACTACTGGCAAAAGAATTATGGTAATGTAATTTTTGAAAACATTCAGACTTGAAATATAGATATGGAAAGTAGATAGCATGTTCTCGCCCACATAATTTAACAGGTCATGAAAAAGAGCATTTCTGTCCCATATAAACATTTCAAGCCATGAGGTAGAAAAAAACAGTTAATTATTTCTATGACAAGTTGAAAACCTTCATAATAAATTCAGTCACTGGTTATTTGAGAAAAATACATCAATGTTTCTTATATTTAAAGGCATAGCACTCCTAAATCAATATTAATAAATAAAATATAATATTATAGTAGGAGACTAATCACTGTTGATAAGTAAAACTGATCCTAGGGATAAAATTAAGGACAATTCTTTTTTTAAATGTTTATTTATTACTTCAAGTTACATCTCCATCATAGTGTCCTCATTCCACCCCTCCTGGTTCCACCCTCCCACTCTCTCCTCCCTCTCCCACCCATCCCCCTCCTCTGATGTGGAGTGTCCCTACATATCAGCCCCTCTCAGCTCAACATTCATATGAGGGCCAAGATCTTCCTCTTAATTTAATCCATCACTGAGAACCAGTGATACAGGCACAGTACAACATCCACATTCTTCAAGCAGAGATGATGATCTTTAGAGACCAGGAAGTTTCTAATATCACCCAACCTCATCAAAAGTATATGTACTATCTATCTTGTGTTGAAGAGCCTGGATTTTCATCAGTTCTACTGAAAACTTACAGAGCACAGAAACCAAGAGGTGGCAACACTTCAACCAACCAAGAAGTGTGAAGTTAAGCGCTCTCAGGAGTCAGGGTAGTGGTAGTATACAGCCTCCAACCACCTTACATTTTCCCTCATTCCTTGGTGGGGCCCTGTATGTATTGTCTGAACATTCTGTATTATCTTTTTTCATAGTGTTCCTAGGGTGTTAGTTACATAAAGACAGTAGACATCAAATCACCTGGAAAGGAATGAATCTAAAGAGAAATAGAGAATTCATTCCTTGCACAATACACTTAAGCCATTCAGATGTTATAGAACAAATCCAGAAGGAAGTAAGCTCCTGCTATTTAAAGTTGGCATGGTGAGGATGTATGTGTATTTATCTCACATCAATATTATTTTCCATTTTGGATACCGAAGCATCTTCAAGAACCTTTTTCTTTTGACATGCTTTTATGTGGCACTTTTATCCTCCAGGTGTCAAATCACTCTGGGCCCAGAGGTATAATACCTTTAGTTCTCACTCCTCGTAGTCTTTTCTATGTTATTCTTCTTCCATACACCCCTCCCCAAACTATTCCCAGGTGTTTAGAAACACCAACTATTCCAAATCATTGCATCTGTCACATTTTCATATCCCCAAACTTCTTGAGAGAGCAACAGTTCCTTTTATACCCAGATAAGATTCACAGTCCATCAATACAGCCACTCTCTTGTCTTCATACTCAGCCTATTGCCCTCATGGTATTTGAGCCAACAATATAACATGATTACATACTTTGATGCTTGTAATTCCCATGCTCGGGAGAGTCTGTGCACAGTTGCAAGCATATACATGTTGAAGAACTCTGCCTGGACAAGTGATAGTTACAATGCATATTATTTTTACTTTAAAGTTATTTGTATTTTATTTGCTTTGTTATTACTAATGGCAAGGCTATCTTAAGTGTGGAGTTTATTTCAGAACAGTAAAGAAATCATTGCAAGGCATTTTCTGTCTAATTTGGTAGAGACTCAGGCTGGTTCACAACGGCTGGCTTGCAAATGGGTTCAAATATGTTAGCACTTCTCAGCATGCACTACTGTTCTGTGCTCCCAGTTCCTACAATGATAAAGAATAGCATCAAACACCACCCTGGGGGTGGGCATCCACATTGCAGAAAACATATAGGTAAAAGAGGAGTGTAAATGTTTTCATGCATGGGCAGTTATTGAGGAGGAATTCCTAATGGCTGAGAGACACTTGGAGAAATGCTCAGCATCCTTAATCATCAGAGAAATGCAACTCAAGACAACTCTTGAGATTCCATCTCATACCTGTCAGAATGGCTAAGATCAAAAACTCAAATGACAGCACATGCTGGCGAGGGTGTGGAGAAAGGGGAACCCTCCTCCATTGCTGGTGGGAGTGCAGACTTGTGCAACCACTATGGAGGTCAGTCTGACGATATCTTAGAAAACTTGGAATAGATCTGGGACCCACCCATACCACTTCTGGGTATGCATCCAAATGACTCCTCACCGAATCACAAGGAAGTTTCCTCATAGCCTTATTTGTAATAGCTGGAAACTGGAAACAACCCAGATGTCCCTCAACCGAAGAGTGGATTAAAAAACTGTGGTACATCCACCCAATGGAATACTACTCAGCCATCAGCAACAACGAAATCATGTAATTTGCAGCCAAATGGATGGAACCAGAGAAGCTCATCCTGAGTAAGCTAACCCAGACCCAGAAGGATGCATATGGCATCTATTCACTTATAGTCTGATTTTAGCAATATAGTACAGGATATCTATACTACAATGAATGCACCAAAGGGAACATGAACATAGACTTTTTTCCTGTCAATGAGATACTTTTCCCTAGTGGTGCTGCCTTGTAGGCCCCCAGTGTATGAGGAGGCTCTTGGCCCTCCTATGACCACTGAACTCGGGAGGGGGACTGTTATGTAGGGACACTCCACTCCAGAGGAGTGTGATGGAAGGGATAGGGGGTAGAGTGTGGGAGGGCGGTACTGGGAGGGGAAGAAAGAGGACACTGAGATAGAGATGTAACCTAAAGTAATAAATAAATATTAAAATATAAAATTAGAAAAAAGAAAAAAAAGAGTTTATCATGTTGATGAAGATAATCAAGGAAACAAAACTAAAAAGCACGGTTAAAAGACATGGAATTTTGAGAAAAGAGTTTGTTGACAGACTTAGGGAGAAGATTCAAAGCATTTAATTTTTATTTTCTATGTTAATGCACACCATAGAACATCCATTACAGAAGAGGCTCTCAACAACAAAGTAGGCAAGGAGTCCAGAGTGTTCCTCCTAAATATTCATTGACTTGATATCACACCTAACATTGCTTCAAAATAAACTGTTACATGGACAAGAAGTTGTAACAGGAAACCACAAGATTCTCTTTTCTAACATTATACATCATCACAAGAAATGCATGGCTTGACAGAGCACAGCAGTGATATTGAAACCTGAACAGAAGATCCACTTGAAACACTTAAATGTTTGGACTGCTATTTTAAAGGGTCAGTCTATCTACTGCCCTTTTAAAGGGTCAGTCTATCTAGTGACCAAGTAAGATCTAGCATTGTATCTTCAATAACTAGAATTTGGGTTCCTGAAACAAATAGTGGAAGAAAGCTGGCCCTTACTTCCAGAGACCCAGTTCAGAATTCATTCCCTTGCTCACAAAGCCTCAGGCTTTGCAATGTTATAAGACTGATTTCACAGGGGGAATACTTCTGCCCAGGGATACAGAAGTCTGAATTAACCTAAAAAAGCTTTAGTTAGTGTCATTGGCTATTCTAAGCATCTCATGTCATTAGATTGGCACACCAATGGGACAGTTATGACTGAAGAATTACAACTCATTGCCATGAAAACTAAAAATTGCTCCTAGACTGCAAAGGTGAAGGAATGAAACCCAGGGGCCTTTAGGACCTTCTGAATCAAGAAAGTAAATGGATAACTGTAGCAGTGAGAATCTGATAAGGGAAGGAAATTAAGGGGTGGTACCTGCCAAGAACAAAGTCATTAGGAAAGTAGCCCATAAAACATTGACTCAAATATATTTTAAACAAATGGAGAAAGGATGTCTATGCCTCCCTATTAGAGTCTGAAGACTAATGGGAGCAGCAAGGGTTGAGTTTGGATTTGTTAACTGCCACATCTTTGCATGGCTTCAGGGATTGGTGTGACTGGGGCAAGAAGCAGCAGCTCTCTCTTGCAGGCCACCCTCCCAGAATCTCAGCATTTTTACTATACACACTTGGACAGAGAGGCTGAGTTATTGCAAATAGGTGAATCATGAAGGCAAGGTTTGTGGTATACTGCTAGATCAAGGAGGTTTTACACATCTCACTAGGACCGAATGGGAGCAGTACGGGAGCAGTCTTGTCTTCAGGCCATAAATATCCAGGAAGAGGTGTAAAAAGCTATGGTGGACATTTTCTACATTTGCTATCAACACCCACACATGGAGCAGAGAAAGTCTTTGCCATCCCTCTGAGCATAAACCTGGGGTTGGGGGAGGCTTTACCATTTTCCCATGAGTCTGAGGTTGAAATCCTTGGCATGGCCATCCCTTGTCACAGTATACACTCCCTCAGGACTTCAATCACTCAGGTTTTCCTCATCTCTCCACAGTCAATCCTTTTAAGTCACATTATGATAATCCATCAGATGACTAACACTGAAGTAATAGACTGTCAGTCACATCTTTTCTTGAAGCAGTGATGAAGGTTCTTATCATTCTGTGAGGTCTCAATATCCTTAGAAGCCCAAATGAATATGAGGAGCTTAAAAGGTGGAGTGTGTAGGGTTCAGTTTATGTGTTTTACCAAACTCACTTGGCTTTGTAGTGTTCCTACCCTACAAGCCAAAGAGTGTGTCAGGGCCACCATTGTGGTCATCACATTTTCTAGCAGAGCAATGTTTCTCCTTTGTTTCAAGAGACAGAACAAGGCATTGGCATATCCTTCTTATACCCACTAAGACAGATGCCAGGGTGAGTTCCATTCCTGGGGATGACCACCGATTCACTATTTTGTGCTGAGATAAAATATTGCCCTATGAGGCATGAACTATGGATTTGTTATCATTAGTTAGGAAGATCTTGGAAGATGCAATAATACAATTCATGAGGGTAAGACAGTGACTTTTGTGGCAAACTTTAATCATAAACTGAAAACAAGAAGGAGCTACTAGGTAAATACCCTCTCCTTCTCATCAAGATATGTAAGTTCTAAAACCCTGTATGGAAGGTGGACAGAATGAGTTTTCTTCTAAAACTACAGACAAATCCATAACATGCTCTCTAGTATTTCTCCCTTCTTGGTTCAATTTTATTTTTTGTTTTATTTTTACTGATATTTTACCTCCCAAACCCAAAGTCCCTTAGCATAGGTCAAACCGTAAGCGTAGTTCTAGTGGGATGCCTCAGCAGATGAAAGTATTTGCCAATAAGATTGATGACATAAATTAAATCCCCAGAACCTACTTAGGTAGAAGGAGAGGATTGACTATCAAAGCAATGCACACACACACGCACGCACGCACGCACGCACGCACGCACGCACGCACGCACGCACACACCATACTCACAACTCGAGTGCACAGCATTTCTGTAGGCTATTGCTTACTAGGAAAGTATGATTAAAACACCACAACAGCGGTATGGACTATTGTACTCTTTAGATGGCCTTATTCTTAAGCAAGATCTATTGTCATTAAAAAATAAGTCTAAACCGAGTCTAACTCTGATGGTCACATTGTATGCTGGGTATAGGATTGGATCTTTGCTGTCTCTTGGATGCAAAAGATCCACACAGATAATGGTGGATGATGGTACACACTCCACTCGCTTGGTACATTCGGCCCAATTGGTACACTCAACCCACTTAGTACATTTGATGATGATGGTGTTTTTGGAGGTAAGAGCACCTTTGAAATAGGCCTACTTAGGGCCATAGGGGAAGGTCTTGAAGGTCACAGGCTGGACCTGTTCTCTGCTGCCTATCTATTGTTGTGATGATATCAGCTGCCTGTGCCTGCACACACTGACTCCTCTCACTGGCACAGACCCCACTGAGATGAAATGACAGCTTCTGAGACAGAGACCAAAAGTGGCTCCTCTCCATTTAGAGGAATTCTTTCTGGAGTTTAGTCAAGGCTAAGAAAAAAGTAAGCCATACTGAAAAAAAAAAAAAATGGAGCATGGCTGTCATTAATGTGACCAAGTATTTATAGGCATCTGAAACCAGTTTGTGCCAGGAATTTAACAGTATATGGAGCTGTAGTCCAAAAGAACATGGAAATGCTGAGTGAGCTTCATGGCCTTTGTGATGCGAATTTAGATGGCTTGAAAGACCAGGAGAAATGTGAGCATTTGAATGTGAGCACTGAGGCCTAGCTCATGAGCTGTGATGGTGAACAGAGACTCTACTGACAATTGGTCTAGACTAGAGGCTGTGTGACATTCCAACAAGGAATCTAGGGACACTTTGCCTGTGTCCTGGGGAGTTGAATGAGACTGAATTTGTTTTTCTTCAGAGGGATGACCCCTTGTAGGCTTGTCTATGCTCTAGTAGATGGACCCGCAGCCATTACCATGTGGCCAGCATTAAATTGAATTCAGTGATATATGAAAAAAGAAGACATCAAGGTAGGAGGGTGTGTGTGTCAGCGGAGCAGGTGGAGAGGGAGAGTTGGGAAGACATGATCAAACTGTATTTCATAGTATATGACAGTGTATGAAGTTATCAAGGTTTGTGTGTGTGTGTGTGTGTGTGTGTGTCTTTCTCTTTCTCTCTCTCTCTCTCTCTCTCTCTCTCTCTCTCTCTCTCTCTGTGTATGTGTGTAGAATAATGAAATAATTTATTTGGTGGCATAATGTCCAAGGCAACAAAACATATAGGCTGTGGTGTGTTTACTGTCCACACATTTAACCGGTTCATCATGAGAATGGAGTAGGAAGATGAAGCAGAAAGATATGAAAAAGGAAGATGTTTGATAAGGGAAGAAGTATGAACATAGAGCTGTGGATTGTGGACAAGGAAGGCTGGAGCAAAGTAGCTAATTGTTCAAGTGATCAGTGCCATTAGGGGAAACCTAAGCACTTGCACGGAATAAACAGGGTTGGTGACCTCATTGAGGACAAGATCTCACCAATCAAGGGAGCAAACATGTAAACTAATTTGAAGAACTTTTATTTTAAAAGAAGACTGAGTGAAAAGCTAGAGCTGTTGAGGTGTCCTGCTCAAAAGGCGCTGCCTAGGGCCCCTCCCCAGGGCTGGAGAGAACCTGGAGCCGCTGTGATGAAAGGGGCAAGGCTACGCGTGTGCAGGCATGTAGAGCAAAACCATCATGGAGTTGCTGAGGCATACAAGAAGGGTTCTGAAAGAAGACAATGTGACTAGCCTGTGTGTAGCTGAGCTGGATTCCCCAAGATAGGCCTGGGAAAGTCAGAGTGTGGAGACACAAGAGTGAAGCCCGAGGTAAACTGGAGACCCTGAGGTGCTGGGAGAGATCAGAAATGGGAACAGAACATCTGTCTGAGAAAGTGGCAAACTGAAGAAAGACAACCCGAGAGGAAATTATTGGATGCTGCCAGTGCTTGTGGGCCTAATTCATAAAAGTATTGGAGTACTCCTGACTACCACAAGCCCTAGATACCAGACACAGAATCACAGGATTTGGTATTTGCCTTGCTGAGTTTCAGTCTGATCTTCTTCCCTTCTAAAATGGGGCTGTTTATTCTGTGCCACTGTATGTTGCAGGTATTTAATTTTTAAAGTTTTTTACAGGGACTTACAGTTTAGAGATTGCCTTGAGTTTCAGTAGAGACTTTGAAGTCTTGAATAGCATCAGATGTTGGAATATTAAGAATGTAGGTATTTATGGGCTTGGATGGAATGTACTTCGCTGTAGACAATGGCCATAAACATATGAAGGTCAGCATAGAATGTTATGGTTTGGAGGTAGAATGTCTCCCGCAGATTAAAATGTCTATGTGTTTGGTCCCTACCAAGTAGCGTTTGTTTGGTGTGCTGTGTAAACTTCCAGACATGAACCTAGCTGAAGGATAAAGGGGCATAGGGACAGGACTTGAAGGCTGTCAGTAAGTCCTACATCAGGCCTCTCTACTTCCTGTCTGTCACTGTGATACAACCAGCCACATGTTCCTACCGTCCCTGAGTGATCTGCACCTAATACTATGCTGTGCCTGCCAGGGTGGTCTGATATCCTCTGGAATATCCTAAAGTTGTTTATGTTAGATATTTTTGTCCAAGTGAAGAGAAAAGTAACAAGTATTTTCTAATTTTCAAGTGTGAAGACTCAAATATAGAACTTTTACTCCACATATATAAGCACTTATATCATATATAATATATATATATATATAATATATATATATAAAATGAATGCTTGGATCTAAAAGAAGAATCACTCTGTGTGTAGTCAATTTCTGAAGTTTTTAAAGATTAATCATTCTGGTCGTACTGCCTATGTGGCTTCAACTCATTAGCATGTCTTTAAAATGAGCTGGTCAAGTTCAGCATACACTGTTAAACATTCACACAGAGCAGACACCATTAGACTGCAGAGTTCTAGCACAGCATGAGCTTTTATGTAAAAGCAATAGACCTCTTAATATTCCGCATTATAAATGAAGCGCTGACAGACCCTTAGCTGTAATGGCACTAGCAGGCCCAGCTATAATGACAGTACATGTGCATAACATAAATTAGGACAGCATCAGAAAGCTCTCAGATCTTTACTCTCTGCAGCTAGCACTAGGTGGAGACAGTGTCTCGTGCAAAGCTCACAGCAGGCTTTTCCTTGCCTAGGAAAACTTCTATTTAACATCTTCCATTCTTTCTCTTCAGTGTAAAGCAAGGTATGCCAGAACAACAAGCATTTCTAATCAAAGCACTATTTAAAACAAACATCTGAGATATGGAGGAACCAAGCTGAAAGCACCCACGTGAGCACAAACTCCACATGGCAGACAATATTCTAAAGTCCATTTTTTCTATCCATGGCAGAATTGACTCTAATCTGATCAATTTAGCTATACCTCCAATATAAAGGGCCTATCGAATGCATTTCATGAAGGAACAGAAAGTAGTAACCCTTTAGACGATGTTTTCAGAGTCCAGTGTCTTTGACAAAGCTGTAATATTGTGACCAGGTATGGACCTGTGTATGAGACTGCACACATCGAGATAGAAAGGTGTTATTTGTCATTCTTGGGATTTAGTAACAAAATAAAACTGACCTGAATGTGCCCTAATTGAAAGGATTTACTCTTTTGATATTCTTTCAGGATACAATAACATTTCTTAAACAATGTAATGAACACAGTAATAAAATGATGCAATATATAATTTGGATCTGATTCAGCAAATACTAGATATTCAAACTCCAATCCAAATTATCAGCATCTTACAAATTGGCATGTCAAATGTAGATTCAAGTGCCATGACTTTTAAAGAAATCATTTAACTTTTTGCTTAATATTAAGACCTATTTATCTACTTACCTCATCACTTTTCCATTTCCAAGATTATCTAAACCACTAGATTAGATCACATAGAATTCATCTATAATTAAGGCAGAAGTACACAGTTCCTCAAAAACAGTGAACAGCATGATGCCATACAATTCAATAATACATTTCACAGACTGATTTTGATAGAATTCATTTTATGAGACTGATATTAAGTGCCCAATCTCTGAGTTTAAAAAAAGAAACATAAATTGTAGAAGAAATAGTAACAATGTCCCACTTTGATAAGATTTGATAGTAGCCCAACAAAATCCTATTAATTTGAATGGTAAGAAGCATTGTAAGGTTCTGAAAAAGATATTACACACACAAGCTGATCTTGAACCCCACCAAAGGATTAGGAGATTAGATACACAGCTGCAAACTTCAAAATTACTCTCCAGTATTTCACCAAAACCATGTATTTTAAGCTATATTTACATTATATATATTTATATAATGGTTTATGTTTATCTTTAATAGTCAGTAAATTGCAAAGTAAATTTATGTTTATCTTTAATTATTTTGGGAATAATCATTTTAAATAATTTATTCCAGCAAAAACACGATCCTGAAGAATGTGGCTTTATTATTCTGTGATTCAAAATTTCAGTGATTAAGTAACTTTTACATATTAAAACATTATTCTATTTTATTTTGGAATTTTTTGCATAAAATGTCAAATATAATTTTTCATCTGTTATTTTATACCCACCTTTGCTTTGTCTTTTACATTATCTCGATAAGTAGTTTAAGCAGAAGCTGGATTTTAGAGGTAAGAAATTAAGAATTAAGAGGTAAGAAAAACAGGCATATATGATCATGATCAACCACAAGGAATTTGGAATTTGTAGGAAGAAGAAGTTGTTCCAATTATGACACTGAAAAGGATATTCATTTCAACATAATTTATCTGTCTTTATATTATATTCAATTAAAGATCATTGAGTTATTTTTAAAGATCAGTTATGCCATACAGTGGGAGCTTGTGCGGGCTCACTGATGATAAATGTGAGCACCACACAGGTATTAAGTCTAAGAAAAAAAAACAAAGCCAGTTGTAACATCTCTTGGAAGTTTGTTTTTTGACAATGCCTTTTACCTGCTCTATGTTGCTTTTCTAGTTGGGTGAGTTTCCTGGCTATTTAGATTCTGGATCCATAGGAGTAATCTATATTCAGCTCGAAAACCCTATCATTATCTCTCGTACTCAGGGGGTTTCATACTTGGTGTAAAAGCAAGTTCTCTTTGCAGCTATGGTAAAGCATCTACCAAGTGCAAGATTTGTAAGAAGAATAAATAAAACAAAATAAAATAAAACAGAGCTCTTTTTCTGAGTGATTGTGTATACTGGAACTCCAGGAGATCCTGGGCTGCTGGATCTGTTTCCCATAGGATAGCTTTGGTCTGTCACATCTTTGGCAGATAAACTCTCTGAAGTTTACGTATCTATCTTCGT
This sequence comes from Lophiomys imhausi, assembly GCA_907164525.1. Classification (NCBI taxonomy): domain Eukaryota; kingdom Metazoa; phylum Chordata; class Mammalia; order Rodentia; family Muridae; genus Lophiomys; species Lophiomys imhausi. Next base: position 8,402,299 of record CAJQZJ010032130.1, read on the forward strand.
CAAATAAGGAGATGATCTTGTCTACTGATCTATTGCTCTCTTCCTGTGCCTAGGCTAGACATCACAGGAAGTACAAAGAATTTTGGAGTGACAACCCCCAGGCAAGTTACAGTTATCAATTTTTATAATTTTTAAGTTTTTTAATTTTGTATGCATATGAATGGGATGTGATGCATTATGCGGCACATGTGTATGTGTATATCCATATGTGTGATTACAGAGGAGTGTGCTTCTGCACACGTGTTCACTGAGGCAAAAGAAGTGAATTGGTTGTCCTGCTCTTTTGCTCTCTATCTCCCTATTCTTTTGAGACAGGGTCTCCAGTCAAACCTGGAGCTAGGCTCTTGTCCATCAGGCCCTAACTATACTCCTGTCTCTGCCTCCCCACAGGGCTGGGTTATAGGCATATGTGACCACACCTGTCTTCGGTGGAGGTGCTGGGGATTTGAACTCAAGTCCTCATAGTCCTGCACCAAGTCTTCTGTCCACTGAGACATTTCTCTAGCCTCAAAATCACAGCACTTCAAGAAGATGCTAAGAGTTTACACATGGAAAGATTTTTTAATACAATGTAAGACAAAAATATAGGGAAAAATGACATATTCAACAAGAGTTATACTAGATGGTCTTGAAGGAAGCTAATAATATGCCCCTTAGGGCATGAGGAGGCTCTTAGCCCTCATATGACTGCTGAACTGGGTGGGGGGGACTGATATGTAGGGATACCCCACTCCGGAGGAGTAGGATAGGAGGGAGAGGGGGTAAAAGGTGTGAGAGTGGGACCAGAAGGGGTGGAAAGAGGGCACTGTGATGGAGTTGTAACCTGAATTAATAAATAAACATAAAATAAAAAAAGAAGAAACTGGAGAAAGAAAAAGGTAGCTTCCTGAGGTCTGGGGTCTGGGGCTGGGGATCATTCCAAGGTGGTTCTATTTACATACCAGAGAATTGTGGTGTGGATTTTAACATCACTGTTAAGAATATGTCCAAACATCTTGGTAGGCATGAAGAAAGAGAGTAGTGGCTTTTAAAAAGTACCTGTCTTGAGACATATTTCTCCAGATAACTTTGAAAACCTGCAGACAATCTGTTGTTTGTTTAGTTCTCTGTCAGTCAGAGACCCCATAAAATAGATAGAAGATAAATGAACAAGAAATAAAGAGGAAAGAAGGCAACATTAGTGGTCCCATGTCAATAAAAAATTAGCTACCTAAGAGAAAAGATGGGGTCAGAAAGCTCTGAGGGGGATAAGGTAGAATAAATATTAATAGGAAATCTAAAAACATAATGCAGTAAGGAGACTCTTTTGTCAAAAGTTGGTTTTGGCAAACACTATCCAACACGTGTTTAGCATCTGCATTTACAATGCAAAGGTTCAAGGAACTAAGGCCATTTCTATCCTTGAGTAGTCCCAGTTTCTCAAAATGGATGGGCCAATGGAAGAAGTTCCAAGGACAGAGGAGCAGTCAGCGTAAGCATAATATTTGCACAGTTCTGCAGAGACCTAACCCAAGGCTCACTGAGTCCCTTTGAGGAGATGAAAGGTTAATGAAAAGGAAATGGGAAGTTAGTCCTAGGGTCTCTGAAGAAAGAGTTGCCCAACTCAGAAGTTGCCCAAATTCTTACATATGCATTAACTATGTAGTGGAAAAATAAATGAACTAAAAAACTATACTTTAAAGCACTTGTCTTGTATGAGGATCTGTGTTTGATACCCAAAGCTTATTAAAACAGTCCAACTCCTGACACATGCTTATAATCCAGCTCCAGGGAGGCAGAGATGGGAGGATCTCAGGGCTCTAATCTAATTCATCTGCTCCATACCAGTCAAACTCTTAAAAGAGGTGACAGCACTCTAGAGAGGATGACACACAAGGTTACACATGTACTATGTACACAGGTTATTCTCTGTTCAACACACGGGTGCACATTTACACCATGTACTGTGTATACATGAATACACACTACAGGTGAAGGAGATAAACAACGGGCTAGTTATCGAGCTGGCTCAGTGGATGAAAGCATTTGCTCTGCAAGTGTGAGGATCAGGGTTCAGATTCCCAGAATCCATGGAGAAACCAGACAGGTTTGGAGGTCACTTGTAACACCAGAACTCAGGAGGCTGAGATAGGGAATACCATGAGGAAGCTGGTTAGCTAAGCCTAGATGAATCAACAAGTGTGCCAAGACTTGTTGGTGAGAGATCCTGCTTCAGCAAAACAAAATGTAGAGTGATCCAAGCAAGAATCCCTGTTATGACTCTTGACCTCCACACATGTCACCCACACCCAACCACGCCCATGCTCCTCTATAGATTCAAACATGTATATATTTATGCATGCAGTCTATCCTCATATATACATACAATAAATTAATAAATTCAGCTTAGAATTGTGAGTTCCCCATACAATAGTCCTAAATTTTTAAACCTTAAACCTAAGATGAGAGAATGCAAGAATCATAAGTTACCTAAGTATAACAAGGGATATCCTATGTGCTATGGATTGCAAAGTCTGCTGCTCAAGTCTTTTCTCAAAACAGTCTTAAAATCTCATCATTAAAAATCAATTTCTTTATTCTAAAATAAAGATGCATGTGTTTTGCCAAGGCCATTCAGGATGGCACAATCATTATCACCTGTGACAGGTGCAATATGGTCTCTCAAAAGATACCCTCAGGTAATCCCTGAAATTTGTGAATGTCATACGAAGCAAAAATTCAACTTTTCAGAGACAACTAAGGACCTTAAAGTGAGGAAATTATCCTGACTAAACCATATGGAAACTGTATTTAAACACAAAAATTTTCATAAGAGGAGGACAGAGAGAGAGAGTGTGTGTGGTGGTGTTTGCATGTAATTCCAGCATTTGGGAGGTAGTAACAAGAAGATTAGGAGTTCAAGATCATCCTCAGCTCAATAGCAAGTTCTAGGCCACTCTGGGCTAATGAAACATGGTCTCAAAACAACGAATAAACAAGCAAACAAAAAAAAAAAAGAAGAAAATGTGGCAGTACTAAGAATGAGAAGACAGTGTAACCACAGAAGCAAACATTGAAGGTAACATTCACATATTTGAAAGAGTATGTAGCATTTGTCTTTGGGGGGCTGGGTAACCCCAATAAGCATACATTTTCCAGCTCCACCCATTTATTTACAAATATCATTTGTATTTACAGTTGAATAATATTCTGTTTTGAACATGTAGCACATTTTCATTATCAATTCATCAGTTTATGATTGTCTAGCTTAATTCCAGTCTCAGAAGTACTCAGAATAAGGCACGCTATTGCCCTAGTTCTTTGTTTCACTTTATAATTAGATAATAAGACCTTCATTCTGAAGATAGCACACTCTTCAGTTGTAGGACATCTAGAAATCCACCTTGAACTGATCAGGAAGCCTTTTCCCTGATAGCTAGCTTTCATAGTGCTTGAAAATGCTATACAATCTGTGTGTGATCTTAGCCAGCACCGAAAGGCTACAATAGCGAATGGCCTACAAGGTAGGCTGTGTACAGTGCTGCAATAGAGGCATGACTGGTTATAGGGAAAACCAATCACTCTCTCTTGATTGGGCTTGCGGTGTGCTCCACAGGAGGACATTCATGCCTGGTATTATAAACATGGCCAAAATCCACGCCTATGGAAGCCATAGAACCTATTAATTTGGTTTTGTTAATACTTGTGTTTTCAAACTCTCTTCTAAATATTTATGCTTATATCCATAATTTGTGCTATTCTCAACCTTGGTCAGAGAAACTTCTCACTGCAGAGTGTTATAACTTATCCAAAATGCTAAGACTAAGTGACGTGAGTGTTCAGTCATAGACAGACTCTATGTTATCTCTTCAACCTACGGTTCAGGGAGCATAGCAGAAAACAGGGCAAAAAGAATTACAAGACCAAGAAGAGGAGGTGTGCTTAGGGAGGCTGTTCTCTTGATATGACATGGCTGGTACACATATGAACCCATAACAGCTATGGTTACTCTCACAAGACTTCCACAAGATGAAGAGAGTTAAAAATTCCAGCATACAACAGGGAGGAGCTCCTGATGTCCCACTCGAAGCTGAGGAGCTAATGACAGTTGATGGCTTCTGAGGATGGGACAGTTTTCTTTAGGAAGAGTGGCCATTGATAGTTTGTCCATGACCTTGTGGATTATCCCACACACATCTCCATATGTGTGGCACTAATTGGGCTTATTGAGTCTTTTAAAAGCAACATGAATTTGGAAGGGAGATTGGAGATATGTTGTCAGGTGAAGTTGAAAGGAGAAGTAAGGGCTGGGTATGAACAAGACACATTGAATATATGTACGATATTTTCAAAGAATAAAAACTAAATTTAAATAGTATGCTTCACAATTCTTATCTAAATCTTTGCATTTAAACACTTAGGATGCTTCTAAGGTTTAGAATTATATAAAACACTAAAATGAGTATATTTACTGAAATATTCTTACCTTCTCAATGTGTACTACAACTTCCTTAGGCTTGATATTTAGAAATTCAATTGCTAGCACAAAATATTAATACTAAAATTGTATATGCATATTATCATTTTTTTCTAAAGAAGTGCTATTAGGTTTGAAAATTTTTGTAAAATATAATTTTGGGCAGATACTGGTGTTCTACCTACATCATTAAAAATGTCTCAACTCTGATTTGAGGAGCAACTAAAAAATATGAAGTTCTCTCAAAGTTCCATGGTATCCACATCATTTGTGAGTGTCTCACATTCTGACATGGATCAAGACCCAACTTGACTATGTTCTTCTATATCACAGACATGTCACCACGTCACACTTAACACTCAGCTAATAACTCTGTGACCATTTTTAGCCTTTTTCCAAAATGCAAAATCTGTGAGAACTAATTTCCTAACTATTGTGCTAATGGTTATATCCCCAGAGTCTAACATGCCATCTGAACCACAACACACAGGAGGTGCTGAACGAAGCCCTTGTCCATGATGGGAGGATGAAGATTAATGGCAGAGTCATAATCAGAGTTTGGAAGCTCTACTGTTAGAGATCCCATCCCTATGTTTGAAGATGATTTTTCCCCAAAATGTTTTAATACATACCATACAAATCATCAAGAGATTATATACACCACCTCTAAAGAATTCTGCTAAGCATTAGGTGGATTTTAAAAGGATCATAAAAATACAAAACATGAAAGTAGGAGGGAGACTTAGAAGGTATTTGGAGGGAAGGGAAGAGGATGAGAGAGGATAATGGGGGGCACTTTATCAAAGAACATACGCACATGCATATATATTATTTATATATAATATATATTGAAAATTTAAAAATAAATAGAAATTTTAAATAGTAATACTTTGGCTGAGAATGTTTGGGATTTGTACAAGACCCCATATCAATAAATAAAACAAAGAAAAAGAGGAAAGTAATGCTTAGATCTGGTAAGAAGTTCAGTAGTAAAACATTTGACTATTATACATGAGAACTTGGGGTCATTCACTAGCACCTACCTATACACACACAAGAAAAAGAAGGAGAAGGAGGAATTGGAAGAGGAAAGAAAGGAAGGGAGGGAAGGTGGAAGGAATAGAAAAATAAAATAAAACGTAGCTCTTGACTTTCCTGTTTGGAAGAAGGCCGGGTACAGACAGGGAAGCAGCTATGCACTTTTGCTGTCTAGTATGGCAGTCACCAGTCAAACTGGCTGTTGGAATGCAAAGCTGAGTCCACCTGGGTTAAACAGTAAAATTTTTTCTTGGGTCAACTAATCCTGTGCGTGGCACACTCCAGCACAGTACTGCAGCACAGTGCAGAAGTTAGCAGAGTGAGGAGAGAGCAGACAGCTCACTCCTGGCAAAGTCAGGGAGACTAAGAGCAGAAGATGGAAGTCCTGGAGGATGACCAACCTGAGCTGACTGCCAGGGGGATAGAATGGTTGACAAGCCAGTGAAGAATGGGCAGCATTTTAGTAGAAATACATTGAAGAATTTAGGAATCAGTTAGACGGAAGCTGTTTGTCCATACAATGCCCTGATCCATGATGTGGGTGTGTAATTGACTACTGTATGACTGAAATGTTCAACAATAACTCTTGAGATGTCTTCACTCAAGATTCTTTTTCTTGGTAACTTATTTTTTCTTGGTAGCAAATGTTTAGATGCCTCATCTCATAGCAGAATTATGTTAAGGGATCACAGCTGGCCAACTCTAGCTATAAACACAACTGATTCCTTCGTTCTTTCAATATCCTCCCATATCTCCTTCCATCCTACCCCACACAATACAATTAGTGCAAAATTATGTTGTTGCTTCCATGTCCTGAGCCTAAGGCTGGCAGGAACCCTACCATTCACTGAGAGAAAACACTTATCTCTCTAGGGTCTTAATTTCAAATTATTCTCCAAGCTAGATTGTAAGAGGAATCTTAAAGTGAGGTAGGTATTTATTGTGGGGTTACCTGACTCATTAGCCTGTGTTAATGAAACAGATAACTAGGAAGTTGCATGATCTTGCACTTGTAAACCACCCTTCAGGCATGGTCAGATGCTGTGAGCACATGCTGAGGTATTATGTGGTATGCCTATTTTCTTTCTCATTGTCATTACCAAAGGTGGACAGGGAACACTTTTGCTTACCAATGTCAGTTTAAGATGATTTTTTTGTTAGACCTGAAGGAAATTACTGTTTAGCTTATGTGATCTAACACTTGAGGCCTAAGGAGACTTGCCCAGGTGGTTACAGGAAGTGTTCATGGTAAACTCAGCTCTTTCTCCTCCTCCCAGCAAATCAGAGTCTTCAAGGTGACATGTCCCACAGTTGTACATACAGACCCTTGAGTGCCTGGAAAGTGACGTGCTGTGTGACAGGGAGGACTTTCATCACTAAATGATTGTCAACTGCATTTGAGATAAGGATGTGAGTTGAGCCTCTCTCTGATTGGTAGTGAGCAGCGGAAGCCCTGAGTTAGCAAAGTCCTGAGTTAATATATATTGCTGATATGATCACAGCCACTCCCGGGACTCCAAGGCCTCAGATGGGCAGGAAATCTGTGAAGCCATTTCCCCACATGAGCCTGGCTTAGATGGTTAGCAAAGCTTCCCTCAGACAGTATGAAAAAATGGCAGCTGCAGCTTCCTCTACCCTGGTGTTTACAGCTACAGCCTGCTTGCCTACAAAGACCTCCTACAGAAAACCTGCTAATCCCGCCCCTGCGCAGTACCTAAGAAACATGTTGAGGTTCCAGGTTATAGTGGGAGTAGGTGCCACTTCATGAGAGTGTGCACACCCCACCAGACCAAGTCTCCTGTATGTGTGTCTGTGCATCAGTCCTTTCCCTCGCTGCCCCTATGCAGGGTTCCAAGGCTAAGCAGAGTAGGGGATGGTACTGGTTTGCTCTGAGACACAAGGAGGGACAGCACTTCCCACTGCCCTGGGGCCTCTCAAGGAATGCTTTACATTTGCTTCCTACTGCGGTGCTTTTCCAACACCCAAAGCCTCTCAATAAACACTGCAAGCAACCCTCCATTTGTCACAGCCTGTTCATGTGGCTATCACAGTACCCAACCTATAGGAAATGTTTTTTTCTTTCTGATTTTGCCTTGAGCTTTGTCACAGTGTGTCTCTGTGCCTAGAAAAATATCTGCCATAAAGCCCAAACTCAACATGTATTTATGAAACACTGATCAATACTAACCACATACCATAAACCTAGCCAGCTGGGGTTCTGCCATGGAACCCCTGCCTTAATCAGTGGGCAATGAATGCACTGAAGCAAGAGAAGGTATCTACATGGAGTTTGTGAATCTTTTTACCTCTGAGCTATTCTCTGAGGCTTCCCCTTGGACTAACTGGGTGACCTCAGATCTGGTACACTTGGGGAAGACTATTATTACTTCCCAGATTATTACAAAGACATCATTCTTTGTAAAGGCATAAAGCAGTGTCTGGCTCATAGCGTGCTGCCTTGAAAGGCTGACTTCCAGAACTGAATGTGACATTGTTAAAGAACAGGAATGGTATATAACTCAGGGCATTTGTTGTTCTTAGAGAGCAACCCACTGCCCATCTCCCCACCAGGGAGGTCTCTAGGATGCAGGTCAGTTTCAGTTCTAAGGATGGTCACGGAGCTAGCTAACACAAAGCAACTTTGTCAACAACAAGAGACTTCAAGCCTTGAAAAATGTCTGTGCTACGTTACCAAAGTTGACTGAAGTTAGTGGAGTAGGAATTGAACAGGAGCTTTCCAAGTGGGCAAGTGGAAACACGGGGTTCTCACTTTGTCCTCTCCTTGTAGTTCAAGCATGTTCAGTGCTTCGGTCATTTACAAAGGATACTCCACTCTAGCTCTCCATTGCTGCTACAACACTGCATGGGAAACACACCATGAACCCCGAAGCAGCAGACATGCAGGCGCTAACAAGAGCTACCCAGAATCCCAAAAACACCCTGGATTAGCTGTAGAATCACCGTCGTGATATCAATAAAAGCCTTTCGCCATCTTTTATTCAGTGTTACAACAGCCTTGCTTGTATCCTTTTTATCAAGTACTGTTTCAGGATTTCAAATTTTTTCTGACAATGGCTATTCTAAATCCAGATTTCAAACAGACAGAAGCTGTATGCCTAAATTTTCATACAGGTCGGCCATGCATGTGCATGACAGCCCTTCTGTTGTGTAGGTTCTATAAATAGTTTCTATATTCAGTGTTTTCATCAGTGTGGTTTTACCACAAGCTTCTGCCAATGAGAAGACCCCACAACTTCTTCCAAGGTGTGTTAAACTTACATGCTCTGAACAAAATCCTCACATTTTAGCCTCACAACTTCAAAGGGATCCATGCATATATTAACAGAAGTGTAAGCAACACAGCAAAATGAACGCACCATATCCACTGAACTCCGTAAGCCTGGCTCCTCTCTCATGGGAGGCCAACTCATTTGATAGATAAGCATTTGTTTGAAAATTAATAACAACATTCTTTTGTTTCATATTATACAGCTTTAAAGACCAAAGGAGCCTCGGGAATTAATTGTAGGCTTCTAATAAACACAATGATGTAATGACGTATTTAACATTATGGGTTTTTTGTTTGATTCCAAATAAATCGCAAACTTTTTTCTGGTGTGATACTAAGACAATTACCATTCTGCAAAAAGGATAATTAATCTGCAATTTTTTCACATTAGATCATATATCTCTAAAGAGTGCCCACGGGTTTGATAGTGTTCAGCTGCTGTGTACTTAGTTTTCATCTTTCCACTGATATACCACCCCATCAGTGCTGACATTTAAATGAGTGAGTATTCAACACAAATGTGATCATTTGTACAGCATCCAATGCAGCCCCATGCTGAGATGATTGCTTTTGGGAGCCATCCTCGGGTTCTCAAATAGGGGGAAAAAAGCCAGGCAAAATTTTATCAATTTACATTTTTCTGTGATTAATTTTTATGCAAATAAGGGCCCAACGTGCTCCCATCTCACCTGAATCATCCGGATCATCAAAGACAAATTGAGCATCACTTATTTAAAAAATAGGCTTTAAACTACAGCTGTGTTGGAAAATGCTGAGAGCGGGGCGTGAACTTCTCTAATATAACAGGAATAGATTTTTAAAATGCCATTTATGTGCATTCCCTACACGGTGCCATAAATGTGGAACTTAACAAAGTCCACAAAATATGTCTCTGCTTTCAATATTCTCTAGTCCTTGTAAACACCGAACCCTGGTAAGGGCGTAGATGAAGCAACATTTGCCAGGATTCTGAAGACATAGTCCTAAGTGCCTCTCCTACTAAGCAAGAGCTATTCAGTGCCACATTTATGCCAGCTTTCTACTGCTTAGAGACTAATGTGTATAGTAAGAGTGAAAACCTATAGAGAAAATAAGATGCCGTACAGTAAATGAAAGACATCTGAGGTTAGAGGGTTTGCATTGTGGGGATTCTGTTGAATCAAAGTTATCGGCAATTTCAAGTCTATCCAGGCTAATTCTATGTTGTCCAGTTCCAATTCAAACAACAGAATTATTTGGTTTATGACTGGTATCCATTAAAATTATAAAATGTTTATTATTATAAAATTATAAAATCCTATTCAATTTTAAACATAATAATATTCTTCACTTTCTGAACTAAAAATAAAGGTCTTCTCATGCTATCTGAAATGAAGTTAGCACTGTGATTTATACTTAAACATTGGTCCAATGTACAAATGCCACTCAGTCTTGAGTTTAAAGGGAAACTATTTATAACACATCTTATCCTTTAAAAATGTGCTTCGAGTTCTATATACATGTTTCAGTTATCAAAATTTGTCCACCCTCCCTCTCTCTCTCTCTCTCTCTCTCTCTCTCTCTCTCTCTGTCATGAAAATAATCACCAGAGCAGAAGTAAATTGTTGACAATTCTCTGAGAATGGAAACAGACCACAGGGGGTAAAAATCTGGTTATCTGAATGGGAGACATAATCGAAGGTTCAACTAAGCTAAAGGAATCTCAACATAAACAGTGCTCTTAGTTCCAAGAACAGATTTTCCTTTCTATGCAATACTGGAGGAAGTCCGGTCCTCTCCATACTGCTGTGAGAAAAGTGCTGGACAAGAACAAGATTAGAATCTTAAAAGCTGTCCTGGGGAGTAAAATTACTGTGCAGGGTACAGGTGAGGAGGGAAAAGGAGCAAAAATAAATGGAGTTTATTCCATGGTTTTTAGAGTTTATTTCACAAAGACAGAAATAAAGATATCTAAATCCATAGTTGCAGTCACTCCCTGAGAGAGGGCTGAGTGCATGTGCATGTGTGTTCTGAATAGTGGCATTCGGCTCTTTCCCTCATCAGTAAATGCACCATTCAGTAGCATAAGCCATGGAACCATTCCTTCAGTATTTTCACTTCAGAAATAACCCAAAAGAGAGAAGTTGTTTTTTCTCTGTTTTGTTTTTGTTTTGTTTTTGCACACGAAACAATTAATTTTTGTCAGATAAGCAAACAATGAGCAAGAATAGGCAATTCCTGTAACTCAGGTCTATTTGGTCTGACTTTGGAGAGAGTTGCTTTACTCCAACCAGCATATAACCCTACCCACTCTGACTCATGATTTAATCAGGACAAGAAGCAGCTGTCATTCAGAACCCAGACAACTAATGTTCACAAACAAATGTGGATGTGATATGACTTCATCCACAATGACTCACATACTCGCTCTGCTGCTGACTCTGGACAACAGCTGTTTGGTTACAAGCACGTCATCTGGCTTCCACACAGCTGTTTTCTTAAAGTCCAGGATAATGGGTAATATGAAAAGCAGTCTTTCACAGAAGCAAACTGGAACTTCCCAAATGATGGGGGAGCTGCTCCTACAAGTGCTGTGTATATTTGGGGTCAATGAGAGAAGGAGAAAACCTCTACAGAAAGGAACTTACAAGCTCAAGCAAGGAATACCATTGGCTCTAAAAGAAGGGGTCACCCTTGAAAGCTTCATGAGGCCGAAAGCCTACACACTTGACATTGGCAGAAGTCCTTCTCAAAGACACTATAGGACCCCTCTTTCCATTTTTGAGCCATCACATTTCCTTAAGAACTTTCCAAAGGTGGGGAGCCTCTCCACTGAGGCTCTTGAAGACAGATAGACAGACTGACTGACAGACTGGAACCTCTTGATGACAGAGATACAGAATGCTACAGATGTAGAGCCAGAATTATCTTGGGCTGTCTTTAGTTGACTTAATAACCATTTATTACCAATCTCTCTGTTTGTGAGCATTAGGCAAACTTTTGCAATGCACACCACTAACTCTCACCAACTTTAAATTTAAGATTATTATAGGCTAGTATCCGAAATTCCCCAGCTCCTCTGTACCCTGCCTACCAGATGTCTCCACCAATGTATGTGATAAATGCATTGACTTAATGGTTCTCTTTTGCTCTGTGAGTATCAATGTTCATGGAGCATCTTCCACAAGGAGCGAATTATTCAAGGTGATCTGAACCCATATTCCTGGGCCATGGTCACTCAAACTTGGCTCAACATAAACATTTAGCACAAGATTGTTCTTCAATTAATATCACAAAAATCATCATGAACTACAGGTTTGTGGGTAAGGCTCTCTAACATGGGAGTCCAAGAGTAGGAAAATAGCTTCAGCATGATATGACATTTTGTCTGTATTCCTAATGGAATGCAACCCTATGTTTCTGAATTTCAACTTAAAATATCAGTGAATTCCCTCTCTCCTCTGAATGGGTCTCCCCACTTTTATCATGGAAGTGGTGGTATCATGGTAAAACACTAGAAGAAGGAAATTTCTTTTTCCCCAGTTATGATGTGCCTATTTATGATATCTTTTTAAATTAAGACATTATTTACCTTAAGGAAAATGTAAAAATCTTAGATGTGTAATCAAGTAACATTTTTTGCTCATTTATTTATGACTGGATAAATGTGACCTCAAGCAAGAGATAGAAATTTTCCATCATTTCTGCATGCCCTCAAAAAGGCGTAATTAAAATTATATGAATTGATATAAAAAAGTAAGACCTGGATAAATTGAGAAATTTGTTAAAGATCAGATAGCAGATGATGTAGGTTTTATACATAAGGCCATCAGTCTTTAGAGCAGAAACCCCTTCTCCAAACTACAGTGTCTTATCAAAATAGAAGATAGGAAAAATCAACACTTATAGGGACAAGCCACACCACCAAATTATGTCACAAGATGAGAAAGAACATTTTATAAAGCAATTTTCTAAGACTGTCTTTCTGATAGTTTCAACATTCAAGAAAATACCATGTTTTGGGGGATGGGGATTAAGAAATCAGTATGAGGCTCAGCTGCACTGAAAGAATGATGGATTAAACATGATTGTCTGGTTTCCTATTATCCATAAATCTAGAGATTGTCAGTCCAAAATTGATATGACATTGATTCATCATGTCTATAAATATATCTTCCTTTTTCTCTACCATTTCTATATCTTTTCCTTCATTATTCCCTCACAGTCACAAATTAGTTGCTACATCTCTGGTATTCATGTTCATTTTCCAGGCAGCAAGATTGACAAGATGCAAATTTAAAAGAATATCTACCTAATAGTTTAGTCGATACCTTTCAAATACTATTCTCAAAGATTTCACTTAATGGGATCCACTTTTTATGTCATAGGAAATCTATATTTGCAAGACACTGAAGCAGTTAGTATTTTTGACTACACTGAATCCTAATCTTAAAGAGGAAAAGAAAGTATAAATTTGTTAGATAATTAGTAGTTTCATTTCTGGGAAAAGAAAAATGTACACAAATAAGTACTTAAAGAGATTCAAATATATGAAACTGTAAATAAAAAATAAACAGTTCTGTTCATAACCAGAATACATTGCAGTGAGAAATACTATCAGAACGGTCTGTCAGGAGCTAGAAATGGCTCAGCAGCTATGCATGCTTGCTGCACTGCAGAGGACTCCCGTTTGGTCTCCGGCACACATCATATGGCTCATAGTCATCTATAATTCCAGTTCCAGAGGATCGAAATCTGCAGGCTCATTCATGCATGTAGTGTCTATGTATACACTAACACACACACACACACTCACACACTAAAAGAAAGTAAAAGAACATAAAATAATTCTTTTAAATGGCAAGTTTCAGCACTGGAGGTATGGCTTAGAAGTAAATAGCCCTTGCATCTTAATCATGAACACTGGAATGCAGTTTCTAGCACCCACCAACATCAGGTTGCTCTTAAGTGCCTGGAACTCTAGCTTTGAGAGATCTAAAACCCTTTCTTAGTCTCTGCAGGAACCTGCATACTCATGGGTGTGCAGGTGCAAACACACACACACACACACACACACACACACACACACACACACACACATATTTTTAAATGGCATGCCTCCTGAGTTGACCTAGCACAAATAACTTTTATTATTTAAAACAGAAAAAAAATAATGACTAAACAAGTGGGATACTGTATGTTGTTTCTATAGGGTTTTGTTGGATTTGGTTTGGTCTTTTTTTTTTTTTCCTTTTTAAAAAAAAATATTTATTTATTTACTTATTTTTTTAATAATTTATTTTTTATTTCTTCAAGTTACATCTCAGGTTTGGTCTTTTTAAAAATACGTTTATTTATTAAGTTGCATCTCAATCACAACCCTTCCCTCTACCCCCCCAAGTCCCACCCTCCCATTCTTTACCCTCTCTCCCACCTATACTACTCCTCCAGTGTGGTGTACCCCCACATATCAGCCCCCCTCAGTTCAGCAGTCATATGAGGGCTAAGTGCTTCCTCTTGCTCTGGGGTCCAACATAGCAGCTCCACTAGGGAAAAGTGTCCCACTAACAGGTAACAAAGTCCATGTTCCTGTTCCTTTGGTTGATTGTAGGATAGCTACCCTGTACTATATTGCTAAAATCCAGTTACGAGTAAATACATGCCATGTGTATCTTTCTCAGTCTGGATTAACTCACACAGGGTGAGCTTTTCTAGTTCCATCCACTTGGCAGCAAATTGTATGATTTCCTTCTTTCTGATAGCTGAGTAGTATTCCATTGTGTAAATGTTTTAATGGAATTAAAATTCACAAATAATGTGTTGCTTGATAAATGCTTTTCAAATGTCTACAATTCCAGGAATTTTCTGAGCACTGAGAATATAGGCATGAACAAAAGACACATTTACTTATGTTTACATCATCAAGAAACAAACATCTGAAAATGTTGTTATGCAGAGAATTATATCAATATATCAGACAGAAACTATGTGAGCGGTTGAGACATACCAAAGATCTCTGAGGAAGAATGAGGGATACAGAGTTCCTGTGAGGCTGTAGATCCAGCTCTATGAAAGCTCCAGGTGGAGAAACAACTCAGTGCTCAAGAGGAAGACAGATCAGGGAGCAGAGTAAGGGCAAAGAAGCCATCAAAAGTCGGACAGTGGGGTTAGCAGGCAGGGAGAGTCCACAGGTCTTGTACAACAAGGTAAGGAGATCTTATTCTCAACATGGTGGCAAGGGTCCAGCATAAGGGTAATGTGTGATTTTCATTCAAAAACAGGAACTGATTTCTGAATGAAGAAGGGATATAGGTCAAGGGGGTAAGAATGGAAGCTAAAATCTGTTAGTCATCAACTGCTGTACAGCCACTGTGGTAGTTGTGATAAGAGTTTGGTAGAAAATAAATTAAATAAATTAGGATCTGAATAAAAAAGTGATGGAATGGATTCTTCTATAGAACTTGTGAGCAAACAAAGAATTTAGTTGTGGTTGCTAAAGGAGTGCAGACAGAAAGAAAATTCTGTTATACAGCATGTGGAAAACAGATGAAAAGACCAGAGGACAACGACTTAGGGGAGGGAAATGGTATTTGTATTTGTATGTGGCCAACTCGAGGTTTCTATTGCATTTCCCAGTGGAGCACTTGGCATGACATTGAATCTGGGGTGTAAAGAGGCAGGAACTGGGGCTGTGGGTTTGAGACTCACTGTCCTCTGAATGTTCACAGAAGCAGATGAAATCACCTAGGATATATAGACATCAGAGTGAAGAGGTCAGAGAGCCCTGGGAGCTCTGTCATTTAGAGTTAGGACGAACAAGGGGGCAGTACAGCAAAAGAGAAGGAAAGGGATTGTCCTGTAAGGTGAAGGGAAAACGTTTCACAAGCAGGAAGAGGGCAATTAGTCATGTGTCATGAAAGACCAAGCTATGTAAGGACAGTCTTCAGACAGGACAACCTTTAGATAGCCCATGCTGGACAAAGACTAAGCGGTTATTTGATTTTTCCATATTAAGTTCAGTGGGATGGGAACACCCATCCAGAAGGCATATCACCCATAATCCTGAGGAAACAAGTGGGCTAAGCCAGCCCAGATCTCTCCTCTCCTCCCAAATCAGCCTGGGTGTCAGCTGCCCTCCCTGGAATTTCGAGTATTGTGGAAAATTCCAACATTCTGTTCCCTGTTTCTTTCTTATTCTCTATTGCACAGCGACACCAATATTGCTTCAAAACATGTTCGCTCAAGGTTCATTCAAACACTATGTGTTCTCTTCAGCACTTTTCACAGCAGAAAGAGACATGTTTGCGCTTTTCAATTTGATGGTACTAGGCAGTATAAATTATTTCTGTTCAAATATATCCAATAATATGATAACTCTTAGAAAATCCTCTTTGAATATTATGTAATATTGTACATTCATGTTATTTCCCATATTACCTAAAAACTCATTTACTAAAATTGGTTGACATAAAGTGAAAAATACAAATATAAGCTGGCTTGCAATTAATATTATAATGTGAAATAGAAAACCCTCAGGCTTCTGGGTTATGACAGATGGGAAGTTGTGATTGGTGGGAAGATGAGGCACAAGGAAGATCTGTGTCTTTTGTTTGAAGAGTTTGGGCATGACTGGTGTCCATGCATGTGCACATGTGCGTAGAAGCTTGAGTCCAAGACACTGGAAATAGTAAATGGGTATCATGTATTGTTCCTGCAGCCAGCTCCCATGTCTACCATGAAATTCAGAAATAAAGAGAGAAGATGCTCCCTCATACGACACTGTTCAACATAAGGGACACACAGTGTGGTATCTCAGTATCAAAAGGCATCTCAGTGATGATGTGTCCATGACATGGGAGTGAACACACACATGTACAAACACACACACACACACACACACACACACACACACACACACACCATATATATGGTTGAATTTATTTTTGTGAAGTACATTTCTTTCCTGAAGAAAAAATTTTTAAAAATCTACTGCTGTAAAATCTCATCTGAACATATATTCCCCAAGAAACATATTTGTGCATCACGATATGACTATAGACCTAAGGAGACAATGCCACTGGAAACATTGGTAATGCAAGAAGTCAAGGGGACAGTCTCCCAGGAACAAGAGAGCCACGTTTGTGGAAGCACCTGTAGCTCGGGAGCATCTTCCTTCCAAGCTGAACACTCTCACAGAGGAAGCTACCATCAGAATGTGGGAAACAAGAGGACTGCCAACACAGATTATGACACATTATGAAGACTTCCAGGAACAACCCAGGAGACCCAAGAAATGAGATCCAGAAGGGCAAAAGTTATGGAACTATGCAGGTATCAGCCAGGAAACATGATCATTTGTTGGGTGACCTTATTTTGACCTAGGGCTAATGAGGTCTGGAGACACAAGGGTCACACTAATACCAAAGTACATGTGTTCTTGTATACAGCTCTATGTTTATTTTCTTCTGGCTAATGGTATTAAGCTGTTTGCATGGTGGAGTTGTACTTCAGCAGTTATTTAGTAGAGACATGCCACTGGTAGACAGTTTTACCAACATTAATTGCACAAGTGCAGTGAGGCAAACCTACGTTCAAGCAAGTAGCATGGGTGAGAACTTTCCATTCTTGTGACATTTTCCAGGCCAGTGGACTTGAAATTGTGCCATTCCAACATAATTCTGTGGTGGGAAGCTCTTTAGGATAATACAGGGACACTTAAGTGAGAATTACGCAGGAAAACTGATGGGAGAAAGCTGTAATATTACTGGTATAAAAATAGGTGCTGCCAAGGGACGAGGCAGATGACAAATGAGCTTGCTGAGGGAAGACTAAGGACATCCCTGAAATGAGAGGGGGCAGGCCTGAAGCAGCAGGTGCTTGGCTGTAATGAGAGCCCAGACCTTCAAGAGCAGACAGAAGAAAGCATGAGCAAGCTGCCTTGAGGAGGAGGAGGAAAGTGCAACCACAGAAGGACCAAGATAAGGCACATGCATATCAAAACACAATGATACACACAGTAATGATAACTGGGAAGAAGAGTGCACAAATCAGGAGGGCTGGATCAGGAGTGTGAATCTGGGTGTCTACTCAAGCAAGGACTATCCCTCACTGCCAAGGCCACAAAACCCCATTGCGGAAACCTGCCTATTTTCTCCTGATGCCCTTGTATGGATATGGTGTCCTTGTACATATATGATACCTACTTCTTCAGGCATTTGCTAGGTATAGGCCCAAGACAGATTTGTCTGAGAAATATTTTTCCAACAAGTATCCCAGTAACTTTTTTCTATATATGATGAATGGCAAAATAAATTCTCGTACATAAGCACTATACTAGAAAAAAACATTTTTTAACTTTAGGAGGGTAATAATTCAAATTTATTAATAATTAAGAGTTAGGATATGACAGGAAGGAAATGGTGACTTGGTTTTATAATATTCATTCAGCAAGCATTACCTGGACATCTGTTGTACTATTGGATATTATTGCAAAACACAGATTAAAATTAAAAATAAAAAGATGTGCATTTCATCCTATTTACACAAATAAACTACATTATAAAATGCCTTCCTTTAGGGAGCCATAAGAGAGGCATAAATCAAATTATATTTACTTTTACAAGATCTAAGTTGAAACAGGACACAATGAAGCATACATTTAATCCCAGCTCTCAGGAAGCAGAGGTAGATGGAATCTGTGAGTCTGGGCCAGCCTGCACTAATAGTGAGTTCTGAGCCAACCAGGGCTACAGAGTGAAACCCATCTCAATACAAAACAAAAACACATCTCAGTTGGATGTAATTTAACTATAAAATGAAAGTGGCATGCATCAGCTCATTTAAAAGAAGATGATATATTGTCTTTTTAATCCAAATATATTTGTGTGACATAATAGTTATGAGTGTTGCTTGCAAAGGATCAAGACCCTGTCAGGGAGACCATTGGATAATGGTTAATCCCTTGTGGAGAAAACCTCATGACCGACAATAGATTGAGACAAGCTCCTCAATAAGGTAATATCCTGATCTCCAGGAAACCCTTTAAAACCAGATTCAATAAGATTACACAGACCAAAACAGGTACTAACCTGACTTCTCAAATGTCACCTGGTCAAGATAAGTCTCCAAACCTCCCCAGGTCACAGTGAGCTCTGATGGAGGACTGCCTTCCAGTGACTACTCAGCTGTAGCCCACACTCTCATGGCCTACCCTTGTCTACAATAAATGGATGGAACAATTATCTAAGTAAATGAAAAGACAAAATATATTCATGAATTAGACAAATTCACATTGATTATATAGTTGATGCAATCTCGGAATTAAAAATGCAAATACTTTTTTGCAGACCTTAACAAGCTAATTCTAAAATTTATTTGGAACTTCAAAGGAGTCAGAACAGTTCTGTGAAAGAAAAATATGAGTCTATATTCAAGTCTCACTGCAGAGGCACATAAGTAACAAAATATGGAAGTAGTTAAACAGTAAGATGAAATGTATTTACCACAAATAAACAACAATGAAAGCTTGTAGCTAACGCTGAGCTCAGCTGTCAAGGAAAAAGTTTACAAATATAATCTCACAAGTAATAGAAGTTAGAATGAGTCCTGAGTTGCTGGGTTAGAATAAAATATAACAGTATGAATTCATGACATTTTAAAATGTAGACACAATACAGAAATTAATATAAATATGCACACTTACAAAGGTGTGGTGTGTGTGTGTGTGTGTGTGTGTGTGTGTGTGTGTGTGTGTGTGTGT
>CAJQZJ010032130.1:8421829-8442071 GCA_907164525.1 Lophiomys imhausi
TGTGTGTGTGTGTGTGTGTGTGTGTGTGTGTGTGTGTGTGTGTGTGTCTAGTAAGGTCTAACAGAAATAAGCTCCAGTATCAATAAACAAATTTCTTTTCAGATTGTGGATTTTAAGGAGCTTTTTCCAGTAAAACAAATCAGAAGTAATTGACAAAATGATCAATTCTACAATTGTCAAAGAGAACATAACATATGCACCTAAGTATCTCATAGTATCTGAAAAAAAGAATGATCTAAAACAGAATCCAACATAATGCAGCTACCATTGGCTAACATCTTTTACAACCCAGATAGAACTGAATAATTTTAGAATTGAATTATCTCTCAAAAATAAATGCAAATAGTTTGGATATAAATAATAAATTCAATAAGTAGATGGATGAAGATGGGTAGATCTACAAAAATTCCAATTAATACATGCAGAAAAAATATGAGATTTAAATTCACCTTAGGACATAACTAATAACTGCAAAATATAGCAATAAATGCTTAGCCAACAGACAAAACCATAGGACAGACTGTGGTATCTGTCCACATCAAGGCATCCCTTTCAAAACACTAACTTTGATGTTGTCTTGACTATGGTACCAAATTCTTTGTTTGTTTGTTTATTTATTACTTCAAGTTACATCTCCATCATAGTGCCCTCATTCCACCCCTACTGGTTCTACCCTCTCACTCTCTCCTCCCTCTCTCACCCTTCCCACACCTCCGATGTGGAGTGCCCCAGCATATCAACCCCTCTCAGGTCAACAGTCATATGCAGGCTAAGAGCTTCCTCTTGCACTGAGGGCCAACATGGTAGCACTCCTAGGGCAAATTGTCCCCTTAATAGGTAACAAAGTCTATGTTACTGATCATTTTGGTGTATTGGTTGTAGGATAGTTATTCTGTACTATATGGCTAAAATCCAATTATAAGTGAATAGATGTCATGCTCATCCTTCTGAGTCTGGGTTAGCTCACTCAGGATGAGCTTTTCTAGGTCTATCCATTTGGCTGTGAATTGTATGATTTTCTTGTTTCTGACGGCTGAGTAGTATTCCATTGTGTAAATTTACCACAGTTTTTTTTATTCATTCCTCTGGTGAGGGACATCTGCGGAATAGCCCTACCTCAAGACCTAGCTATACCACTTCTGGGTATCTACCCAAATGATTCCTCACCAAACCACAAGGATATATCCTCATCTATGTTCATAGCAGCCTTATTTGTAATAGCTAGAAACTGGTAGCAAATTCTTACTCATTTCCTTAGGGACTTTGACTGAGTTCCTCTTCCCTGGTAAGTGTGCTGAACTGTGTATTTTAACCAAATGTGGCAAAGGAGAACTTGACTTCACAATGCGAAGATGAGATAGACACCATCCAAACTAAGATCAAAGCAAACATCTCCAGTGATGTGATACTAGTATCACACAACTCTTATACAGAACAATGAAGAAGGTACATCATATCTATGGTATTGTCCCCAAGTACATCATTTCAATCTAATCATGAAAATTTTCCTAGTCAAATCACATTGATGGGCCTTTTGACCACTATTTAGGGGCCAAAGAAAAACAAAGACTTGTTGATAAACTGTATTAGAGTAGAAGAGCTTAAGAAAACATGACTGTCAAAGGCAGTTTGTCTTATGCATGGGGCCTAAAAGCAGAAAAAGAAACTTTCTTCACATGGTGTCATATACCTGCAATTCCATCAGAAGAAGGCTGAAGTAGGGAAATTTTGTGGACATGCCTGACTAGGTAACATAGTGAGACATCATCTCAAATAAGCAACAACAGCAAAAAAAAAAAAAAAAAAAAAAAAAATCATGTGTAAAACCAAAAAAAAAAAAAAAACCACCAAAAAACAAAAAACCAAATCAAAACCTGTGCATTACAAGGTTTGTATGTACCAAAGCTTGTAACCAGATTTAGCTGTTTTGTGGGTTTTCTTCCACCCTTTTACCTCCCTTTCAACTCCCCACACTAGATAAGAGAGTAAAAAAGATAGAGACAAAAGAGGGTGACGTTATCGTTATCATTAAACTACTTTTTGCTGATTAAGGGCATCAAGTTTCTTGGGACAACTTTGGTCATTGCCATCACAATATCTAATTTCTTCTTGTTGTTGCTTCTTCTTTGTGGATGACTAACAAACGTCAACCAACAGCAACCAGCAACCCACCTATCAGGGTTCTACAATTTATTTATCCTCTGTAAGGCCCTAAAATTCCAAATGTCACACAGTTGCAGAAACTATCTGCAGCTTGCAAAATCATGTCCCTGCTAAAGGATGAGGTAAGGCATAATCAGCTGCTGCAAAACAATTCATATCCCACCCCTGGGATTAAAATAAAAACATATTCTTAGAATATTTCTGTGTTGTTTTTTAAAGAAACCTAAATTACTAAATTCTCACTACGAATGCTGGTTTCTTAGTTTTCATGAATCTGTGATGGTTGGGTAATTTGTCAGCACTAAGGAAAGTCGACTGAAAAAGATATAAAGACCTCAGTTTACCTTTACAATTTTGTGAATCTAAAATTATGTAAATGAAAATATTTTAAAATATTGTTTATATTTAATTTCCTTAGATGGCCTAATTAAGAGTTGTTATGCTTTTATTTCCAGGAAATTGAACAAATTCTTTAATGTTATCAGTGTGGCAACAGGTAAACACAACATGAACGTGTAAATCAAGAATTCACTAGTTTCTTTTTTAAGATTTTATTTATTTATTCATTTATTTATTTATTTATTTATTTATTTATTATGTATACAGTGTTTTATTTATTTATTTATTTATTTATTTATTTGTTTGTTTGTTTGTTTGTTTGTTTGTTTGTTTGTTATGTGTACGGTGTTCTGTCTGCATGTATGCCTGCAGGCCAGAAGAGGGCACCAGATACTATTATAGATGGTTATGAACCACCATGTGGTTGCTGGGAATTGAACTCAGGACCTCTGGAAGAGCAGTTAGTGCTCTTAACCTCTGAGCCATCTCTCCAGCCCCCGAATTCACTAGTTTCTATTCCTACCAACCACCCAATAGCTGGGGAACCCCTGTGATTTGATTTCCTTAATTAATTAAGGACTTCAGACAATATTACTCTAATATGCTCCTTTGATCTTCATAGTAGAAGGGGAATAATGGGTTTTTCTAAGCAAAAGAACTCAAAATATTTTCTGATATAATGTATATATTGATATATATCAAAATGATTATATATATTTATGTATAATTACATATCGTGATGTATAATACTTGTGTGTGTGTGTGTGTGTGTGTGTGTGTGTACATGTGTGTGATGAATGATTACCACCTGTCTTAAAAGCACACAGAAACCATCTCACAACACTGACAGGCCAGATTAAATCGCAGAGGACTGAAGCTTAAAGACTCATTGTTCCCTTGGTTATGAAGTAACCCTATCCATTCATCACCAACCAGAAGGAAATTACTGGGCAAATATAACAGCTCCAGTCAAGAGGATCCAGCCCATCATCACTTGGCAATGAGAAGCATGTGAGCACACTTGCTTGCCTGGCTAGAGATGCCTCCTCTAGACGCACACTGGATTACTAAAATTCTGTTATGCTAACTTATGGATCTGTTCACCATCATATTCTCTATATTAAATGAAGACCAAAGACATCCAGGAAAGTCTAGGCTAATTTTCTTCAATAGTGTTTTCATTTATTACAATATTTTAGTCTCTTTCTCATAAACAGTTTGGGGTTTGCTATAGCTACATGATAGCATCCTATGATGAGTGGAGGGGAATTTTCCTTCTACATGGACAAAAGGAACTTACCAAGAATAACATAGAAACAACCATGAACAGGTGGTTATTTTCTTTCAGCTTGTTTTTGTGGTGGATTACATTGATGGATTTTCTAATGTTGAACCACCCCTGCATCCCTGGGATGAAGCCTACTTGATCATGTGATACTTTTGATGTGATCTTGGATCTGGTTTGCAAGTATTTTATTAAATATCTTTGCATCCATGTTCATAAGGGGAAATTGGTCTGAAATTTTTTTTCTCCATTGGGTCTTTGTGAGGTTTAGGTATCAGGGTGACTGTGGCCTCATAGAATGTGTTTGGCAGTATTCCTTCTGTTTCTATGTTGTGGAAGACTTTGAAGAATATTGGTGTTAGCTCTTCTTTGAATGTCTGGTAGAATTCTGTGCTGAAACCATCTGGGCCTGGGCTTTTTTTGGTTGGAAGACTTCTAATGACTTCTTCTATTTCCTTAAAGGTTGTAGGACTGTTTAATTTGTTTACCTGTTCTTGATTTAACCTTGGTAGGTGGAATCTATCAAGAAAATCGTCCATTTCATTTAGATTTTCCAATTTTGTGGAGTACAAGTTTTTGAAGAGGACCTGATGATTCTTTGGATTTCTTCAATGTCTGTTGTTATTTCCCACTTTTCATTTCTGATTTTGTTGATTCGGGTATCTTCCCTCTGCCTTTTAGTTAGTTTAGCTAAGGGCTTATCTATTTTGTTGATTTTCTCAAGGGACCAACTCTTGGTTTTGTCGATTCTTTGTATTGTTCTTTTTGTTTCTAAGTTGTTGATTTCAGCCCTGAGTTTGATAATTTGCTCTCGTCTGCTCCTCTTGGGAGTGTTTGCTTCTTTTTGTTCTAGCTCTTTCAGGTGTGCTTTTACTCTTGGCAAGAAAAACCCCTTGCTTCAACTGTAGACAGACTTCTGTCCAAAAAAGGACAAAACTTGGAAGCAGGTAAGTCGACAGCCTAGCTCTGCCAAGACAGGGTAGGTAAGTCCTTCATAACCCCTTCTCTACAATCAATGTCTATCAGAGAAACGGGGCCAAACGGCTGAAGATCGATGCTGTAATGTATGGAGAGAAATTGGGAACTGTCCAGGCAGCCACTGGTATGTCATTTCTTAGTCTTGGAAGCTGCGGGCCCTGCACTTCCTATATAATCAGATATATTTATCCCTCTCAGGTCTCTGAGGTGGTTGAAGAATAGATAGCTAGAGTCTCATAGTTAAATTTTGAGTTGTTTAGGAATCAAAAGGGTGTTCTGGATCTAAGAAGATGTTTTTAAAATTGTGAGGCAAGTTAGTATAAAAACTGAGTTGGATATAGAACTTTAAACTCATGGAGATGGTTAGATAGTAGAATGTTAAAGTCAGGTGCCAAATACATATGGACTGGACATTGAGAATGTATGCTAAGCCATATAACTCTCATAATTGTGGCCTATTTATTTCTGTTGTTTTGTATTGTATTTATTGTTATAAGAGAAAGAACCATTTGTTGGACTGAAAGTGGGAGCTGTTGGGGGGAAAAAGATATACCTTAAACTTAAAAAAAATAAAAGGGTTGAGGATGGGGGGGTGAGGGGGAAAAGGGTGGAAGGGTGGGACTGGAGGGGGGAGTAGGGAGGGGATTGTGATTGAGATGTAACTGGAAGAAATAAAAAATAAATTATATAAAAAAGAAATAACCGTGAAGCTTCATTTTCTAGAGGTTAGCGTTCTTTTCTACAAAGTCAAGTGGAAATTTATACTGTGTCATGGAACCACGTTCCCATTTTCACCTTGCACTTGGCGATGCTTTGGACCTCAATGAATCTACATTGTCAACACTCAGGATGGCAAAGAGGATCCTGGCTGGGTGGTACGCTGTATTCAGGATGCGTTGCTGGCAGCCAGTAAGTCACATTTCTAGGTAACATAAGCAATTCTTCTAACTCTGTGTTAAAGCAACCATGCCCATATGTGACTGAGTTGTGTTTTGATGACAAAAAGAAACCAAAAGAATTCGTGAATTCCATTTTGGGTCATAGCTTTGATAAAACTTCAAACAGAAAATTTACAACAAAAAGATCCCCAAAGTCCTTCATTGAGAATCAATAGTGCACGTATACATGTATAAAGATTGTGAGGAGATAATGTGCGACTCCACACACAAGCCCTTAACATTTATTCTCAATACATTAGTTGTGAAATGGTGATTTTCTAACTTCATCCTCCCTTCAGAATCTATCAGTTAACACTCTACTGTAAAGAGAACTTCTCTTGTCTATTGTTTATTTATCATTTATTTGTCAGTAATGACTTATGCATTCCTATGTTATTCAGCCTTTTTAGGTTTTTGCACCTTTAAACAATTACCAGGGCTGCATCTGAGGAAGATTCTTTATATTCCATATCTTCAAAGTGTATTAAGGTTAACATTATCGTGAAGAATCTTTTAAGCCACATTAAGTTATTTCTCCAAATTTTCCTTTGCTTTAAGAACAAATGGACATTCTGCCTTCAGAATATTTTGAGGCAAAAACCATGCCCTTCCATTTGAACAGAAACACTAACAAATCTTTCACTGCTTAGAAAGTCCTGTCTAGACACATTACCCTTTCACAGCACAAAATTTCTGTTTTGCTCCCTATCTGGGGCTACAGTTAATTACATGAAGAGACAGATGCTGAGCAGCCTTGAGGCTCTCCCTGCCACCGCAGCGTGGCTGAGCTCTGCTCAACAAGCAGGTAGTAAGTGAAGACAAATGCAGTTTGACAAGGCAGTGTATCCAAGCACCTAGGGTTAGCAAACACACAGGCCCCTCTGTGTTCCCAAGCAAAAACAGGAAAATCGAGCAGATTGCTTCTGACAGAAATCATATCACAGCCACACTTTCAGAACAAGCCCGTGTGAATGAAATGATACACTTTCTGTTTCCCATCTTCCCCTTTCACAGGAAGCAAGGATACCCAAGGTACATTGAGGGTGACAGCCCAAAGCAAGATGCTTAGCGGGCTTTCCTAAGCCTGCTTTCATTTTAGAGATAAGAAACAATCAGCCACAGACCATTGATTTACACGCTGCAGCTATTCTGATACTGGTGAATTTTCAGTCTCCTAAATACTGACTTCGGTGTCCAGTTAGTGTTTGTCCAAAGAGAAAACTGGAGGCTTGAATAGCCTTTACAAGAGTCAGTAACATACATAAATTAGACTTCCCTAAAACTTTCTAAACAATGCTTATCTAGCTAATTAGTTTCCTAAGTGTAATCATGTTTGAAAATTATTTAATTTACAGGCCACCTATGACTTATCCTCAAACATTAACAGATATGGAAATGATACAAAAATAAAAAATACCTTCACAAATAGTGTAGTTAGGAGAGGAAAGAATATTTTTGACTAATATAGAAATAATTAAGAAAATAATCCTCTCGTTAGTTGTTAATGTGGTTGGTTAATGTGAATTTGGGCAGTTCTTTTCAAAGTAGAACTACATTATTTTAATATATTTTAATCTTGTATTTCATTTTATTTATAAAGGGTCCTTATATGATATGTCACAGACAAAATGAACCAAACAATTATGTTGCTCTAACATAACTGTTGTTTTCAGGAGTCAAAACAGGAGCCTAGGACAGCCTGCTGGGAGCCCAACTGTTGGAGGAAAGGCCAACAGTGACCATCCCCAAGGGAGGAAAGAGGGGATACCTCACAGAGGAACACATCATGATCTGTAGTTTATGGGAAGTAATTAGTCACGATTCTAGTTTTGTTTGCATTAAATGACTTTACGTTATTTATTCAATTTTCTCGTTCATTCTCTGTTTTAGCCACACTTCAGTTGTCCTATGAGAAAAATCACAGAAGCATGATGGCCCAAAGACTTGGGAAGCTATGGCAGGGGGACTGCGAGCTCACAGGATGTTCCAGCTACATGTCCCTGAGCAAACAACAATGTAACTGAAAAGTCTCATCTCCTATATCATTTTCATGTTGTCTTCCTGACACTGTGATACTTACTCCAACCTTCCCTGTGGAGATTTTCAGATGAGAATTTTTCTTCCTTTTGTCTCAGTAACTCCTGCTGCTCCTCCAAGGCTGGCAGTGTTAGTCAGGGAATCATCTCTTCCTGGGCTTCTTACCTGACTCCCTGGGTTCAGAGGTAACTTTTGCATCTTTTTATGCTGCCCACCCCATGCTCCTCCTAATCCTGCACTAATCACACTGTTTCCATACGCTTCCCACCACTATATTCACAGGGCTTAGATTTAGAACCATGGGGATAAATTACAGAGATAAGAAGTATAAATGAGAGACCCTTGAAGCCTGCATTATTTATTCAAATGCTTCCCAGCATCTCCTTCCCTGATCTGAAAGTCTTTGTAGGTGAGGATGGAGTGAGCCTTCTGCGAGGAGTGGGAGGGGTGGGAAGAGGAACAACTGGATAGAGGGTGGAACCGAACATCCTGGGTTAAATCATCACGGATGTTAAATAGGGAAGAGACAGAATAAAAGCTGCATTTTAGAAAAAGCAATATTGTGGGAAATGTGCTAAGCATGAAGGAATGGTAAGCAATAAGAAAAGAAGACAAAGGTCAAGAAGATGGATTTGATTGTCCATAAATTGATTTTGCTTGGGTGAGGGAGGGGAGAGATACTGGCCAGTTCATGCTTGGTCAGCGTGCGGATGTTGAGAGTGGGATTAATCCTCATGAAGATTAATAGGTAGGACTTTTAAATACTGAGATTGGATTGCTAGGGAGTCCCAAAAATAAATGCCCAAGTGATTATTGGATAAGTACATCTTCCAAATTCTTTATGAGGGGGATATATGAGAACTATTATTGTGAGAACTGAGGAAAAAGCACATTTATTTTTATGCCCAAATGGTCATGAAATGTGCTGTATAGAATTTTATTGCCAAATAGTTTACAAACTCTTGTCAGTTGTTGCACCATTTTTGTTCAGCTCACAGAATAGTACATTTCTCTACACTATAAGAAACTAATTTAGAGCCGGGCGGTGGTGGCGCACGCCTTTAATCCCAGCACTTGGGAGGCAGAGGCAGGCGGATCTTTGTGAGTTCGAGGCCAGCCTGGTCTACAAAGCGAGTCCAAGACAGCCAGAGATATTCAGAGAAACCCTGTCTCGAAAAACCAAAAAAAAAAAAAAAAAAGAAAAGAAACTAATTTAGAATGTCTGAATAGAAAGACTAGATTTTTATCTTCATGCAGCAGTGAGATGCGGTATCTAGAGGCTGGCAAGGTGTTGTGCTCTGAAAATTAAGAATACAAACAGTGCCAGCTGTCTGAGTTGAGGTCCCTTCTTCACTTCTTAGTATCAGTGTAACTATTGGTATGTGTCTTAACTTCTCTGTGTCTCAGCTCTTTTATATGTGAAACACAATAAATATTGGGAGTTAGAAAAATGCTTAGTGTGTAAAATGCCTGCAACACAAACATGGGCAGCAAATTCTGATACCCAACATGCACATGAAAACCAGACATGGTAGTGTACTCCTGTAACTACTGCCGAGGGAGTGAGACAGGCAGATACCTGGAGCTCACTGGTCACTCAGTCTTGCAAATCAGTGAGCACTGTAATAAGTTAGGGAGCCGTCTCAAGAAATAAGGTAGAGAGCAATACAAGAAGAAATCCAATGTTGACCTCTGACCTCTATAAATGTACACACACATGTACACACAAACACTACACACACGCATACACACATTGTGGTGTTATATAATTTAAAATAGGTAATATGTATACAAATCAGAAGAATTTATTGACCATAATTGAATATATGCCTTTCATTTTCCAAACATATTTGGTTCTCCCTGAACCTATCATGTGTAGGCATAATCAAGAATACTAAAGCAAGTTCAAGCATGGTGACATGTGCCTGTGGTGCCAGCACCCATGAGGCTGAAGAAGAACTGTGAGGTCGAGGCCAGATTGATGTATAGAACAAGGCCCAAACTCAGAGAGGGAGATGGAAGAAAAGAGGGAAGAGGCAAAGGAGAGAAGGGGAGGGAGGGAGAATGAGAGAGAGGAAAAAATACTAAAACTATTTTTAGATATGTGATAAAGCTCTTTGTGCAATATTAGACATATTTTCTTCAACATAATTAAAATGCAAAAAGCTGACTTCCTATTGTTTATTGTTCAAACATGCAGCACATACAGACAGATACACACACATTACATTTATTTTTGTCAAATGAACTAAAACAACATGTCCTTCCTCTATAATAACAACTTGGACATCTTTCTTCTATTCTTCAAACAGTCAACTTCAATCAATTGAGCCTGAATCAGACATGTTTTCTCAGTGTTTTTTTTTTTTTTTTTTCTGGCTGTCTTATTAAAAGATTCATCTAAAGATGCCTTTTTTAAAATGGAAGTACTCAGTTCATGTCATTTGTGCTCCGGTAAGTAACCCCTCATCCATAGTCCTATGAGTGACCCCAATAAAACTCATTGGTTCGCTAAGTTGGACTTTGGTGGCATCCATACTTTGGTCTGTTGTGGGTTCCCTATTTGGAGTGAGTAGTGATGTTTGCATCATTTCTCCAGGAAAAGTTTCATCACACAACACTGGACCATAGCTATTCCATGTCCCCACGAGTAACAAAGCCCTTTCTGGCACTATCAGGCTTACGCTTGACAATAGTTTTTGTCATATTACCTCAACCTTCATTTTATCGCTCACAACCTTAATTTGACCTGTTGTTCCCTGCCCTAATAACAATCTTCATGTTTTTGTAGTTGTTGTTGTACTTTGCTATGATGTTAGACTTACCCAAGGAGCTTAAAAGTCAGATGGGGCTGTTTTTTCTAGATAGCCTAAACATTGCAAATGTACCTGTAGACTCCTATGATGTTAGACACAGCCAATGAGCTAAAGATTAGAGAGTACTTCTTTGTCTAGATAGCCTGAATGTTACAAATGCACCTGTTTGTTGTTTTTCCCATATAAAAACTGGCCCTGAGGACTTCCTGAGGTCACAGTCCTGGCTCCCAAGACCAGCTGTGTCCCTGATTGATCAGCTTGGAAAAGAACGTTCAACAAATCATCTGTTTGGAATCGATTCCTGAATCTGGGTGGTCTGTGGGATATTGGCAGACCTCAACAGCACCATGCTTTCCCTTCTATCTGCACAAAACCTCTGTGTAGCCATGAGCTAATCAGGCCTTTCATTCCTGAAAGTATTTTTCGTGGGTACTTTTTCACGGTAGTGAGAAAAGTGACAAAGATAATAATGCACACAGAATATAAAATCCACAAAAGGGACAAAACTTGGGCCTTGATGCTGAGGTGCAGGCAGTAGGATAGGATTCAATACAAGTTTTCTCTTTCTTACAGACCATTCCTTCCATCTTTTCTTTCAACCAATGACTGCAAAATGTTCCCTGAGATCATGGCTGCCTAACACAAAACTCTACAAATACATTTTTCTTCAACCCTGAACACTTCTGGCTTCTCAACACTTTTATCTTTTCTTCTATTCTTTTTAAGTTTATACTTTGATCCCCCTAAACAATCTGTCTTCCATGTTAGTTGGTTTTTACTTGGCTAATATGTTACCACAGTTCTTCTTCTGAAAGGTGACCCTTGGGCATACTGTCTACTCTTTTTGCTAGTTCAAATCTCCCCATTACAAATCATTCAGTATCTTCATTTCAACTCTCTATAATTTGTTTTCCATGCATATTTTCAGACATCAATCTATTCAATATCAATATCAATATCATTGTTTCTCCTCTTGTCTTTCATATTTCTATTGCCAAATTTTCAGAATATCACTTATTTCTTGGAACTGCATCTTAACTTAGTCAAGTGCCTCCATAAAAGACTTGCTCACTTCACAGTCACCCAGTTTGCTGTACATCTCTGTTTGTCCACTGATTCTTGATCTTCCAGGAGTTACTTCTTAGCACTATTATCCCACAAAGAACATATATATTCTCATGGCTTGCTTCTGGGTTGATCATTCTTAAATCTCTTACCACAGGTTTCTTGTTGAGAACAGTCTACATACTAATAAAACTGGAAGCTATGGAATAAGATGACCTAATGTACTTTCATTATTTCACCAGATGCTATAGCTTGTATAATCAGAAATGTTGAACATTTCTTTTTTTCAAATGAAGAAAATTATAATACATACATCATAAAATAGCAGCTAGAATTTAATGAGATAATCTGTGTAGTAGATAGTCTAATGGTAAGCAGCCAATAAATATCAACTCCATCAATAACAATGACAAAAGACAAAATACAATTTTAAAACTTAGATGAATGTAATGAAAACTAAGTAACTAAATATTTTAAGAAATTCATGATCAAACAAAAGAGTTTTGTACTTTAAAATTATTTTGAAATAAAATATTCTCATTGGTTTGAAATCGTAGTGCTACTTCTGATTGATGATATTCTCTCTATTACTCACAGCTAGAAGGTGAATTTAGAGATTTAGGAAATCACTGAAACAGTGGGATTGTATAGAAGTCAGATTATGCAAGGAATTTGATTCCAAAATTCAGTAGACTCAGTAGTAAGACTACCTGATGAATGATGAATGAGGCTTCCTAACATGTGAAGAGTCTATTGGAAATTAGATGAGAGACTTTTTGTGTTACATTCTGGCAAACAATTTGTCTATATTTTGTTCATGTCTCAGTGTTGTGTGACCACTTTTCCTAAAGAGATGTGAACAAATGTGGGAGTTTGTGAACCATGCCTTTCCTGTTTGCCTTGCAGCATGGGGTTGTGGACCACGTCTCCATGGGAACCTAACAAACCAGGTGAGATTGAGTGTAACTGAGGTTGGTAGATATGGGAAAGAGCTCTCTCCCTCCCCACCCCCTCTTCAGACTTCTGCCAGGTCCTGGGGCATGTAAACAACCTGAGCTTTGGTTAGAGGTAAAAGATCATGTAAACAATCACTGCTATTTCTCCTCATGGAAACAAAGCATTAGAATCCAACCAATCATGACTCATTCCCCAAAAAAATCCTCTACTGCTTACAAACTACGTATTCTTCCATGATTCACTGATAAAGGTCACTGTCTAATTCACCAAAGCAGGTTGAGAGCTGTCTTTACTTCTGGGAGCCACAGATCCTCCGATGCCTGCTCTGACAGGCTTCTGTTGCTAGCTATCTCCACCGCCAACCACTAAACAGCAGTTGCAAGAACCCATGCCTTGGTACACTGGGGACACCTTGTCACTTTGACAGCCACTGTTGTCGCCTTGGAGGCAGACCTCGCTGCTGCTGAAGCCGCCATTGGAGCCAAGACAGATTCCCAATGCCCCCATTTTGGGCTTTCAGCTGTTTTTAGCTAACAGTGGATACTAAAAGAGTGAAAACACTTTACAGCAGTAGGATTTTTTCCTCTGTCTGTCTCCCCCTGAGCTGCAAAACTTGGCTGCCCACCCACAGGAAGCCCCAAAATTGGGATTTTGTACCCCTTTCAGAGAAGCGAAGCTTCCCATCTTCCTGCCCCCATTGGTCGTGGCTGCCACAAGAGAATTGTGACAGGGCTTTCCAGACAGAAGCTAAGCCACAATAAGCATCTACTCACCCAAATAGGGAACTCATTACATACCAAACTATGGATGCCACCAAAGTCTGGCTTAGTGAACCAATTGAGTTTTGTTATGGTTATTTACAGGAATATATGTGAAGGGTTCCTTACAGGAGTAAAAATGGCTCAGGCAGATGCATCAACAAAGCCCACCAAAGCATGGATGATAGCTCCCAAAAATTGGAAACCTGGAGTGTTTTGCACACCTCCAGGCATCTCAGTAGATTAGAGAGTGTTCTCTCCAGGTGGTTCAGATGGTCTGAGTTTCTTCCAAGCACCTCAGCCCTTATTTCCTCTAGGCAGTTTGACTGAATTCTGTTTCTTAAGGTTAATGGACTTTTCTGATGTCCACCCTCAGCAGTCTTTACAGTTCATATACTCTTAAGGAGTGGGGAGCCTAGAGAATCTGGTCAGATTCAGGAACTTCCTAAAGCTATTTTGAGTTGTTTACTTCCTGTCTGTCTTAAGGAGGTTCCCTGCAGAAGCTCACTTTCCCTTAAAACTTTCTGCTCTTTCACCTCTCTGTAAACATCCTGTCTTAAAATATTGCCCTCCAAAATGGAAGGTTTTCTTTTCAGAGGAAAGTGTTACACAACACCTGGAGCTTAAGTAAGTCTGAGCCTAGAAGTCATGAACTAATTAATGTAGTGAAGGATACCTCAAGACAGCAAATTGTTTAGGCTATGATGGTTATTTACAGCTGTGTTTAGTTTTTATGGCTAAGAATCATGATTTTAAAAAAGAAGAGAGGAAATTTGGAAAGACATGCCATTTGGCCAGAAAAGCAGAAAGTTTAAAGTTGTAGATAAGGAGCCTGTGTTTGTTAAAGAGACTACTGTCATTAAAGAGATGTCAGGCATTCTTCATTGAGACAATAAAATATTTCCCAGACTTCACTCCATACAGTTTAAACAGGGTATAAAACTGTAAATGAATGTGAAAGACTTTCCCTTGAGAAGATGTCAGGAAAGACAGAGATGTCGACCCTGCTTGAACAATGTTGCCTGTGAAATGATTTTTAGGGTAAGCCACCAAGCATTTGGAGGCCACTATAGCCATATCACATGATGCTGGGTTTGAAAGCATGCAAAATGCAAGAGTTATGGGGCCAGATAAAGTTTTACCAAGATCCCAGAGATAAGCCCAGGAGCCTAAGTAATAAGGAGCAGAACTGAATTCCCTGTGGGTATCCCCTGGGAAGGCAATGTATGAAGCTGTGAGGATAAAGATATAACTATTCTGGAGACTCCTTTATGTTAGTGATGACAAAAGGGTGGAAATTCATCAAAGATTTGAGTGGAGTCACCCAAAGAGAGAGACAGTAAGGACTGTACATGGGAAGGCTGCAGGAAAGACTATGTAATATCACTGGGGCTCACATCACAACAATATGCATACTGGATGCCAGGCATGCAACCTTAAAATTTAGTGTTTGCTTTTCTGGGGTTTAGTAGTACTGTGCTCCAATACTTTCTTATGAGTCTCTTGTCCCTACATCTTATTTAATTTTTATAAATTGGGGTGGGGATTACATATTTTAATTTTATGTGTATGGGTGTTTTTGCCTGTATGCATGCCTGGTACGGATGGAGACTAGAAGAGAGCACTGGATCCCCTGGAACTTGAGCGATGATGATTGTAAGCCATTGTAAGGCTGTAAAAATTAATGAATACATGGCCTTCTCCTCTCTGGTGAGACCCTGACCTCACTCCTCTGGAAACCTTCTACAGAACTCAGTCCTTGAAAACATCAAAGCTTACATAGCTGACTGGTCTGTTCAGACTCCCCTCTGGTTCCCTCCTCTACACTCCCTACTTGCATCACCACCTAACTTAACATACTCTTTGTTCCTTTATGACCACCTGTGGCTGTTGCCTTGCCTGCTAAAAAAGCTACTCCTTGGTGCCCCCACATTTTTTTTGTAGCTGCTTGTGTATTTAAAGGGCCAGAGAACCATTTTACGGGGTTCATTCCTCTACGGGGGAATTGAACCCTGGTTCATCAGTTTAATAAACCTCATGTGTATTACAGCAAATCGGGGGGCATTGGTGGTCTGTGGCATCAGGATTCGGTGAGCCCCTCTTGGGTTCAACATTTGGTGCATTGGCCGGGAAGTGCCTAAACGCCCCCAGACCCCAAGACTCCAGGATTCGGAGGTATATATGCTCGAGCAACTCTGTTTGTCTATCTGTCTGTTCTGAGCAACTCTGTCTATCTTTCTGTGCTGTCCAAGTCGCCATCTGTAGTCGGTTGCTCCGACATTGGGGAGAATCTCGTAAGAGACTCTCACCGTCTGTAGTTGGCATGTGCCAACATCTGTGGTCAGTGGCCCGACATTGGGGAGAATCTAGTAAGAGACTCTCACCATATGTAGTTGGCAGGGGGCCAACGTCTGTAGTAGGGAAACCTCGTAAGAGATTCCTGTCTGTTTCTGAAGGCGATCTCACAACTTAAGTCACATTGTTTATGTTCTGTGTCGTTCAGTCTCCTTGTTTGTAATTTGTAACTGTTGCCCTTTCTCTGACAATCTGAAGATGGGACAGATGCTAACGACTCCTTTGTCTTTGACTCTGAGCCACTGGACTGAAGTAAAAAATAGAGCACATGACCTGTCAGTCGTAATTTTAAAAAGTAGATGGCGAACTCTTTGTGCCTCAGAATGGCCTACATTTCAGGTTGGGTGGCCACCTGAAGGATCTTTTTCATTAGACCAAGTTAGACAGGTTAGGTCTAAAATTTTTAATCCAGGACCCCACGGGCACCCAGATCAAGTGCCTTATGTCTTGGTGTGGGAGGCTCTGCTAGTCTCCCCTCCTCCGTGGGTTCGGCCTTTTGCTTCTTTTACAGGTCAATCTCCTGCGCTCTCTATGTCTCCTGACCCAGCTACAGGAGCAACTCCTTCAGACTCCCCTTCAGAGGTCCTCGCTCTGAAGCAGGCTACAGCAGAGAAAAAACCCATCCGTTGCCGGGCGGTGGTGGCGCACGCCTTTAATCCCAGCACTTGGGAGGCAGAGGCAGGCGGATCTTTGTGAGTTCAAGGCCAGCCTGGTCTACAAAACGAGTCCAGGACAGCCAGAGATATTCAGAGAAACCCTGTCTCGAAAAACCAAAAAAAAAAAAAAAAGAGAACCCATCTGAACAACGGGCTCCCCAAAGAAATCCAGAGAGATTTACCCAGACACCCAAACAGAGGACCTACTCCTCCTAGACCTGCCCCCGCAGCTTCCCTCTACTCTGCATTCAGGGCGCTCCGCTGCACCTTCTCCAACCCTTCCCCAACCCTCTTCCCCACAGGAATCCTTGTGTGGAGTCGGGGCAGGGGGGCCTGCCACAGGGACCAGAAGTCCGCGGGCTCCTACCCCAGACTCCACTGCACTCCCGCTCAGGGAATGTGGTCCACCTGACGACCAAGGGAACCGGCTGCTTCAGTATTGGCCGTTCTCCTCAGCGGATCTCTATAACTGAAAACTCATAATCCCTCTTTCTCTGAGAACCTGCAGGCTTTGACTTCCCTGATAGAGTCCCTTGTCTTTTCACACCAGCCTACATGGGACGATTGCCAGCAGCACCTACAAACTCTCCTTACCATAGAGGAGAGACAGAGGGTGCTTCTTGAAGCCAGGAAAAATATGCCTGGCGCAGACAGACAACAGACTCAACTGCCCAATGAGATTGATGCAAACTTCCCTTTAAATAGACCAGACTGGAACTTCAATATGCCTGAAGGTAAGGAGCACCTGAAGGTTTACCATCAGGCTCTAATGGCGGGTCTCCAAGGGGCAGCTAGATGCCCCACCAATTTGGCTAAGGTAAGAGAAGTGACTCAGGGACCAACTGAGTCGCCGACGGTGTTTCTAGACCGATTGATTGAAGCTTTTCGGAGATTCACTCCATATGAACCTACCTCTGAGGAACATAAGGCTACAGTAGCCATGGCCTTTATAGATCAGTCAGCTCTAGATATTAGAAAAAAGCTACAGAGGCTGGAGGGCCTACAGGGATTCTCGCTCCAGGACTTGGTTAGATAAGCAGATAAGGTGTTCAATAAAAGAGAGACAGAGGAAGAAAAAGAAGAGAGAAGATGTAGGGAGCAGGAAGAACGAGAATTAAAGAGAGAAAAAAGACAGGAAGGAAATTTGAGTAAAATTCTGGCCACTGTAGTAAGTGAAAGGGACCAGAGAGACAGGCGAGGTCAGAAAGAAGAGGGAAAGGGCAACAGACAACCATTAGACAAGGACCAATGTGCCTACTGCAAAGAGAAAGGGCATTGGCACAAGGACTGTACTAAGAAGAAGAGGGGAGGTCTGCCCAGAGGAAAAATTCTGGCCTTAGATGAAAAAGAGTAGGAGAAATGGGGCTCGGATCCCCTCCCCGAGCCTAGGGTAACTCTCAACGTGGAGGGGAAACCTGTCCAGTTTCTGGTCGACACCGGGGCTCACTTAGCATTCAGTCCTCCTCCGAACAGAAGGACCACTATCCGCTAAGAGGTCCTGGGTGCAGAGAGCCACAGGAAATAAACAATACCCATGGACTACCTGAAGAACAGTAGATTTGGGCATGGGCTGGGTATCCTACTCGTTCCTCATGATTCCTGAGTGCCCCTATCCACCCCTGGGCCGTGACTTGCTCTCTAAAGTGGGAGCCCAAATTCATTTCCAAACAGAAGGACCATCAGTGACTGACAGAGAGGGGAGGCCACTTCAGGTCCTCACTATGAGGCTGGAAGATGAACATAGGCTGTTCGAAAACCTTCCTCCTCAAACAGCTGATATGCAGGAATGGATGGACAAAGTTCCCTCCACCTGGGCCGAACTTACTGGCATAGGAATGGCCAAACATCACCCACCCGTGGTAGTGGAGGTTAAAGCTACCTCCATCCCCATTTCGGTCTGCCAGTACCCCATGAGCAAAGAGGCCAGAGATGGCATCCGCCCACACATACAGCGGCTCTTTGAGCTCGGGATCCTTGTTAAATGTCAGTCAGCATGGAACACCCCTCTGCTCCCAGTTCAGAAGCCTGGGACCAATGATTATAGACCAGTCCAGGACTTAAGGGAAGTTAACAAAAGGGCTGCTGACCTTCACCCTACAGTGCCCAACCCTTACAACCTCCTTAGTACCCTCCCCCCTCAGCGAACATGGTATACAGTACTGGACTTAAAAGATGCCTTTTTCTGCTTAAGGCTTAGCACTTCTAGCCAGCCTATATTTGCCTTTGAATGGAGAGACCCAGCCTCGGGATTATCTGGACAACTAACTTGGACACACCTGCCACAGGGATTCAAGAACTCTCCCACCATCTTCAACGAGGCACTTCACCAAGATCTAGCCCATTTCAGGGCCTCCAACCCCCAGGTAACATTACTTCAATATGCTGATGACATTCTCCTAGCAGTGGAGACCAAAAAAGACTGCCTCCTGGGAACTAAAAGCCTGCTGACTGAGCTCAGATCCCTGGGATACCAGGCCTCAGCCAAAAAGGCCCAAATTTGTCAACAACAGGTCAGTTACTTGGGGTATCTTATCAAAAATGAAAGGAGATGGCTGTCAGATGCTACAGAAAACACTGTGGCTCAGATACCCACCCCCAGGACTCCCCGACAAGTCAGAGAATTCTTGGGAACTGCTGGCTTTTGTTGGCTATGGATCTCAGGGTTCGCAGAACTGCCACCAGTCTGTATCCACTCACGAAAGAGAGTGCATCTTTCTTTTGGGGTGAAAAAGAGCAGGAGGTCTTTGACAGAATTAAACGGGCCCTGCTATCGGCCCCAGCCTTAGGATTGCCTGATGTGACTAAGCCATTCCATCTGTATGTAGCTGAAAATAAGGGGATAGCTAAAGGAGTCCTGCCTCAGAGACTGGGGCCATGGAATCGGCCTGTGGCATATCTATCAAAAAATTAGACTCTGTGGCGTCAGGATGGCCCAGCTGCCTATGGATAGTGGCTGCTGTGGTGTCTATAGTTAAAGATGCTGACAAGTTGACTTTGGGGCAAAACCTTTCAATCACGCCCCCCCATGCCCTAGAAAGCATAGTGCGCCAGCCTCCAGAGAGGAGGATGACAAATGCCAGGATGACTCACTATCAGTCACTCCTCCTGAATTCAGACCACATCAAGTTTATGCCTGCTACATGGCTTAACTCAGCCACCCTACTCCTCGACCCTGACTTAAAAGGATCAGCTATCACCCATGATTGCTGGGAAGTGCTTGCAGAGGCTTACAGTACTCTCACAGATCTCACTGACCAGCCACTCCCCAATGCTCAAGCCACTTGGTACACAGATGGAAGCAGCTTTCTTGAAGAAGGTAAGCGCTGGGCAGGGGCAGTGGTGGTATATGGAAAACAGGTCATTTGGGCTGCAGCTCTTCCCCAAGAGACTTCAGCACAGCGAGCTGAACTGATTGTCCTCACAAAAGCTCTTGTAATGGCAAAACAGACAAAGATAAATATCTACACAGATAGTAGATATGCTTTTGCTACTGCCCATATACATGGGGCCATTTATCAACAAAGAGGGTTCCTCACTTCAGCTGGAAAGGACATTAATAATAAACAAGAGATCCTGGCTCTACTAGCTGCCCTCATGCTGCCAACTAAAGTAAACATCATCCACTGTCCGGGTCATCAAAAGGACAGGTCCCCTATAGCAGGGGAAATAATATGGCAGATCGAGTCACCCAAGAAGCAGCCTTGGGAGATGCTATACTTGAATTACTCGCCGTAGACCCTAATAAAACAGAGTCCCCACCACAACTTCAAAACGGTAAACAGACTATGAGCCCAAAAGAGGCAGAAGAGATGTTAAAACAGATGCACCGGTGGACTCACCTAGGAACAAAAAAAATTAATTACTCTGATTAACAAAACTAACTATGAGATTCCAG
>CAJQZJ010032130.1:8442471-8462424 GCA_907164525.1 Lophiomys imhausi
CTGGAATCTCATAGTTAGTTTTGTTAATCAGAGTAATTAATTTTTTTGTTCCTAGGTGAGTCCACCGGTGCATCTGTTTTAACAACTCTTCTGCCTCTTTTGGGCTCATAGTCTGTTTACCGTTTTGAAGTTGTGGTGGGGACTCTGTTTTATTAGGGTCTACGGCGAGTAATTCAAGTATAGCATCTCCAAGGCTGCTTCTCGGGGGACTCGATCTGCCATATTATTTCCCTCTGCTATAGGGGACCTGTCCTTTTGATGACGCGGAGAGTGGATGATGTTTACTTTAGTTGGCAGCATGAGGGCAGCTAGTAGATCCAGGATCTCTTGTTTATTATTAATGTCCTTTCCAGCTGAAGTGAGGAGCC
This sequence comes from Lophiomys imhausi, assembly GCA_907164525.1. NCBI lineage: Eukaryota > Metazoa > Chordata > Mammalia > Rodentia > Muridae > Lophiomys > Lophiomys imhausi. The sequence continues at coordinate 8,442,840 of CAJQZJ010032130.1, forward strand.
CTCTTTGTTGATAAATGGCCCCGTGTATATGGGCAGTAGCAAAAGCATATCTACTATCTGTGTAGATATTTATCTTTGTCTGTTTTGCCATTTCAAGAGCTTTTGTGAGGGCAATCAGTTCAGCTCGCTGGGCTGAAGTCCCTTGGGGAAGAGCTGCAGCCCAAATGACCTGTTTTCCATCTACTACAGCTGCCCCTGCCCGGCGCTTACCTTTTTCAATAAAGCTGCTTCCATCTGTGTACCAAGTGGCTTCAGCATCGGGGAGTGGCTGGTCAGTGAGATTTGTGCCAGTACTGTGAGCCTCCACAAGCACTTCCAGGCAATCATGGGTGATAGCTGATCCTTTTAAGTCAGGTTCGGGGAGTAGGTTGGCTGGGTTAAGCTGCGTAGCAGGCATAAACTTGATGCGGTCTGAATTCAGGAGGAGTGACTGATAGTGAGTCATCCTGGCATTTGTCATCCACCTCTTAGGAGGCTGGCGCACTATGCTTTCTAGGGCATGAGGGGCCGTGATTGTAAGGTTTTGCCCCAAAGTCAACTTGTCAGCATCTTTAACTAAAGCCGCCACAGCAGCCACTATCCGTAGGCAGCTGGGCCATCCTGATGCCACAGAGTCTAATTTTTTGATAGATATGCCACGGGCCGATTCCATGGCCCCAGTCTCTGAGGCAGGACTCCTTTAGCTATCCCTTTGTTTTCAGCTACATACAGATGGAATGGCTTAGTCACATCAGGCAGTCCTAAGGCTGGGGCCAATTGCAGGGACTGTTTCATTCTGTCAAAGGCCTCCTGCTCTGTTTTACCCCAAAAGAAAGATGCACTCTCTTTCGTGAGTGGATACAGAGGGGCGGCTAGTTCTGCGAACCCTGGGATCGATAGCCGAAAAAAGCCAGCAGTTCCCAAGAATTCTCTGACTTGTCGGGGAGTCCTGGGGGCGGGTATCTGAGCCACAGTGTTTTTTCTAGCGTCTGACAGCCATCACCTTTCATTTCTGATTAGATACCCCAAGTAACTGACCTCTTGTTGACAAATTTGGGCCTTTTTGGCTGAGGCCCGGTATCCCAGGGATCCGAGCTCAGAAAGCAGGCTTCTAGATCCCAGCAGGCAGTCTTCTTTGGTCTCTGCTGCTAGGAGAATGTCATCAACATATTGAAGTAATATTACCTGGCGGTTGGAGGCCCTGAAATGGGCTAGATCTTGGTGAAGTGCCTCGTCGAAGATGGTGGGAGAGTTTTTGAATCCCTGTGTCAGGCATGTCCAAGTTAGTTGTCCAGATAATCCCGAGGCTGGGTCTCTCCATTCAAAGGCAAATATAGGCTGGCTAGAAGCGCTAAGCCGTAAGCAGAAAAAGGCATCTTTTAAGTCCAGTACTGTATACCACGTTCGCTGAGGGGGAAGGGTACTAAGGAGGTTGTAAGGGTTGGGCACTGTAGGGTGAAGGTCGGCAACCCTTTTGTCAACTTCTCTTAAGTCCTGGACTGGTCTATAATCATTGGTCCCAGGCTTCTGAATTGGGAGCAGAGGGGTGTTCCATGTTGACTGACATTTAAAAAGGATCCCGAGCTTGAAGAGCTGCTGTATGTGTGGGCGGATGCCATCTCTGGCCTCTTTGCTCATGGGGTACTGGCAGACCGAAATGGGGATGGAGGTAGCTTTAACCTCCACTACCACGGGTGGGCGATGTTTGGCCATTCCTATGCCAGTAAGTTCGGCCCAGGCTGAGGGAACCTTGTCCATCCATTCCTGCATATCAGCTGTTTGAGGAGGGGGGTTTTCGAACAGCCTATGTTCATCTTCCAGCCTCATAGTGAGGACCTGAAGCGGCCTCCCCTCTCTGTCAGTCACTGATGGTTCTTCTGTTTGGAAATGAATTTGGGCTCCCACCTTAGAGAGCAAGTCACAGCCCAGGATTGGATAGGGGCACTCAGGAATCACGAGGAACGTGTGGGATACCCGGCCCATGTCCAAATCTACTGTTCTTCGGGTAGTCCATGGGTATTGTTTATTTCCTGTGGCTCCCTGCACCCAGGACCTCTTAGTGGATAGTGGTCCTTCTGTTCGGAGGAGGACTGAATGCTGAGCCCTGGTGTCGACCAGAAACTGGACAGGTTTCCCCTCCACGTTGAGAGTTACCCTAGGCTCGGGGAGGGGATCCGAGCCCCATCTCTCCTACTCTTTTACATCTAAGGCCAGAATTTTTCCTCTGGGCGGACCTCCCCTCTTCTTCTTAGTACAGTCCTTGTGCCAATGTCCTTTCTCTTTGCAGTAGGCACATTGGTCCTTGTCTAACCGTTGCCTTTTGCCCTTTCCCTCATCTTTCTGACCTCGCCTGTCTCTCTGGTCCCTTTCACTTACTACAGTGGCCAGAATTTTAATCAAATTTCTTTCCTGTCTTTTTTTTTTTTCTTTTTAAATCTCGTTTATCCTGTTCCCTATGTCTTTTTTCTTTTTTTTCCCCTCTGTCTCTCTTTTATTGAACACCTTATCTGCTTCTCTAACCAAGTCCTGGAGCGAGAATCCCTGTAGGCCCTCCAGCCTCTGTAGCTTTTTTCTAATATCTATAGCTGACTGATCTATAAAGGCCATGGCTACCGTAGCCTTATGTTCCTCAGAGGTAGGTTCATATGGAGTAAATCTCCGAAAAGCTTCCATCAATCGGTCTAGAAACACCATCGGCGACTCAGTTGGTCCCTGAGTCAGTTCTCTTACCTTAGCCAAATTGGTGGGGCATCTAGCTGCCCCTCGGAGACCTGCCACTAGAGCCTGACGGTAAACCTTCAGGTGCTCCCTACCTTCAGGCGTATTGAAGTTCCAGTCCGGTCTATTTAAAGGGAAGTTTGCATCAATTTCATTGGGCAGCTAAGTCGGCTGCCCATCTACACCAGGCACATTTTTCCTGGCTTCAAGAAGCACCCTCTGTCTCTCCTCCATGGTAAAGAGAGTTTGTAGGAGCTGCTGGCAATCGTCCCATGTAGGCTGGTGCGAAAAGACTAGGGACTCTATCAGGGAAGTCAAAGCCTGCGGGTTCTCAGAGAAAGAGGGATTATGAGTTTTCCAGTTATAGAGTTCCACTGAGGAGAACGTCCAATACTGAAGCAGCCGGTTCCCTTGGTCATCAGGCAGACCATATTTCCTGAGCGGGAGTGTATTGGAGTCTGGGGTAGGAGCCCGCCGACTTCTTGTCCCTGTGGCAGGCCCCCCTGCCCCGACTCCACACAAGGATTCCTGTGGGGAAGAGGGTTGGGGAAGGGTTGGAGAAGGTGCAGCGGAGCGCCCTGAATGCAGAGTAGAGGGAAGCTGCGGGGGTGGGTCTAGGAGGAGTAGGTCCTCTGTTTGGGTGTCCGGGTAAATCTCTTTGGATTTCTTTGGGGAGCCCGTAGTTCAGATGGGTTCTTTCTCTGCTGTAGCCTGCTTCAGAGTGAGGACCTCTGAAGGGGAGTCTGAAGGAGTTGCTCCTGTAGCTGGGTCAGGAGACATAGAGAGTGCAGGAGATTGACCTGTAAAAGAAGCAAAAGGCTGAACCCACACAGGAGGGGAGACTAGCAGAGCCTCCCACACCAAGACATAAGGCACTTGATCTGGGTGCCCATGGGGTCCTGGATTAAAAATTTTAGACCTAACCTGTCTAACTTTGTCTAATGTAAAAGATCCTTCGGGTGGCCATCCAACCTGAAATGTAGGCCATTCTGAGACACAAAGAGTTCGCCATCTACTTTTTTTAATTACGACTGACAGGTCATGTGTTCTATTTTTTACTTCAGTCCAGTGGCTCAGAGTCAAAGACAAAGGAGTCGTTAGTGTCTGTCCCATCTTCAGATTGTCAGAGAAAGGGCAACAGTTACAAATTACAAACAAGGAGACTGAACGACACAGAACATTAACAACGTGACTTAAGTTGCAAGACCGCCTTCAGAAACAGACGGGAATCTCTTACGAGGTTTCCCAACTACAGAAGGTGAGAGTCTCTTACGAGATTCTCCCCAATGTTGGAGCGACCGACTACAGATGGCGACTCGCACAGAACAGACAGATAGACAGAGTTGCTCATAACACACAGATAGACAAACAGAGTTGCTCAAGCATGTATACCTCCGAATCCTGGAGTCTTGGGGTCTGGGGGCGTTCAGGCACTTCCCGGCCAACACACCAAATGTTGAACCCGAGAGGGGCTCACCGAATCCTGACGCCACAGACCACCAATGCCCCCTGATTTGCTGTAATAAACATGAGGTTTATTAAACTGACGCGCCAGGGTTCGATTCACCCGTACAGGAATGAACCCCGTAAAACAGTCTTCTGGCCCTTTAAATACACAAGTGGCTACCAAAAGGTGGGGGCACCAAGGAGTAGAGGCAAGGCAACAGCCACAGGTGGTGATAAAGGAACAAAGAGTATGTTAAGTTAGGTGGTGATGCAAGTAGGGAGTGTAGAGGAGGGAACCAGAGGTGAGTCTGAACAAACCTGCCAGCTATGCAAGCTTTGATGTTTTCAAGGACTGAGTTCTGTAGAAGGTTTCCAGAAGGAGTGAGGTCAGGGTCTCACCAGAGAGGAGAAGGCCATGTATTCATTAATTTTTACAGCCTTACAAAGCCTTATTTAAGGTGAGACTGCAATAACCAAGTTACCCTGATGAACCTGCATCTGAGAGATCCAGAAAAAGGACTGCTAAGTGTGTTAAAGAATCTACAACAAAGACTGTGTTCCTGACGACTGAGGACCTGCCCCAGAGACTGTATCATTCTAAAAGGTTAGAAAAATAATTATCAATAGGTTTAGTGGATAGGTTAAAGGGGTTGTAGGAATTTATAGGATTAATAGTTAAGAAATTGTTGGTGTTTGTTATAAGTGAATTTAGTAATAAATAAATAAGTGAATAATAATAATTTAAAAGTTCGGTTACACAGTGCACTATATTCTATGCCATAGAGAGACCAACCAGAGTCATTCCACAAGTGCAAATAAACTGAGGAATCTTGTACTTTACAATTTTACTATGTGTGTACATGCTAGAAAAACTTTCACATTCTCATACAAAACATGTCACAGGATAGCCACTGCAGTAGCGTGTGTAATGCTATGCAATAATTAGCACTGAAATGAAATATCTAACAATCTAGCATGCCAGAGATAAATGATAGGTTCATATTCACCATTACAGATAAGTCTCAAAAACCTAATGCTGAAGAGAGAAAGCAAGCATCAAATGGAATAGTGAAAAACTGAATGTGACAAATGTCTAACGTGGAAAGGATTAATTGTGGTATCCACAAAACCAATGACTATTCAAGGGTTCAGTTCAAAATAAATACATAACCTTTGCTAAACTTTTAAAAAAACATGTTGACTAATGAAAGCAAAAATACCCAAATGGGGACAATGAGATGGTTTATCAGCCAAAGTGCCTGTAGCAAAATCTTGACAACCTCGGTTCAATCCCCCAGCCCCACGACGTGGAGGTGGAAGGAGAAAACCAAGTGTACAAAGTTGTCCTCTGACCTCCACCCATGTACTGTGCACCTCCTCCATTCACACATCATGTGAAGAGATAGTAATAATAAGGAAAAAATTAGAACTCCAAAATCATATTCTCAGTATGAAATAGACTATGCAAATATTGAAAAAAAGCCAGATCATATATTGTTAAGGAAACAAAAATTAGTAGTAATATTATTAGGGAAAATGAACTAATTCAGACTATAGGGATACTCTGGAGAAGGGAAGTAGGCCAGGAGTCTCCAGATGTAGTAGTAATTCTAAACTTCTGAACAAATATTCTAAGTACATGAGGCAAATTGCTGAAGGTGTTGGAGCTGCTGGATTATGAGGTACTCATAGAACTACAGTGCGGGTTTTTTCTGCTTATTTGAGCTTTCCTTGTGCATTTTTAAACAATATGCCCACCAGATCTTTCTCATCTTGTTCTCTCATAGATTTTCTTTGGTAAAGCATCTACTATGTCTTCTAGCTTACACACGTTCCTAAAATTCCTTTTCTATTGAGAACATTGAATAACTTCTGATTTTTTAAAAGAACACTTCACTGGGGACATTTAATACTCAGAGAAGAGACATAGTAAATAAGGGTTTTCCATTGTGATATTTTTTAAATATTTTTATATTTATCCATAAAGGAAGAGATTTTTTTTCCCTTTCTGTCTTTCTTCCTCACTCCTTCCCCTTGGGTCCTTCCAAAAACTAACCATGCCTTCCTCTAACACAGCAAAACCCTCTGGCCATGTCTCTTTCTTGCCCTTTGTCACAAAGTATGGCATAATGTGTACACATACATAATCAGCTCTTTGAATGTGTGGTCTTCAGCATGACAGATATTAGAAAATATTCATACTGCCATAACCATTTTGTTTTTAAAAAGCATTTTACTTACCATTAAAATAAAAAGTAAAAAAAAAACTAGAGACCTTTTATCTGTTCTTTCATTTGAATAGTAGGGCCAGGAATAGGGATGCACACCTGTAGAGAGCTGCGACGTGCCGCGCCTTAAAAATGGCACTGGTCTCCGCCTTCCACCAGCCCGACGGTGAGCGCTCTCGGTGGTAAACAAGTCCATATTTGGCTAAGACCGCTGATCTGGCTTGCTTCCTCATACGTGGGCCTCTAAGATAGCACTACGTGGCTTTACTTGATTGGCTGTTCATTTAGTATTTAGCCTGTGGGTTGGGTCTGCCCGGCCCTTTTCGGAAGACTGTTTTCAAGGGACCTGAATAAACCTTGAATGAATGTGATTCCGTGGCTCCGGTGTCCGGGAATCTTACGGTATCCTGCTGGGACAGATTGGGCAGGGACTTGGATTTTGCTTGGGAGCAGGGGACTCTGAAACATGGAGTAAGACCGATTTGGAAAATGGTGAGGAGTTGTTTAGAAGATCAGAGATGTTGTAATGCAATCAAAGAGGGAGAATCAGCCTTGGAACTGCTACAAGGGGAAAGATCTGAGCAAGTAGACAGTAAAAAAGAAAGTAACAAAGGCGAAAGATTTGAGCAGGCAGACAGTGAAAAGGGAGGCAAAAAGAAAGTTCCTCTATCCCATTCTTACAGATTTTAGAGATTTTGAGGACTCAGAGAGTACAGATTCTGAAGGAGAGCTACATGCTCTACTAGAACAGTTGGAGAGGACTGTTATTAGAAAAAAGGAAAAGAAAAAAGTAAAAGAAAAGGGCATGTCGGCGGCAGTCGGTGTGGGTGGAGCTGTTGCCATGGCGCCTGACACGTCAGCGGCAGTCGGAGTGGGTGGAGTCGTTGCTACAGCGCCTTCAGCCACGCTGGCGGCAGCTGGTGTAAACAAAGCCATTGCCATGGCGCCTTCAACTCCTCCCCCATATCCAGAAGCCACTCAGACAGAGCAGCCAGTTCAGTCCCTGAAAGTAGGGAGATCTTTCTGCCCGGGGATGTGGACACAAGTAAGAACAGAATAGAACATTATCCCACTGCACTTGCTACTTTAGCCTTGAATGGTATCCAACAATGTTTGCAGTCTTTTGGAGTTGCTCCTGCCAGTATAATAGTGCCCTATTCCAGTTATCAAATTAAGATTTTGTGTGGCACTGTAGATGACTAGGCAATATTGCAATGTAGTTTTGAAGGAGTAATTGATAACCACTATCCTAAACATCCATTGCTATCATTTTTTAAGGAGCACCCAGTGATATTCCCTAAGGTTACTTCAGCAGTACCACTTCAAGGGTCACCAAATGTGTTTACTGATGGCTCAAAGACAGGCTGCGGAACCTATTTGATAGAAAGACAAGAGCCCGTGTTATGTCAATTTCAACTGGGTTCCCCCCAAATAGTAGAATTGAAAATAGTAATTGAGGTGTTTAAAAGATGTCAATTTGCATTCAATTTGATTTCAGATTCAGTCTATGTGGTCAACGCAGTGAAAGTATTAGAATTAGCAGGTCCTATTAAGAATAGTAGTACTGTATGTGCCTTATTACAAGAGTTACAAGTTTTAATCTGGCAGAGAAAAAGGTGTTTTTATATTCAACATATCAGAGCACATACAGGATTACCTGGACCATTAAGTGAAGGTAATGATAAAGTTGATCAATGGACCAGGATGGAATCCATTTTTTGGAGCTCATTCCTGGACCAAGCCAGACAGTTTCACCAATTATTTCATGTAAATGCAAAAACTCTACAGCAGAAATTCCATTTGTCTAGAGCAGATGCTAGACAAATAGTTTTAGACTGTCCTCACTGTGTGATTCATCATCATCCTCTCAGTGTGGGAGTGAACCCTAGAGGGTTGATGCCACTCAAAATTTGGCAAATGGATGTTACTCACATTTCAGAGTTTGGAACCTTAAAATATATTCATGTATCTGTGGATACCTGCTCAGGTATCATACATGCTACACCTATGAGTGGAGAAAAGGCTCGCAATGTCATAGGACATTGCTTAGAAGCCTGGGCTGCATGGGGAAAACCACAGCAGCTAAAAACGGACAATGGACCAGCCTATACGGCTCAGTCCTTTGTCTCCTTCTGTAATCAGATAGAGGTACAGCTTAATCACGGATTACCATACAATCCTCAAGGACAAGGAATTGTGGAGCGTGCTCATCGCACCTTGAAAGAATGCTTGCAAAAACAAAAAGGGGGAATAGGCCAAGGCCGTACCCCCAAGGAAAGAATGTCTTTAGCCTTATTTACTCTAAATTTTTTCAATTTGGATGCTCAAGGCCGCTCAGCAGCGGACAGACATCAGGATTCCCATGGTTCACCTAAAAGCATGGTGAAGTGGAAGGACATTCTGACAGGCTCTTGGTGGGGGCCTGACCCTGTGCTAACATGGGCGAGAGGGTCTGTTTGTGTTTTTCCTCAGGATCAACAAGATCCAGTGTGGGTGCCTGAGCGCCTTGTGAAGAAGATTCGTCATAAAGACCTTCCTAAGGATTCTGGTGATAGCAACAGTGAGTATGTCAGGAATGACCGAGCCGAGATGGGGGATCCTGTTGATATTCCCAAAGCCGATGCCGGTCAGACATGATGCAACTGTGTTTCCACGCTTATTTAGCAGTAATAGAAGCTTAGGCTTACCCTACCTTCCCTTTGATGATCAGAGAAGCCCTATAGAGGGTAATAGAAATGTCAGCTTGAAGGGTAGTTTGTGCTTTTTAATGAGCTTCAATAGGTCAGATGATACAAAATACATTAAATTGTCTCAGCAGTCAGCAGATTTTTTACCACAACTGAGGTTTGGGGGTAGGAGTGGTGGTTTGTTTTCAGGCAATGGTTCTCGCCTTGAAGGATGGTGGCCCACACGAGTCTCTGACCGGGACCCCCCCAGACAGCCACGCTGGGCACCTTTTTGTAGAGGATCCACAGGAGAGGAAGGACCTTTTCCCTGGACTGGATGTCAAGAGCACAGAGCAGTTTGGGTTCAACAAGATTATTTTTCCTTTAGCCCCATGATTAGTAATATAGTGAATAAGTCTTGTACAGGAATGCTTGATATATCTACTAGGGATCCTCAGCAGACTGCCACCAATCCTTTTGATTTGTGGCTTTTGTGTGGAGTAAATGGAAGTTGCATGGACTTGGGACCTGTCATTATGCTTGGAGGAGGAATTTATCAAAGAGGTAATTTTTCCCTAGGGTCCGCTACCAAATTGGATTTCTCTAGCGGTAGTGGCTCTGGTACTTGGAATTCTTTGTTTCATTCTTATCGCAACAAGAGCTTTTCAGCTTCGCCAGTATGTCTCTGGCCTCCTTTTCTGTGGATTGTAAGTAATGGGAGTGCATCCTTAGGTGAAGAAAAGTTAGTATGCACTCCAGGTACATGTTTTTATGCCCTATGCTGGAATGCCACAGCCTTTCCTGTGGCTGTGGTGACTAGAATGCCTCGATATGTGCCAGTTCCTGTAGAGGCCCCTAATACCATGATGCTATTCAGATTTAAAAGAGATTTTGGCATCACTGCAGCTATTGTTACTGCTATCACTATTGCTGCTGTGGGAGCTACTGCATCAGCTATCGCCTTGTCTAGTTCTATACAGACTGCCAATGCCCTGAATAACATCTCAGCCACTGTGGCACAGGCATTGGATACTCAGACCTCTATGAATTCTCATCTCAAAGGAAGTCTTATGATAGTTACTCAACGTATAGATTTAATACAAGAACAGATTGATTCTCTTTGGCAACTAGCACAGTTGGGGTGTGAGTGGAAATTGCAAGGTTTGTATGTTACTTCCGTACAATATCAAAATTATACAAAAGCTGCTAATTTGTCCAGACAATTGTCAAAGTTCCTCTTACAGGATTGGTCGGCTGAATTTGAAAATTTGATGAGAGAGCTGAGAGCAACAATTGTCCACATCAACTCCACTCGGGTGGATCTGAGCCTGGCTACTGGCTTGACTTCTTGGATACAGACGGCTATGGATCATCTTAAGGAGTGGGCGGGTGTAGGCTCTTTGGCGATACTGATGATGCTAGCCTCTCTGGTTTGCCTATGGTGCATCTATAAAATGAGAGCCACACAAAAGCATAACGCAGCCATGATTATACAAGCCCTTGTCGCCATTGAGGCGGGCCAGTCCCCTCAGGCATGGCTCGCTGCCGTGAAGCCTTAAATCTTCACTGAGCATAGTCCCTGCCCACTGAGGTATTCGTTCCACGGATATTAGGGTCTGGCAAGTCAGTGACGGAGTTGACGGGTAAGTCTCGGCCACCTAAGACAGGGCAGTCCCGAGTGGGGAGGCTGACCCAGAGACGGGTAAGAGTTTGAGCACCGCCCTCCTACAGGCTCAGGCCCACCGTGAGATCCCCAAATAGGGGGATTACAAAACCTTTCCAGGGACCTCTACCAACTTTAGAAAAAATAAAAAAATAAAAAAAGGAGGAACTGTAGAGAGCTGCGACGTGCCACGCCTTAAAAATGGTGCTGGTCTCCGCCTTCCACCAGCCCGACGGTGAGCGCTCTCGGTGGTAAACAAGTCCATATTTGGCTAAGACCGCTGATCTGGCTTGCTTCCTCATACGTGGGCCTCTAAGATAGCACTACGTGGCTTTACTTGATTGGCTGTTCATTTAGTATTTAGCCTGTGGGTTGGGTCTGCCCGGCCCTTTCCGGAAGACTGTTTTCAAGGGACCTGAATAAACTGCAGGAGAAGAGCTTTTGTGAGTTGCGTCATTTCTTGCTGGTCGAGAGGGACGCGACACACACCTACAATCACAGCGCCTGGGCTGCAGAAGCAGAAGAACAGTCACAAGTTCCAAGCCAGCACAGTTTACATAGTAAGTTCTGTCAGCTAATAGCTACATAATGAGACCCAGTCACAAACAAACAAAAAACGAACTCCCAAATCCAGATGAATAATAGGTTATATTTACAGGAAAGTAAGAGAACATTACTGAAAATGAGCAGTATAGGCAAGTGTTAAAACTAGATGATGTCTTCAAGACTTTATTTAAAAGAATTCTTTTCGTATTTAGGGTGTGTGTACAATCAACACACATGTAATTATTTAATGTTCTTGTAAGTCTCGTGCTTTAAATCCGTATTGATGATGCTTTCATTTGAACTAGAAGTGATCTGAATTTTAAAAAGAAGTTTATACCACCCCAAAGGCAGCTTCAAAGGCTGGTGAGTCTAGTTGGAAAACACAAGAAAGTGCCGGCACAGGAAAAGTCCAGGAGACATGAGCACATGGTATCCTGTGATGAACAAGAGCATCCCCACCTCACAGAGTCCACTATCAGGGTTACAGCTTTGGGTGGCTCCCTCAGTACCCCATAACCTCTGCCTGACTGTACCTGAAGACAGGTCCTGTGAGGAAGTAATTAACTTTAAATAAGAACATATGGGTAGACATAGTATTCTCTCTCTCTCTTTCTCTCACTATCTCTCTTTCTGGCCCCTCCTCCCCATTCCCCTTTTCCAAGCGGAAGCCCGCTGAAATCTCATAAGCCATAAGCAACACTACGGTCAATCAGACTGAGTGTCCAAAGAAGCACAAAAGAGGTCTCCTGCCAACATAGGTCACATGACTAAATGATTACCCTCACAAGGGTGTCCTCCAGCCACACTCTGGTCTTCAGGTGACAGATGCCCTGAGCTTGAACTACAGCATCATGAAAGATCTTGAGAAAGAGTCACCTAGTGAGGCCACCCTAAATTCCTGATACTAAGAAAGTATTAGACAAGCCACTGATTCTTATTATAGGTCATTAAATTTGAGGTAGCTTTCATTTCACTAATATACTATTCCAGTCAAAACTGGTTTTCAAGCCTACTGCTAAAGTTACCTATTTGATCTAATGTCAACAATTTTCACAGGGTTTAATACTCATTGTCCTCACTCTAATTCTTCTTGACCATCATTGAATCAGATAAAACATATCCAAGAGTCCACTCAGTAGTACTCAGCCTTCTATATGCATGACTTTTAAGAGCTATCAGTATCTTAATATTTAATTGTCTTCTACCCATCAATATTTCTAATGAAAATTGATTTAGAAGGCCCTCAATTATGATTTAAATTTCATTCACCATCCTAACTGCCAGAAGTATTTTATGCCTGCTTTTTCTTGATCCTCTACAAGCTATATTTAGCATTTTAAAAGTTTCCTTGTTTTGTTTTCAGAAATGTTGGTCAGGCCTCCTTTTCTTGTTAAACAGCTTTTAGCTCTATCAAAGATTGCTTCTGAATAATAATGGGTTTTCACTGAAAACCTTCATCTTTCCTTCCCTCCAGTGCATCAGCTGCTCCAACGCTTTCCTCTCCCCAGCTGCTTATGTTATTACTTGCTTGATTCTTTCTCTCTCTCTCTCTCTCTCTCTCTCTCTCCTCTCTCTCTCTCTCTCTCTCTCTCTCTCTCTCTCTCTGTCTCTCTCTCTCCCTCTCTCTCTCCTTTCTTTTCTTGTTGATCTTTCTCCCTCTTTGGAATTTTTCTGATCAAATGGTATGGAATAGCCACACTTCTCTCCCCACTCTCGTTGAGTTGTGTCTTTCTATCTTTACCTCTGAAATCCCAAAGATGCCACAACTTGAGTTCCACTCAAGAGATAACTGTGGAAAGTGTTGTTGTTTCAAGTATATGGGTTAAAACGGTTAGGACAGAAGGCTGCAGGCATCCTGAGTAATGCTCTGTAATGTTGGCTCTCAAGAGAAATGGTCATTTAAATGGGTTTAATTAAACTTGCAAAGTTAGAGCACAAAAGGTTTCCAGGTAAGTAGACCCATTGGTTGTCAGGAATTGTGTAAAAGGACTTGGTGATATTTTTCCTGGAGCAAATTTTTTTTTGATAATATATAAAGTATTATCTTTCAATCTGGATTAAAGAAGAAATTATTTTGTTATTTTGGAGCTAAACAAACCTTTAGTATATATATTTTGAGATCCCAAAGGACAATTTGTTTACATTGAGCATGCCTTTTGTATGTAGCTTTTAAACTTAAATCCTTCCAGATCCTATGTGCCTGTCTCTGCATACTAAGTATTGGGATCAAGACCTGTGGTTCCCAACTGAAGGGATTAAAGATGTGCTCCCCCGCCCCTGGATGGAAGTTTTTCCCTATGTAGTGCTTCTTTTGTATCAGGCTGACCTTGAGCTCTGGCATCTGCCTGTTTCTGTCTCTAGTGTGTTGGGATTAAGGGTGTACTGTTCTCGAATGATGGGATTAGGGTGTGCACCATCACCACCCTGTTCCTTGTAACTCTAGAATTTATAAGACAACTAACTCTATAGTGCTCCTCCTGTCTCTGCTGAAGTTAAAGGTATGGGCTAACCCCACGCATTTCATGTATTTTACCTTAGCTCTAAGTTTTTTCGACTCTTGGTGGTTTATAAAACCAGGTTGAACAGCTGTAACCTTTAATTTATTTACAGTGTGTTAAACCTGTTACCTGCTTTTTTTATTTAATAAATTTATTTATTGGCTGCTTCAGGTTACATCTCCATCATATTGTCCTCTTTCCCCCCTTCCCAGCCCCACCCTCCCATCCTCTACCCCCTAACCCTTCCATCTTGCTCCTCTGGAGTGGAGTGACCCCACATAACAGTCTCTTGCCCCAGTTCAGACGTCATATGAGGGCCAAGAGCCTCTTCATACACTGGGGCCTACAAGGCAGTACCACCAGTGAAAAGTGTCTCATTGCTGGGGAGGGAAACCTAAAAAACAGACCAACAAACAAACAAACCAACAAAAACTAACAACAACAACAAAAAATTAAAGAAAAAAAGTCTATGTCCATGTTCCCTTTGGTGTGTTGGTTGTAGTACAGATATCCTGTACTATATAGCTAAAATCCTACTATAAGTGAATAGGTGCCATGTACATCCTTCTGAGTCTGGGCTAGCTCTCTCAGGATGAGCTTCTCTAGTTCCATTCATTTGGCTGCAAATTGCATAATTTCATTGTTTAAGGACAAAACTTGGAAGCAGGTAAGTCGACAGCCTAGCTCTGCCAAGACAGGGTAGGTAAGTCCTTCATAATTTCTGCTCTACAATCAATGTCTGTCAGAGAAACGGGGCCAAACAGCTGAAGATTGATGCTGTAATATATGGAGAGAAAATAGGAACTGTCGAGGCAGCCACGGGTATGTCATTTCTTAGTTTTGGAGCTGCGGGCCCTGTACTTCCTATAAAATCAGATATATTTATCCCTCTCAGGTCTCTGAGGTGGTTGAAGAATAGATAGCCAGAGTCTCATAGTTAATTTTTAGTTGTTTAGGAATCAAGAGGGCGTTCTGGATCTAAGAATATGTTTTTAAAATTGTGATGCAAGTTAGTATGAAAGCTGAGTTAGATAGAGAACTTTAAACTCATGGAGATAGTCAGATAGTAGCATGTTAAAGTCAGGGGCCAAATACATATGGACTGGACATTGAGAATGTATGCTAAGCCATATAACTCTCAGAATTGAGGCCTATTTATTTCAGTTGTTTTGTACTGTATTTATTGTTATAAGAGAAAGAACCATTTGTTGGACTGAAAAAAAAAGCATTATGTATTCGGGGGGAAGGGTGAGAGGGTAGGAGGGTGGGGCTGGGAGGGGTGGAGGGAGAGGGCTGTGATGGAGATGTAATTTGAAGTAATAAATAAACATTAAAAAATTAAAAAAAAAGGACTTGGTGGACACCAGTGACAGGAACTTAAAGATAAGACCATCAGATTTTGAGGACAGTAACGAATCACGGCTACCAAAGATCTTAAACAAGTATAGTATATACGAAATACTGAGGTTATTTTTAATGTATAAGTTTATTTATTCATCACACATCCTGATCACAGCTGCCTCCCCTTCTCCTCAGAAAAGAGGAGAACCCCCCCCCCCCCCCCCCCCCATTCCCTCCCAGCACATTGAGTCACACCAGGGCCAGCACATCCTCCTCCACTGAGGCCAGGTTCTGCAGCAGCCTAGCAAGGGAAGGAGTGGTCGAAAATCAGGCATCAGAGTCCTTGTCAGAAGCAGTCCCTGCTCCACTTTCTAAGGGACCCACATTACAACAAGGCTGCCCACCAGCCACATACATGTAGAGGACTGAGGTCCAGTCCAGGTACACTCCCTGATTGGTGCTCCAGTCCCTGTGAGCCCCCATGGGCCCAAACCTGCCTACTCCCTTGGTCTGTGGTGTTCTTGTCCCCTCTTGGTCCTTTTATCCTTCCCCCTCCCCCACCCCATGTTCCATCTAGTGTTTGTCAGTGACTCTCAGCTGTTTGGGTCCTCTGCTGTATGGAGCTTCTCAGAGGAAAGTTACACTAGGGTCCTGTCTATAAGCATAGCAGAGTATCATTAACATTAACACAGGTTGGTTCTCTCCCTTGGGGTAGGTCTCAGGTTGTTTTCACTGTCCTAGGATTTTTGTTTTTCCAAGTGAAGTTGAGAATTGCTCTTTCAAGATCTGTAAAGAATTATATTGGAATTTTGATGGGAATTGCATTGAATTTATATATTGCCTTAGGTAAGGTGGCCATTTTTATTATGTTAATCCTACCAATCCATTAATATAGGAGATCTTTCCATCTTCTGATATTTTCTTCAATTTCTTTCTTCAGACTCTTAAAGTTCTTGTCATACAGGTATTTCACTTGCTTGGTTAGAAAGACACCAAGATAGTTTATGTTACTTGTGGCTATTGTGAAGGGTATTGTTTCCCTAATTTCTTCCTCAGCCCATTTATCCTTTGTATAAAGAAGGGCTACTGTTTTGTTTTGTTTTAGTTAATTTTGTATCCAGCCACTTTGTTGAACACATTTATCAGCAGTAGGAGCACTCTGGTAGAATTTTGGGGGTCACTTATGTATACTATCGTATCATCTGCGAACAGGGATACTTTAATTTCTTCCTTTTCAATTTGTATTCCCTTGTTCTCTTTTAGTTGTCTTATTGCTCTAACCAGAACTTCAACTACTATATTGAAGAGTTATGGAGAGAGTGGGCGACCTTGTATTGTCACTGATTTTAATGGGATTGCCTTAACTTTCTTTCCATTTAATTTGATGTTGGCTTCCTGTGTATTACCTTTATTATGTTTAGGTATAGGTCCTGTATCCCTGATCTCTCCAAGACTTTTAGAAAGGGTATTGGATTTTGTCATAGGCTTTTTCAGCATCTAATAAAATGATCATGTAATTTTTTTTCTTTCAGTTTGTTTATATGGTGGATTATGTTGATAGATTTTTGCATATTGAACCACCCCTGCATCACTGGGATAAAGCCTACTTGATCATGGTAGATGAATTTTTTGATTGTGTTCTTGGATTCAGTTTGAGAGTATTTTATTAAGTATTTTTGCATCAACGTTCATATGGGAAATTGGTCTGAAATTCTCTCTTTTTTGGGGGGGGGTTGGGTCTTTGTGTGGTTTAGGTATCAGAGTGACTGTGGCCTCATAGAATGAGTTTGGCAATGTGGCTTCATGTTGACATTTAAGTTGGGTTTTATGGAGGAGTACATGAGCTCACCCAGTACCATATAGAAAACATACATGAAAAGGCCTCCAATCTTGAAACACAATGGCATCTATCAATAATTCCCACCTTTCAAGTAAGGTCATCATAAGTTCTCCAGCAGGGATGCCTCCATCCACCAGAGAGCAGAGCATCCAAGGTGTGGCTTGAACTTCCTGATTTTAAAGGTCTCAGGTCATTCATGAACACATACCAATACACATATATATGCACAAAAGTGTGGGGATCATAGTTCATCCTGTGAACTATTCTGTATGGCTGAAACTGGCAGAAATAATAGATGAACACAAAGTGCCATGACACAGAATTTGAATGCAACAATATAACATTCTCATACAAATACCATTTGATTTACTACAATTTTGTATGTATGATATTTGTGCATGTGCATGTAAATGTGGTTTGTGCCATGGTACACCTGTGAAGGTTGGAGGACAACCTTAGATGTTGGTGCTCAGCTTCCACCATGGGGTCTCTTGGTCACTTTGTAAGACATGGTGGTCTGTGAACTTGCAGGATCTCCTAGCTATGTCCTGTATCAGTATGGGATTACTGAGATTATAGACATGTGCTACTGAGCCTGGGTTTATGTGGCTTCTGGGATTTAAACAGAGGTCTTCATGCTTGTGCAGCAAGCATTTTACCCACTGTTTTACCTCCCCAGACCATCACTTACTACAACTTTTACAAAAAAAAAAAAAAATAACTGTTTTTCAGTTTCCCTTTTACTGATAAGAAAGTCTTTAGATGACCAGTCTGTCTTTGAATAGCTTGCTAAATTATATGCCTTATTAGGAAAGAAAGCCAAGAAAGACCATGCTGAAATAGAGTGGGTGAGATGAGGAAAATTTCAGTGAGGACTCAGTTGTGAAGAGGAACACAGGAGATGTGATGTGAGACGCCAAAAAGGAGATGCTCGTGACAGCAAAGTCAAGGTTTTCCTGCGTCAGATAGGTAAGAGTTTCAATTCTGACTTGGCCATTTATTAACTGTCCATAGAAAGTTAAATCACCCCTCAATAAGTTTACCTATGGCATGAGTTATAATAATTCAGCCTCATTGACTTTTTCGGTTTTTACAGAATGAGCCTGCTGAATATAACTTCTCAGATCAATAGAAGAACTTAATAAGTGAAGATATTTCTATCATTATGGTCTCAGACAGAAAGCCTTGAAGATCTCAGTGAAAGGGTGGCAAGGGGTAAATGGCCATGTGTGAGAAGATAAAGGCTCTTTGAGGTGAGAAACTTAAAGAGTCAAGAATGTACAATATATGACATGCTTATAAGTTGAGATAAATTTTACAAACAAATTATCAGTGTATTGTAATAAAAAGTCCCAAGATTAATAATATTATGGAAAAAGGATGTTTAAAGTTGCCAACAATAGTAGCAAAAAAAAAAAAAAGAAAAAAGACTACAAGAATTGTTTCAGATGAATTTTCCAGGCAAACTTTACTTTTCATATGGTGTATAACTGATCTTTTAAGACTAAAATCATGTCAAATTTAAGTAAATCATGACCCTATGTTTGATCTTAAAACTATATTCAAACTATCAGATTCCACAAGCACGATTAGCAAGATCAAGTGATAGGAGATTTCAGAGTTAATGAAAATTCTTATATCTGCCTCTGTTTCTTTTACCCTTCTTATGGTTCGGTCGTTCTAGACCTGAGCTTACATTAATTCAGTATGACCTCATCTTAAGTTTATTGTACCAGAAAAAAAACTATTTCCCAGTAAGTTCACATTCACATGCTTTGAGCATTTGTACTTTAGCATGTTTTTTGGGAACACAAGTCAATCTGTGAAACCTTTACTAGTTGATGTTGCCTTATTTTTACTGTGTCCTCTAATATTATTCCATAGCATATGAAGATCTGGACTGTGTTAATAACTCCTACATATTTAGTAATTAGTTTTCCCAGTGTCCTTTTAAAACGTGTGTGTGCGCGCACATACACACACACACACACACACACACACACACACACATTCATTTTACCTACTCAACTACACATAAGTACTGAAATGACAGGAAAGATGTTTTCTTTTCTTTTGTTAGGGTTTGTGAAAGACACACATGCTAGGGACTTAAAAGTACTACAAGAAAGCTCAGATGAATGACATCCTAAAAGGCAAACATTTGATGTCTAGGCTCCACAAGCATCCATTCATCATAACAAACTTTCAATGAGCTAAGAGGAGACTCCCCTAGTCAGTCAAAGTGTGCGTATCCAAAGTAGCATTACCTTATCAGTACCACACAGCTAAGGTGCCTCTTTAAGAGTCAGGTGCCAAATACGTATAGACTGGACATTGGGATTGTATGCTAAGCCATATAACTCTCATAACTGTGGCCTAATTACCTCTGTTGTTTTGTATTGTATTTATTATTATAAGAGAAAGAGCCATTTGTTGGACTGAAGGGGGAGCTATTGGGGGGGAAAAGATATACCTTAAACTTAAAAAAAAAAAGGAAGGGGATGGGTGGGTTGAGGTGGAAGAGGGTGGAGGATGGGACTGGAGGGGGAAGTAGGGAGGGAATTGCGATTGAGATGTAACTTGAAGAAATAAAAAATAAAGTAAAAGAAGAAGAAGAAGAAGAAGAAGAAGAAGAAGAAGAAGAAGAAGAAGAAGAAGAA
>CAJQZJ010032130.1:8462434-8485688 GCA_907164525.1 Lophiomys imhausi
AAGAAGAAGAAGAAGAAGAAGAAGAAGAAGAAGAAGAAGAAGAAGAAAGGATCAAGAACAAGAAACAATAGACTTGGCCCTAAGACTAGGGATAATTGCATGGCAGGAAGGCAATCTGTTCTTCAGCTTTATGTATAGCTGTCTAGAAGTATGGCCAGCCTCTGCCTTAGTATATAATTATGAACAAAGAGGTAATCACTAGAATTGTATTGTTTTGCCCAAAGTAAAATTCATGCATATATCTCCACATATGTACAAATATGTGAATTGACCTCTGATGAAAACAAAACCTTGGGGTTTTCAGCCACTTAAACCAACAGCGGAATATAAACTGCAATGCAAGATGGCAACTGACTTATGTCAGCATTGCTTCACAGACAATCAAAGCAGAACAAGGGACAATGAGGAAGACTTAGTAAGTGCAAGGAAAGTAAAAGAAAGGAAAGCCAGGGTGGAAAAGGGAGAGAAAAATCAAAGAGAAAAACAACAGCCTAACTACCTAATCTAGGAATATAAAATGGCATACTTTATAAGAATAATTACATACACATGACTCATATTGTATGAGTACACAATCTATGTCACCATGTTGTATTAGCAAATGGAACTTAGTTTCAACACCAAAACAATCATACCAGAAAAATAATTAGTGCATTGGAATATATAATTTTAAATTTCATATATTAAAAATAGCAAAATTATAGTACAATCACACATCGTGAAAATTATTTACATTGAACTTATTATGCAAAATGTTTTTCTCACATGTAAAACCAGTATGTGTAGATATACTTTTTGAAATTCCCAGGATTCCAAATGGGGATATGATTCATATTCAAAAACACATGATTAAAGAACATATCTGTGTGAAGTTGTAATCAACAAGAACAAGGTAAGGAAAGTTGTTCTTTTGAATATCTACCAAATTTGGGGAGAACCCAAATATTTTTTTTGGACTGTAACAGAAAATTTTTATTTATAAACACTTATATTTGTTAGTACTTAAGAAACACCTATAAAATACCTAAATCCTATAACCTAAAACCTATACACTCAGTTAAGATGAATTCTGGGGAGGAATTCTTACTTTAGGTTTTTTTTCTTTCACCATTAGGTACAATCCTACCCCAAATAATAGTGTGAGACACAAATATTATAAACATGGTTTTAACTTCTGTAAATGAGTCAAGTTCTAAAAACTTATCCCAAGAAACAGTTTTAAAAAAGAATGAAGAAAAGTGAGTGAGAACGCTCAATGAAAATTAGTTCATAGTGACAAGAACAGGGAGTGACCTCAACATATATACCTCTGCAATCTACATTTTAACTCCTCAGAATGTTATGACACTAAAAGAATCACTATAAAATTTATGTGAAGTCATATGAAGTCATTATGTAACAAGGCTTAAGGAGAAATCAGATAACAGAAGTATAAGGCACATAAATTGTAACTAAGTAAAACTGGATATTCCTATGGATTATAATGCATCCAGACAGTAAGAACTACTAAGCAATTATTATTTATAGGTCTTATGTAGGGAATAAAAACTCGTCCCAGAACTAATCCTCAAGTGATACCAAAGTCAATATTGCAAATTGGTCATGGTGGCAATGCCTGTAATACCAGCACTCATGAACTCAAAGCAGGAAGAACACAAGTTCAAGAAAAACTTGGGCTATGTAATGCATTCCCGGCTACCCTGCCTCAAAGAAAATGAAAGAAAACAACAAACAAAAATGTAATATTGTAATATACAAAGTACTATATTGATACTACATAGTTAAATTTTTCACTAGTAGAAATTACATGTAATGTTTTAAATTTTTATTAGATATGGTGTAATTAATATATTTATTGATTTTTCTGATATTACAAAAATTACATGTTCATTATACAATAATAGAGAAATAAATAGAACATGTAAAGAGTCAGTCTTAAATTTCACCATCCCAGCCCCTGGAACCATTCACCACCATGATCAGTTTGCTTTCTGTACTTACATTTCCATGTGCACATTCCATTTTGAGGTTCTTATCAGTTAAAATTAAAGAATAAGCAAGTTCCTGTGTTGTAAAGGACTCTGAAAATGATGTTTAATGTTTCATAAGCTTCCAGTGTTCAGATGCAATTCATTTAACAATGTTCCCATAGGCCCATACTTCTGCTTTATTTCCAAATCTTTATTAGTTTCAATATTGCAGCAATGAATGTTTTTGTCTTGATTTCTATTAACTTCTCTGTTGTAAATTCCTCATATGTCATTTCAGTTGTGAAGCTGCAACTTAGTAACCTAAGTCATAGGTATTTTGCCATAAACAAGGCTTCATGACTGTGTTACCTGTAGCCACTCGGGCAAAGCGTCCAAGAATGAACTTGATCAGTACTTTAAAAGGAGGAAACCAGGCTTAAGACTGTTACAGAACTTGACCCAGGTGTGGGGGCTCAGCACTCAGGACAATTGTCTTGAGTTGGATGCCTATCCTGGAAAAAAGAGTGAGCCCCCCAAATCAAAATGCAAAGCAACACAAAAGACCACCAGAGAATGTGTGCAAAGGTTTCCTATAATGGGGAATCCTGACAGACATGTTTTTCCCAAAAGAGACTAAGATGAAGTTCCTAGCCTATCTCCTGAGGGAAAAAAGATAGAATAAATGCAGCTATAGATTAAAAAAGCTACAAACATTCTAAAATCTCTTATCATACACTTAACATACCTACCATTGTAGAGTTCAAGAATTAAATATTGAACATTCAAAATTACTAAGCATTATTAGTGAAATGAGAACACTAATGAATACATGAATAATGAAAATAAGTCATTAGACATAAAAATCTTTATGTAGATGTAAGGTCACAGAGCCTTTGAGTATAGGGCAGATAGATCAAATGAGCTAAGCAAATTTTCCTCTGCTGAGGCACAAGGATAACACTGAATGTAGCACTTTTTAGGTGGAATAAAGGATACAGAATGTAAATATTTAGTGAGATACTTGCTAAGATGTTTGCAACCACCATCATTTTGCCAATAATGCATTTTATACTTAAATGAGTCATTTATAACTACAATAGGTAGTGAAAAGTATACATTTTAAGGTCATAAAATCTAAATCATACTTTTATGACTCAAGTTCTCATCACACTTTCTGCAGCTGTACACTAAACATCTGTGTCACAAAGGAAGAAACTAGTGTGTGTGAACGGTGCTGCCAAATTCGACACACGGAGTGGTGGGCACAGCAAGCCAGCTAGAACCCAGACTATGGAACAAAACAATAAGGTATATGACTTTAGAAAAAATGTCTTTAGAATCTAATATTGTTGTCTAGAAATGAATAGTAGAATCATATAGTACGCACAAAGTGCCTGGTTTTCTTTTCATAATTCTTGACAAAGAAAGGAAGGAGAGTTTTTGAAACCTATAATAAACTGTTGTAATTCAAATATCATTTAAGCCCATTAATCTTTGGGAACTCATATGTGTATTTATCTCTAAAGGAAAGCATAAAAGCTCTGTTATTCTTTTAGACGTAAAAGAGATAAAAGCATAAAACCCAAAGAAAGGCCATAAATGTGGGAATTACAATATTACTGCCTTAATGACAATTCTTCACTAATAGAATACATGACATCGTACGTTTACAGAATAAAGACTGAATGCAGCAGAAATCACACAATGGCTGCTACACCGTAGATCAATTTAAGTCTAACAGAACAGAGACGATCACTGATCCCAAGACGTTATGGAATAGTAAACTTTAGATATTGTACTGCTTTTCAAGCTTCTGTGACTATGATTATTTCATTTTCTTTTGTGCGTGCTCAAGTGTAGCTGTTATGTGACTACACATGAGGGAACCTGGAATTAATTTGTCTGTGTGCGATCAGTGACTGCACAAATCCTTATGAGAGCTAACATGCTATGACAATAGTAATTTTGATAAAATTATAGCAAATGCTGCAGTTCCCTGCCATCTGGCTGTCTCTTCCAAGAGACTTGAGGTGCTTTTTATTTCTTATTTACTTACTTCAACCAGTCTATTCTATAGTTTCAGGGCTTGTAAATTGCCATTAGGGAAGGCTTTAATGCTAAAGGAAGATTATCTTCATGTATAAATGCTGAAGTTTCCACGAAATTAGAAGGTTTTAACCCTTTGTTGTAAGGGAAATATTATTCAAGAAAAAGTTACATTTAGGAAGTTTCTTAATTCACTTACTATAATTTTTATTATGTTCAATACTTAAAGAACAATAAACTTATTTACAAAAAGTTCCCTTGAGTTTTGTCTGTAGTAATACAGCACTAGATATTTAATTATTATTTAGATCTCTCAGTGTCAAATTATCTTCAATTTGGTTACATACCTCCTAATACATACATCAGCATGAAATTATTTTTCATGAATGCTCACTACATCATTTGAATACTTTATGAATTTCATTTTTCTCTGCCATGAACTGTTTTGTTCTAGATTAAAGGAAATGAGATGAAGATTATGTCAAGATGATGGTGTACACCTGTAACCCAAGAAGGCTGTTACAGGAGACTGAGAATTCAAGGTGGAGTGGTCCACACAGAGAAAATAATCTCAAAGTTAAATAAATAATTCATACATGGAAACTGTTCTCATGTGTTAAAGATCAGTTATAAATCTAAAACTCTTCTGTTTAATTTTGGTTGAACAATATCTCTTTATAAATATGTTGCCTACTATGCCTTGAAATTTCAAAAACACACAAGTCTACACTGGGCTTTAAGGAAACAAAGATTGAGGTATCAGTCAAATCCCTATCAAACCCTTTTTAAAAATGTATTTAATGTTTAACTATTGTCACGGGGAAATTATTTTGGACATTTCCCATGGGTCAGTATCTACTTCCTTGGCCTGTGAGAGAGAACACTTGTTGAAGACTTGGAGAGAAAGAGAAGGATCACAAATAAGTGAGCAATATGAACAAAATGGTAATTCAGAGGGGTCATCACCATGTGCACAGTCAGGACACTTGGCTGTCTGGTCTGCGTTCCGTACCCCAAGACATGCTAAAGAAATTTAGAGCCTCTCTTGACTAAGGTTGGCATAAACATTTTCTTGTAGACAGTAGAAAACAGTTTAGCTGCACTTCACTTGGAACTAATTCTAGTCTTTGCTGAACCATGCTGGGTTGGAAATTAGTGTCAAATGACAAAATGGCATGACTTCTTAAGAGCTCCAAACTCATTTTCTATGCCCACAATGCACCTGAGTTAAAGTTTCCAGGACTCAGACTTAGCTTCGTACTGCCACTGCCACTCTTGTCTCAGTCTTAAAATAATTGCACCCATTATTACATCTGAGGTTTGAATAGACACATCTGGGAGGCAGCATTGTTGATTTCCTTGTAATCCAATGCAGAGAATTACTACAAATTTGTAAGAAAAGGTCTGTAGGATAAAATATTCAAAGTCTCGGATTTTGGAAACTGTGAATGACATTTAATACAGCTATCTGTCCTAGCAAGATGACAGTTTTTAAAGTAATGTGTAGTTATCAGTTATCAAAGCCATCTTAAAAACTTTCTTAGTGAGAACCTATAATAGCACAGAATTGTTTTAATAGTAGCAACATCTTTGTATAGAACCTGGACTCTTTTCTTGGTGACCCAATTTTACATCATCCTTTTACTTCTCGCTGATTTTAGGGTCTTAAGCCACAAGCACATGTATCATCTTGAAATGCCTGTCACAGTGTTTGCCAGTTTACAACTCTGACTACACCTTCCCTATCAAACACACCAAATAGGGGCTGCGTTACAATGTTTCACAGATGAAATACAGTAATCATTCAGTACCCTTTAAACCAGTCCAGTATTCATTGTTTGCTCACAGCATGATAAATCCAGGGCAGATTCACAGGACATAAAAAAAATACCTAGGATTTTTAATTATCTAGCAAATTTGGAACAGAGAAACTGCTAGGTCATGCTGTAATATATCTATTTGACATTTTTCATTCTGACAAAATACACATACAAGTGTTTCTTTTCACCATAAACTTGAAGTTGAGCATGGGCTTTTGTCTCACTGAACTGTGTATGCTTGTGGTCTCTGCATCTCCAGGGAACCCTGCCCATCCAAATCTGAGGCTCTAACAAACTAAATGACTTAGGTGAAGATTCAGGAATATTAAAGAGCATCTTTTCCTCATGGCACCAGGTAATAAGTAGTGTGAGCTCTGTTTACCCTGACTGGACTGACCTAAGCCAGGCTTGCCTCTAGCCAAATGCTGCCTTGCAAAGAATACGGTAGGTGTGAGCAGATTTCACATCTGACCTTAGTGAGAGGAAGAATCGCTGCCTCTCAACACCTTCAGTGAGGAACTCAGAGTCCTTATCTGCTCCACTTTGTAGCAACCTGCGGGAATAAGATTCAGCAGGTCTTTCCCTCTGCCAACCCAAAGGTCCAAGCAAGTTTCCTTTTGAAACCAAGTGACCTTCTAAGGCAATAACCCAATGCCATTCTCATTATGTACTTTATAATCCTGGAAATTAAGGTCCATTTCAAATCATTTTTTAAATGGGATAGAGGAAATGAAAAATATATTTCTAAACACCAGTACAAAATCTTAAGTAGAGAAAGGACTTTCCTCTTTAAAATGCTGCTTCCATGCTTACTGGTGGTTTCCAGGAAAGGTGCCTGAGACTCAGAGAATGGTAGATGCTGCAGGGAGCAGTGGTTATGGGTGTATGCACACATTACAGCGTGCGGATGCCTGTATTTGATGTGTCAGAGAAAGAAATGTAATTTTATGATCTCTTTACTATATATTTTTAATTTCTTTAATTTTAGTAAGCTTTTTGTGTCAGTTACTCTCAATTGTTTCAAATCTCACACAAACGTTCAGAATTCTATCACTTGCAGAGAAAATATTGGTCCTAACTGAATCCATACGGAATCTAGTCTTTAAGTACCACAATTCTACCCAATATTTAGTATAATAATATACATTCTGCTTTTAAAAAAATATGGGACTAATGTTTATATTAACTTCTAACACAAAAAAGTGGCTTACATATTTTAAGATTTGCCTTTTCAAATCAAATGTTTGATTTTTCTTGCTAGAGAAAGAACAACTCAAGAAAAAAAAATCCTGTATCTTTACACATCCACGATAGGAATTTTATTTACATGGCTTCTGTTCAGAGTCATGCTGACAATGCAAGCCCCCTTCCCCATAGGATGGTAATTTTCATAATGCATACAGTTAAACTGCTAAAAGCAAAATCATCAAAATTCTCCAATTCTACTTCAATTTGAAATAAAACGATGTGAAATACAGTCATTGTGGATATCGACTTGAAAACAAGAAAAAGAAACATCTTTATATACTTGGACCAATGTCTTGTATACAAGTCATCTTTTTTTTCCTGACAATTTTGAACTGCTTATCTTTCATAGGATTTCTTATGGCTATTTACATTTTCACTCAGTGAAAATCAATTACCTTCTTTCAATAAGCCTCATTTGCTACCTTTGAGTATAATAGAAACACCATTAGGATGATGACATTACCCAAAAGAAGGGCACCACACAGTTGGTAGACATAAATTAAGGACCCTTTCACACATGCATTAGAAATACTGCTGTGACTGGAATATGCAGAAAGCCTGTGTCTGTTAGAGCGATTAGTGTGTGGGGTGAAGACTGTGAAGAAGCGGGGTGGGGGGGGAGGCACTGGTAGAGTGTGATCTACTACTTTGACAAAATTGTGTATTTCCTTTTTGGCCACTGATGCAAGAAGCCTGGGCCCCCAGCTGAGCTGCATGGGGAAATGCCACTGAGCATGGTGTGCTCGCTTCACTTCCTCTGCCTAAGCAAGACACTGTCAGGCAGGCAGCAGCGGCGAGGCACTGCCAAGCCCACTCCCCCTCTGTAGCTCTGACCTCAGAGACTCTGCGGATGTCTGCCTGGGTGAAGCCTCCACTCAGGCAGAAAGCAGCTCCTGCAGATCAATTCATAGGATTTAGAGACATTTAACTTCCATCAAGCCCATATCACCTTATTGGTATTTGAGGACTAACTCATTACTGAACACAAATGACCATAACATAGAGGGTTGTATGTTTCTAGGGGGGAAAAATAATCTGGGAATTCCCTCCTTCTGAGACTAGAAAATACGGGAAACCACATTTATACCTAGTTATTTTTATCTGAGTTCTTATCAGTCTAAGTAAAAATAAATTATAACACCTACTGGCCCTCAGGGTGAGTGAAGGTTACACACCTTCTAAAAAGGTGTTAAGGTTACATGTTGTAATATTTGATGAATTGTTTTCTGATTCATTTATTTGTGAGTCAGTCTTACAAGTACAGAAGACATGTGGGTTGTTCTTCTTGTAAAAAAAGAAAAACATGGAGTCATGAGCAAGCAAGAATTTGTTAGTTTAAGGGTGTATATAGGATTTTAGAAGCTAAAGAACTACAATAATTTTGGGAACCTCAGAAGAATTTGCAAATAGCATAAACTAATATTTTCTTTTGAAAGGCTAGGCACTTAAAATTTCATTGTCAATAATGATTTCTTAAGTTTGTAATATTATGCTTTGAAAAGTCATTTCACATTAGTCACTCCACTAACTTGATATTGGCAAAATATCCAGTATCAAAGAGTCATTTATGTAATTAATTAAGAATTAATGGACTAATTTTAGACATTTTTCTACTTTTAGGGAACATGTAATGAATAGAATTTTTAAAGATCTTATGCTATCCCTGCAAGAATTTCAAAGTCAAAATGCTAAAGGTATTCCTGTAACATTCCACAGTTTTGTGGAAAAGGACCAATTTAGAGCACAGACTTCTATGCATATAACCCTGTTCCCAGATACCACAACAAATCCCAGAGGCCACATTTGAGCACTACAAAGCAGGCTTCAAATTAATCTCACTAATCATCACATTCTGTTTAGAGCTGTATAACATTAAAAGCAAGTTACTCTTAAATTAACTTTTAGTTTCAATCTTGATTTAACTAATATCCTAGCCCTAAAATGATTATGAAACTCACAATGTGGACCCTTTAACTCAACAGCCAATAAATTCTTCTTTTTAAGTAATTACAGACAAAGTTAATTAGGGGAACTCATTCCACAGATGTCCTGAGATATCTTTTACATGCTTGCAATTCTCTCAATGCTGTTCTCCTGAGTGTTTAGAGCAACTGACACTTACACGAATGGATACAAATTCAGCTCTGCAGTCATAGTAGAGTGAGACTTTCTTGGTTCAACCTCTCTTTTGCCTAGAACCTAGCACATAGATCCAAATTCATATGAACTTGGCTTGCTCTGTCATCCCCTTGCCACTTGTATGCCAGTCCAATACCTGAGAGACTCACAAAGTTCATTTGGGGCAGGTATCTTAATGGAGTATCCCAAAATACTGCCAAAGACTAATCACTCAGAAATACATATTTCAGAAGGATACACTCCACAGTTAGTTTCCATCAGTATTTAAGCATAAGTATTATGTGAGGTTGAGGTGGCATATCTTCCTTTTAATCCGTTATCTTTTGTCTTGTACATTACTAGGTTCCCTGGCATTTTCATAGAACTTTGAATACTTTAAAGGAAGCCATAATTTTATAATCAAGGTGTATATAAACAAAATAACAATTCAA
The DNA here is from genome assembly GCA_907164525.1 of Lophiomys imhausi. NCBI lineage: Eukaryota > Metazoa > Chordata > Mammalia > Rodentia > Muridae > Lophiomys > Lophiomys imhausi. The sequence continues at coordinate 8,472,089 of CAJQZJ010032130.1, forward strand.
GTTGCTATAATGTGTGTGCCTCAGAGAAATGAAAAGTTGTATAGGAAAAATATATTGAGATAGTGTAAATAAGTATAAGGCCCTGAGGTATAGCTGAGGTAACAAAAACGAGGCATGAAAACAAACAGATTAAATAGAGCTCGCATAATTCCTTTCCTGGGTGATGTAAAGTCACAGGGATGATTTTCTTTTCTTTTTCTTATTTTAGTTAGGTTAATAAAGTGGGCTCAAAGGGCTTTATGACAAGAAAATCAACTCAAATTGCCTACATGGCGATTACATTACTCTTAGTTAATCAATTCTTGCAATTAGGTGAATCTTCTATTTTGAACGGTACCAGCCCCTGCCCCTCCTTCCTCTAATCCCTGCAAAAGAAGACACACCTGGCAGAGGTTGGAGGCCTCCACTATTTATCAAAACAGACAGACAGCCCTTTTAGCAATTTCAGCCCAGCTGCTCAGGGAGGGGCAGGTCCTCTGTCTTTAGGGTGCGAGTGGTAAATGAGCTGATTGCAGCAACAACATTATGCACAAGACTGTATGCTGTCTGCTAATTAGAGAAACGAAATTGCCCACTCTACAAAGCTGGCCCAAAGACATCTCCTCAAAGCATAGAGACACAGAATTTAATCCTGTCAAAAAAAAATTCTAGACAATTGCTGGGTGGAGGTGTAGGGAGGAATAAATATATGAATATATATATACACACATTCTATTTGATAGGTTTGTTTTATTTCTATTTCTATTTTCTATTTAACATCTACTCCATGCTCATATTCTGAGCAAGTCTATTTTCAGTTGGGAATAGCCATTAATTATCTATAAGGCTTTAAGCATATTCCAATAAAAATATATTCTGATTGTGTATGATGGCACATGCCTGTCCATAACACAGCACAAGGGAGGCTGAGGCAGGAGGATTGCCATAGGCATGAGGCCAGCCCACAGAACACTTTGAATTCTAGACCAGCCTGAGCTATAGCATGAGACATTGTTTCAAAAGAACCGATATATGCATTTAGGTTTTTAATGACTGCTTTATTGCTTTATGTTATTAAAAAATCCCTGTCCAACTGTCATGTACATGTACACTGTACATTTTATACACATTGACTGATTTGGTGAATTGCCTGGCATTGTTTATAGGAAAGAGTGATTTGCATAATATATTTCTGAAGACTGTAGGAGCAGGCAGTAGTTAGAACTATTTGGATAGACTCAAGTTTCTGTGTTTTCTGTCTTTCAGAGTCATAGCTAAGTAACCTCAGAAGTAGGAAAGAATCAGGCTTTCTTTGAACACTTCCCTTCCAGGTACTTAGAGAAGTGTGTAAAGCAGTCTGCAACCTCCATGAATCCTTCACCCAGTTTTCTTCCTGTGGCATCTCACAGAAGCACTGTGCAATGATCAGGAGAGTGCCAGGACTCAGCGCTAATGCCTGACCCCCAACTAAACCACCGGCTTTGGATTCCATCAGATTTTCTTCCACCTGTTTTTTCTCTGCCAAGACCCACCTGTTTTTTCTCTGCCCCTCTTCCTCTCTCCTTTTGTGATTTTCCTTACACTTATATTTGGAATGTGCATTTATTCATTTCTGTATGTGTTTGTTAGTATAATCTACTGAATATTTATTAATTTTATTGATTCTTTGCTCGGATTGTTTTAGCACTTTCTTCAGGTTGGTTCCTGTGCCCTGTGTTCACTAGCCCTGCCCTGGGATGAAGCCCAGTCTAGTTGAGGTTGCCCTTGAACTCCTTATCCTCCAGCATCTACAGTTCAAGTCTGGAGTCTTTTAAAGCAATTCCTTCCTTTATTTCTACCACAATCAGCTCTAATTTGTGCGGTCCTGTAATGGCTCCACACTATAGCAACTGAAGATCTCATCTGTCATGCTGTGTATTCCTTTGTATATAAGCTTTTGTTTCCTTGTGGAGGAACTGGAAAGTGGTCCCTGTAGAATATTTTTCCACTGAATGCTTGCATCTTCTGCACAGGGAGGTGAAAACTATTCACTGTGTTATCTTTGTCATTAATTCGTGTTTGCTCTTAAATCCCTGCTTGTTTCCCTCGGTTCATACTGAGGAGCACTGAGTCTTCTGATCATTGGTGAAAGATGGTGTCGGCTAAGAAGCGATCACCAGGCCCTGACTTGCCTTTGTCTAGGAGGCAGATAGCAGAGAAAGCAAGTTCTGTAAGAGTGTGTTCTCCACCTGTTTTCTGACTTACACTTGAAAATGAACATTAAAAAGATAATTCACAACCATATGCTTTATGAATAGCTAGTAAAACAAGAGATCCAAAATAAAACAAACATATGTTGCTTAAAACAGCTCAGGGAAGAATCACTTCACACAAAAATAACCAGAACAAAAACAAAATATAAAAAATAAATAATGGAGAGCTCCTTGTAAGGTTTCACTTTGTTGTTATTTTGTTTTGTTTTTAGAGAAAGGGTTTCTCTGTATAATAGAGCCCTGGCTGTCCTGGACTTACTTTGTAGAGCAGGCTGCCCTTGAACTCACAGAGATACACCTGCCTCTGTCTCTCAAGTTCTGGGATTAAAGACATGTGATTTCTTTTTTTTTTTTTGATATCGAGACATATCAGCTCCTGACAGCACCCCTATTCTACTCCAAGTAGAAGATAAGCATCGAAGAATCTCCAGTGTGAGATGGTTGAATTAGTGGCAAGCCTATATCTTGGCATGAAAAAACCCCTTGCTCCAACTGCAGACAGACTGCTGTCCAAAAAGGACAAAACTTGGTAGCAGGGAAATCGACAGCCTAACTCTGCCAAGACAGGGTAGGCAAGTCCTTCATAATCCCTGCTCTACAACAAATATCTGTCAGAGAAACAGGACCCAAAGGCTGAAGACTGATGCAGGAATGTATGGAGAGAAAATGGGAACTGTCCAGGCAGTCACTGGTATGTCTTTTCTTAGTTTTGGAAGCTGCAGGCCCTGCACTTCCTATATAAGCAAATATATTTATCCCTCTCAGGTCTCTGAGGTGGTTGAAGAATAGACAGCTAGAGTCTCATAGTTAAATTTTGAGCTGTTTAGGATTCAAGAGGGTGTTATAGATCTAAGAAGATACTCTTAAAATTGTGTTGCAAGTTAGTATGAATGTTGAGTCAGATATAGACCTTTAAACTCATGGAGATGGTTAGATAGTAGAATGTTAAAGTCAGGGGCCAAATATGTATAAACTGGACATTGGGAAGGTATACTGAGCCATTTAACTCTCATAAATGTGGCATATTTATATCTGTTGTTTTGTATAGTATTCACTGTTATAAGAGAAGGAACCATCTGTTGGACTGAAAGGGGAAACTTCTGGGGGGAAGAGGGTGGAAGGGTGGGATAGGAAGGGGGAATAGGGAGGGGTTTGTGACTGAGATGTAACTTGAAGAAAAAAAAATAAAGTATTTAAAAAAAAAAGACATGTGCCACCATGTCCAGCAAAGTTTCACTTCTTAACCCTTAGAATTATTTTATTTTGGTTTAGTATGGCTGGCTTGATTTTCTGTACAAGTTTTCTCATGCAATTCAGAATGCCTTGGAAATTTAGCTCAGGCTGGTTTGGTTTTGACTTGGTATCCAAGAGCCTTCCAAATGCTAGGATTACAGACTGGCAAGGCTACCCAGTTCTACCCTTAGTTTTTATAACTATCCCCACAATAATAGTGCCAGGATTTTCATTTTACTTTTGTATTTTAGAATTCTGTTCTGATAGCTACTTATTATGTGCTAACCATGAGGCTGGCAGTGACTCATAAAGTTGGTATTAATATCCTGACCAGTGTGGACATTAAACAGAGAGGTTAGTTACTTGTCCATGCCCCATGGTTGATAAGCAGGCAGCCAGCATTAGGACTGCAGTCGCCCAAGCAGAGCACAGCCTGCCAGTCACCACACTGCAGTGAACTGGAAGAACTCAACACAGAATGTAGCTACTGAAGTAAGGGAGGGCATCCTAGCTTAACCACAAGCCTAGACTCATCCCAGCATCCTGAACCCTGAGGCTCTAAAGAAGTTACAAGGCCCCAGGTTTTAATCCTGTTTCTATTAGACCTCTGCTTTGTTTTTATTCTCCAGAGTGCAACCAGTTTCATGGTAGTATTAGCTGATGGGCATGTAATTGTGTACAGGTGGGGATAGCAGTCAGGAGCAGAGCCCATTGGTTTCCAAAGTTTGCTCTTCTCAGGAGACTTCCCCAAGGGTCTTATCTCTGATGCTTTCAGAACTTACCAAGCAGGTCCTACTTATTATCAGCTTAACTTGGTTTTCCCCTGTCTGCTACTAGCAGGCTCTGACTAATGAATGAGATTGGCTTGCTTCTGAACATTCTTATCAAGACCATCTTCAAATCTGATTTCTATCTTCCCAGATACTAAGCATCTCCCACAATTCCATTTTTATAGCCTATTCAGAGGAGCATTAGGTTTCATTTATTCATTTTTAATATAATACTTTATTAATTCCTTGAGAATTTTGTACACTATATTTTGATAATTTCACTTCCCACTCCCCTCCTAACTCCTTCTAGACCTCCCTATACTGAAGTGTGTGTGGATATATATATATCTCCCAATTTGTGCTGCCATGTACTCAGGTTTATGGGGCCATCCACTGGAGTATGGTCAAGCTCTCAGGAGATACAACCTTAAAGAGAACAGGCTCTCCTTCCCCTGGAAACTATCAACTCTCCCTTGCTCTTCAGTGAGGGGCTGGGGTTCGTGAGCTCCTCCCTACTCCATGCTGGTATTTTGATGGGTTTGATTTTGTGGGGGTCTTGTGTAGATAACCACAGCTGCTGTGGGCTCATGAATGCAGCCAACCTACCATGTCCAAAAGATACTATTTCACAGTCCCTTCTTCCATGATAGTCCCTGAGTCTTGGGAAAGGTAGTGTAGTTCATCCATTTGTGGGTGAGTGATCTACTGACACTTCTTCTATGCACCTTGATTGGTTGGGAGTTCCTGTTTAGTCACTGTCTGGGGCACCAGGAAACTTCCCTTATGAGGGTATGACATCTGGCCTAACCCATGGATAGAGAGATAAAAAGTGAGGAAGCAGATTGGAATGATTTGGGGGAACAACAGAAAACAGAAAATTCTCTTAAGGAAGTAAGTGTACACATCAGACTGGGCACTTAAACACCTGAGAGTGTTTTTCAAGTTTTCATTCTTTTTAGCACCATCATTGCTTTATTTGGATTATCATATCATATATGTGTGTATGTCTTACAATATGAATTTTGCTTTTTGCTTTATTATAAAAGATTAGAAACAAAAATACTACACCAAAATTAATCATTTTGGGGGAGGAGTAATTGTTTTAATTTCAACTATTTGTTCATGGTCTCATGATCAATAATTCAGGATTAACATAATTAGTTTGTGATGTGGATGTCACAAACATGAGAACCTGAATCTCTGGATCAATTGGCAAGTAAAATACACCTGAGGTCAACTTTAGATTTCATAATATATTTTGGAAGAGGAAGTTATCCAAAAATTATTTTGTTTGACCTGTTTTGCTTCCTGACCTCTCAGCAAACCCACTTCCTTCTGTGTCAATGAGTCTCCATGGATAATGGTGTTCTTGGCATGGAGTATGACTGAAAACCCAAACAGTGAATTTGACTCAAATCCTATACCTAATACCAAGTCAGTTGTCCTGGAGAGCAATTCTGTTGCTAGAAGCACTATCTTTGGTCATACTTAAAAAGAGGTATTTGTTGAAGAAAGAGAAAAGCGGAACTTTAGCAGCTAAAAATGAAAAAAGTTGGACTTATAAAAGAAATACCTTTCATGTATAATATCAAATGTTTGGAAGTTTTAATTTCATATATTGATATCTAGTCAGGATTATAGCGCTCAGTGTGAAAACAAAGTTATGTAATGAGATTGTCTTATAATTAGTATTTTAACTTATTCATTCCTCCTTAAATCTCTATTCTATAATAAGCAATGTACACTCTAGGGTCATTCTAAGCTATGGTTCATGGTTTTTTCAAACTCCACACATTAGATATAAATATTTTGTCTAGGTATTATTGCCTGACTAGGGTGAAACTACAGCTTTCTCAGTTACTGGGTGACACTGGACAGTTCATCAAATCACTAACATTGACTAAACATCATTTTGCACATGTGAAAAATGGCCAAAACAGCAGTTACTTCAGAAAATTTAAAACTGAAATTAAGTATGAGAACATATAGAAAGTGCTTTGAACTAAACTGATACAGAGAAGAAATTTACAAATTTTTAGAATTAATATGAACTGTTAATTTAAAATATGTTTATAACTGCTAATGATAAAAAAGAAAAGAACATATAGCACTGATTTTATGCTAGGAGGAAGCCATTTTAGCTTGGTGGGCTAAGAATAGAGTAATAGAGGATCCAAGATGGTGCCTTTCACAGAGTATGGTATCTGAGTAGTGAGTGAATGAGATTAGTCACTGTGGAGTGAGCATGAGGCCCCAAAGCTGACCATGAAACCCAGATGGTATATGAATTTCCACAGCGAACACTGAGACTGGTCACCACTCGAAACAGTGCACACAGTCCACAGGAACACCACCCTGAGATCAGCTGGCCTGGTCACCCATCTGGAGAGGAACTCTGGCCGAGTCAGGAGTAGATCCAACCCACAATCAATTGGATCCAGCCCAAAGCTCCAGCCACAGGTCAGCAGCTCTATCTGTAGCCCTGAGAACTGATCTCTATGTATATCTGTTCACCTACCCTGGAAGAACAGCCAAACCACAAGAGTGCAAAGGAGATTAAAAGTTATCCAACTAAGGAGTCCGGGAACAACTGGACAACCAGACACCAAAGAAAACAAGACACGTAGCCCAAATGATCCAGCCTCACAAAGTGCCTCGATGTAGATTTCCTCAGAAATCTACATCGAGAACAACTTCAAACTGGCTAGCTAAGATGGTCCAGCCTCACAGACTGTTCCAGCCAGGACTTCAGTAAAGCCCTGAACTTTCCCACCCGAGTTCAGCTTCTGACTACAAACTTCTCAGGATATTTAAATAACTGAACACAAAAAGACTGGAGAATAAATGCTACTATTAACTTCTTTAACCATTTTTCCATTCTTATTTGGGCCCACAAGCAGGTTTCCTACATCCTAAATCAGCAGAAATCAATTTTAAGAGAGCAAAGTCCCATTCTCAAAAAGGTGGGGTGGGTGACTTTTTTTCTTTTTTGGTCATTTGATGAGTTAAAGATGTTTGTTGTTATTTAGGGGATTGGTTACAAGTTGTTAAACATGGTTTAGGAGGTTATATAAGGGATTTCTCTTTTTCTTTTCTCTATTTTTCTTTCTCTCTTATATAGGGGGAAAGACTTGAAAAGAAAAAAGGGGATATAGAAATGATAAAGAAAAAGAGGTAAAAAGTGTCTCGTTGCCTGGGAGAGAGAACTACTAAACAAACAAATCAATAAGCATACAATAGATAAAAAGACTAAAAAATAGAAAAAATATAACTAATATATAAAAAATAAAAATTAAAAATAAGAAGTCTATGTCCAAGTTCCCTTTGGTATGTTAGTTGTAGTATTGATACCTTCTACTATATAGCTAAAATCCTACTAGAAGTGAATAGATGCCATATGTGTCCTTCTGAGTCTGGGTTAGTTCACTCAGGATGAGCTTTTCTAGTTCCATCCATTTGGCTGCAAATTGCATAATTTCATTGTTTCTGATAGCTAAATAATATTCCATTGTGTAGATGTACCACAGTTTTTTAACCCATTCTTCGGTTGAGGGACATCTGGGTTGTTTCCAGTTTCTAGCTATTACAAATAAGGCTGTTATAAACATAGATGAGGAAACTTCCTTATGATTCCGTGAAGAGGCATTTGGGTGTATACCCAGAAGTGGTATGGCTGGGTCCTGAGGCAAAGCTATTCCAAGTTTTCTAAGATATCGCCAGACAGACCTCCATAGTGGTTGCACAAGCCTTCACTCCCACCAGCAATGGAGTAGGGTACCCCTTTCTCCACACCCTCGCCAGCATGTGCTGTCATTTGAGCTCTTTATCTTAGCCATTCTGACAGGTGTGAGATGGAATCTCAGAGTCGTCTTGAGTTGCATTTCTCTGATGATTAAGGATGTTGAGCATTTCTTCAAGTGTCTCTCAGCCATTAGGGATTCCTTCTTTGTGAATTCTCTATTTAGCTCTGTCCCCCATTTTTGATTGGATTATTTGGTTTCTTGGCATTTAATTTCTTGAGTTCTTTGTAGATTTGGATATTAGCCCTCTGTCAGATGTGGGGTTGGTGAAGATTTTCTCCCAGTCTGTAGGCTGCCGTTTTGTTTGAATGACAGTGTCCTTTGCCTTACAGAAGCTTTTCAGTTTCATGAGGTCCCATTTATTGATTGTTGATCTCAAGTCCTGAGCTGTTGGTGTTCTGTTCAGGAAGTTGTCGCCTGTGCCAATTAGTTCAAGGGTTTCTCCCACTTTATCTTCTAGTAGATTTAATGTGACCGGCCTTATGTTAAGGTCTTTGATCCACTTGGACTTAAGTTTTTTACAAGGTGATAAGTATGGGTCTAGCTTCATTCTTTTACAAATGGACATCCAGTTGGACCAGCACCATTTGTTGAAGATGCTGTCCTTCTTCCATTGTGCCGTTTTGGCTTCTTTGTCAAAAATTAGGTGGCCATAAGTGTGTGGGTCTATTTCTGGATCTTCAATTCGATTCCATTGATCTACTGGTCTGTTTCTATACCAATACCATGCTGTTTTTACAACTATTGCTCTGTAGTACAGCTTGAAATCTGGGATGGTAATACCTCCAGATGTTTTTTTATTGTACAGGATTGATTTAGCTATTCTTTTTGTTGTTCCATATGAAATTGAGACTAGCTCTTTCCAAGTCTATAAAAAAATTGTGTTGGTATTTTGATAGGAATTGCATTGAATCTATATATTGCTTTTGGTAGGATGGCCATTTTTATTACGAGACACTTTTCACTGATGGTACTGCTTCATAGATCCCCAATGAATAAAGAGGCTCTTGGCCCTCATACGACCTCTCAACTGAGATGAGGGACTGTTATATAAGGATACCCCACCCTAGAGAAATGGGATGGATGGGTTAGGAGGTAAAGAAAAAAAATGAAATGTGATATTTTGGCCTTTTACTACTAACTGTCATGAACTGTTTAGGATAATTAAGAAATGCAAACTAATGGTTATGCAAGCCAGTCATTCTATTAGATACTATGACAGCGTATTATAGTTACTTGCTAAGCTAATCAGAAATAAACCTGCTAAGAGACAAGCAACATCTGCTTACCCTAATATAAGAGATAGATAGGGCCTCTTCAAAAACCTCAAGAGATCTTCAGAATATGGCATTCAAAGATGTTTTCGTAACTTTAGATTTTTTTATATCAAGACATATCAACTCCTGACAGCACCCCCTATTCTCCTCCAAGTAGAGGATGAGCATTGAAGAATCTCCAGTAGGAGATGATTGAATTAGTTGCAAGCCTATCTCTTGGTAGGAAAAGCTCCTTGCTCCAACTGTAGACAGAATGCTGTCCAAAAAGGACAAAACCTGGAAGCAGGTAAGTCGACAGCCTAGCTCTGCCAAGACAGGGTAGGTAAGTCCTTCATAACCCCTGCTCTACGATCAATGTCTGTCAGAGAAGCGGGGCCAAACGACTGAAGAGCGATGCTGTAATGTATGGAGAGAAAATGGGAATTGTCCAGGCAGCCACTGGTATGTCATTTCTTAGTTTGGGAAGCTGCAGACCCTGTACTTCCTATAAAATCAGATATATTTATTCTTCTCAGGTCTCTGAGGTGATTGAAGAACAGATAGATAAAGTCTCATAATTAAATTTTGAGTTGTTTAGGAGTCAAGAGAGTATTAGGCATCTAAGAAGATACTTTTAAAATTGTGTTGCAATTAGTATGAATGTTGAGTCAGATATAGAACTTTAAACTCATGGTGATGTTTAGATAGTAGAATGTTAAAGTCAGGTACCAAATACATATGGACTGGTCATTGGGAATGTACGTTAAGCCATATAACCCTCATAACTGTGGCCTAATTACCTCTGTTGTGCTGTATTGTATTTATTATTATAAGAGAAAGAGCCATTTTTTGGACTGAAAGGAGAAACTGTAGGGGGAAATAAGATATACCTTAAACTTAAAAGAAAAAAAAGGGAAGAGGATGGGGGGTTGAAGGTGGGAGGGAGGGACTGGAGGGGATATAGGGAGGGGACTGCAATTGAAATGTAACTTGAAGAAATAAGAAATAAAGGAAAAAAAGAGGTAGATTATTGAATCTACTCATATCTTTCTATATTTATAAAAAATTAAGGTTAAGTCTTTTTTAAGGTATTATACCTATGTAATTCTTAAAAGTGCAGTATGAAGTTCTAAGCCTTTTGATAACAACTATCACAACTGTTTAGTATAATTAAGAAATTCAAACTAATAATCATTCAAATTTGTCATTTTTTTAGGTACTAGTTTAGTGTATCACAGATGTTTTCTATGTTTTCAGAAATCAACTTGCTAAGAGACAAGCAACATTTTCTTATTCAAATATACAGAGATAGATGGGTCTTCAAAAACCTCAAGAGATCTGTAGAACATTGTATTTAAAGATGTTTTCTTAAGATATTTTTGATATTGAGACATATCAGCTCCTGCCAGCACACCCCATTCTACTTCAAGAAGATGATGAGCATCGAAGAATTTCCACTTGGAGATGACTGCATTAGTGGCAAGCTAGTCACTGGGCAAGGAAAAGCCCTTTTTAACTGTAGAGAGTGCTGTCCAAAATGGACAAACTTGGAAGCAGATAAGTAGACAGCCTAGCTCTGTCAAAACAGGGTGGTCAAGTCCTTCATAATTCCTGCTTTACAATTAATGTCCATCAGAGATATTGGGCCAAAAGGCTGGAGATAGATGCTCCAACATTATAGAGAGAAACTTGGAACTGTGTAGGCAGTCAGTTGTCTGTCATTTCTTATTTTTGGAAGGTGCTTGCTCTGCACTTCCTGTTTATTCAGATATATTTATCCTTGCCAGGTCTCTTATGTGGATGAAGACTAGATAGTTATAGTCTCACAGTTAAGTTTTAAGTTGTTTAGGAACTAAAAGGATGTTCTAGGTCTAAGAAGATGTTTTTAAGTTGATAAAGCAAGTTAGGATGGAAACTGAATTAGGAATAGAACTTTAAACTCATGGAGATAGATAGGCAATAGAATATTCTTATTAGTTGCCAAATATGTATGGACTGGATATTGGGAATGTATGCTATATCTTATAATTTTCATAATTGTTTTGCATTGTATTTATTCTTATAAGACAAAGAGCCTTTTATTGAGCTAAAAAGAGGAGATGTTGGAGAGGGAAGATACACCTTCAATTTTTAATATATGTTCTGGTGAAAAACAAAAGGTAGTTTAGTATGCATAATTTTCTGCTTCCATTTTAAATCATTGATAATGAATCACTGAAAAGTTCTGATACTGACACATAAGTTAATTTCATAGTTGATTTTGTCAATTAGGAACCACCAAAAGAAAACCAATAAAAATAATGAACAAACCCAGGTGTGGTGGTGCATGCCTTTAACCCCAGAACTCAGGAGGCAGGTACAGATGGATCTCTGTGAGTTCAAGGCCATCCTGGTCTACAAATCGAGTTCCAGGACAGTCAATCCTGTTACAGAGACAAACCCTGTCTTGAAACACTAAACCCAACAAACAAACAAACAAACAAAAACAAATGAGAAAGTATCCTACATTCAGTTTTTCCAAGAGGTCTCATACTGTACCAGTAAACAGTTGTGAGCTAAAAAAGTTAAATCATTATTATTGTGAATTTGCAACTTTAATGTGAAACATCAAATCCATTCATGTGGATATGGACAAAAGACCTCATTTATACTTGCCTTGAAATACTTATAGAATATTAAATATGTAGTCTGGTACATTTCATAAATATCAAGTTAGCATAGCTAAGCAAGGATATTTGATAAGGATATAAGCATTTTACTTAGAACAAAGATTATTGAGCAATGAAGATCTCTTGCCTACAGGTACTGCCATGTATGAGTATCACATGGAACGAAAAACAACTACATGTCAGATTGAGGGAGATTAATACTTATATTGCTGGTTTTGATCACCAGTTCATTTAACAGTGTGTATTAAGTTTTTGGGTGTTTGTGCTAGGCAATGTTTCAGGTTCCAAGTGCACCCATCAGAGGTGAAAAGGTCAGGTTACCTTCCTTGCCATCATTGAGCATCTTAGATTCTCAAGAGGTAGACAAATGAGTAAACAGAAGATTTTAGGCAGTGAGAAGTACTCTGTGGGAAAAGAACAAAGTGATTGAGCATGGTAGGGACTATGCCAGATAACATCAAACAGGGTGTTCTACATGCCTAAAGACTGAACCTCAGCACTTGCTCACTTAACAAGCATTTTCAATTTTGCACTGTCTTGGGGCCAACCCTATTCCAAGCACCCGATAGCCATCAATTCACTTAATCCTGAAGGTTGGTGCTGTTATTATTAGTAATTTACAAATGAGCAAGTGGAAATAAGAGGGGCCTAAACTATCAGGCTGAGGTCACATGGCTATGGACAATTAGGACCCAGGAAATTTGACTCTGCAATCTGAGCCCTAACCTCTAGATTCTGTTTTCAACTGATGTCATGGATCACCTCATTTGATCCACACAGCTATCTGAGGACTCGTTTTACTAATGTAGCCAGAGTCCAAGTCTGTACCTGTCGTGTGGTTCCAGTCTTTTCTAGGTCATCTAATTTTATCACCATTAGGTGACATTCATGAGGACTTACTATTGTGCAAAAGCCCTAAAAAATAAGACTTTATGTTTGTTTGTCATATATAATGGACGACAGAAAAACTAAACCTCATCCCCATGTTCGTCACCAAGTACCCTGTTCCATGATGCATTCTGAACAAAATCCACGCACATATTTACATTCTAACAAATGTCAGCTTTCACAAAAGTGACTACATCCTGGTCCATTTCTAATTCTCTGCACTCACCAATCTTCCCTCAAGCAATGTAAAATAAAATTAAAACAACACAAATTAATCATCTCTAATGTGAAAATCTGAAAAGCTTCAAAATTGGACAATTTTGAGTACCAACATGGTAGGAAATCTACATCTGACCTCTTGTGATGTGTTGTAGTCAAATATATTTGTGCCAAAAATATTATATGAAATTACTATGTCTGGGTGTCTAAGGTATATATGAAGCACAAATAAGCTCCATGTTTGACCTGGAGTTCTTTATTAAGAGAGTTCATACACACGAAAACATTCTAAAATTTCCCTCCTCCCAATTCTGAAGTTTGTAACATTTCTAGCTCCAAGTATTTTAGATAAGGAACACTTGTCCTGCAATATTATAATATGTAAGCATGACAGACTATATTATAATATATAAGCTTATAATAATATAAGCATTATAGTATTATAGTATCTAAGCATGACAGACTATATTATAATATATAAGCTTATAATAATATAAGCATTATAGTATTATAGTATCTAAGCATGACAGACTA
>CAJQZJ010032130.1:8487364-8516453 GCA_907164525.1 Lophiomys imhausi
TGTGTGTGTGTGTGTGTGTGTGTGTGTGTGTGTGTGTGTGTGTGTGTTGTGTATGTGGGTATACTCTACAAGTGCTATTTTCTATTCTTTCTTTCTGCCTGGTGTTGACCAGGTATTCTGCAGTTAGAAGCTAAACAAGAAATTGTCTAAAGGAACTATTTGCCAGATTGAAGCAGCGTGATAAGTGAAATCTGAAAATGAAAAGGGTCCCAGAAATGGCCTCTCCTAATTCTGGGAACCTGTATGATTTTCTATCCTGAATGTTACATTGTATGGCACAGGTGACCTTAAAATACAAAGACAAACTGCGTGAGCATACTGTACTCACCAGTGTCCCATTAAAAGCAGAATGTTCCCCCAACTAGGGACAGGAGATAGAAGTTATTAGGTACTGAAGAATGGCCTAAGATGGCAGCCAACAGCGGCAGGATCCCTCAGTCTTGCAACAACAAAAAACTGAAATTGTGTAGCAACAAGGAATTATTCCCAGAGCCTCCAGAAAGAAACCTGACTGCACAAACACTTTAATATCAGTGTTAGGAGACAGGCCTGATGCAGTGAACTTTTATGTATTCTAAGTGTTAATTAATCTGCTCTCAGAGGCCTGCTTGCTATCTGTTACTTTGCATGATAACCATTGTCTCTGATTGGCTTTAATAAAATGCTGCAGCCTGAACTGGGCAGAGAAAGAGGTAGGTAGGGCTAAGATGGGGGGCTTGAAGAGCAGGGAGGACTATGGGGAAAAGAAGCCAGTCAGGGAGAGGGGAGAGACCCAATGGGTTAAAGATGGAAGAACATCATGCCTTATGGCCTAGAACATTGGCATAGCATGGAGAATAACAGTCCAAGAGGATGCACATATATATGGTGTTTTATTTGGGGAATAGCATTTAAAAGCTAGCTAAGGTTGGCCAAGATTGCACTATCTAGGCTAAGGCTTGTTAAAAATCCATCAGGTGTCTGAATGATATTATTTATAATGGCAAGTTAAGGATTAACACTGCTGACCAATTAACCTTACTTTAAATACTGGTAAATAATTTAATTATTTATTTCTACACAGGCCCTAAGAAGAAAATCCTGTTAAGCCCATTTGGACTTCTAAACTACAGAGCTGGAAATCAATGAATAGCTAGTCTTGTGGCATTTAGTGTGTGGCTATAGATAACTAAAAAGAGGCTATTACTCCAGTGGCATGATGCCTGTTGCTTAGGGACTCATGATATAGTGAAGGAAACATTATATACACTTTTTGTTTAACTTTGAAATAAGAACCTTAATGATTATTCTGTAAGACAATTTAGCACAGTAATGTGAAGTTTTACATCCTGGACCTAGTTGCAGACTCATGAATACATTGATCTGTAGGTATATGTAAATGTCTGTATGAAAGAGGACACTTGATTCCACCAAGCACACACAAGCACAATGTAACCCTCTACACATCCAAGTGAACTTCCAATATATGTATTTCCAGTGATTAATTTTTCACTGGTGGTACTGCCTTGTAGGCCCCCAGTGTATGAGGAGGCTCTTGGCCATCATATGACTGCTAAACTGGGGTGAGGGACTGTTATATAGGGACACTCCACTCCAGAGGAGTGGGATGGAAGGGTTAGGGGTAGAAGGTGGGAGGGCGGGGCTGGGAAGGGGGGAAAGAGGACAATATGATGGAGATGTAACCTGAAGCAACAAATAAATAAATTTATTTATTAAAAAAAACACATAAAGGCATTTCAAATTTTGGAATTTGAATTTTACTCTTCCTTTGTAGTTTAGTTTCTGTACACCTGGCCTACTTCTAACCAATGATACAAGGCAATGCCATCCCTCACCCAACTTTGTTCAGTCTGATCCTATTTTGTTATTCTTATAGGGAAAACCATTTCCAATGGAAATAGAATTCCCCCATTGGAAATATGATAAATACCCCCATCTGTTGTTGGAACCAGGAATTAATTTTGAAGTTACTTTATAGGCTACATTTTTAAAGATGTTGATAGGAACTGCCATAAATTGAAGAAATACATCATATCTAGCTCTGATGGTACCAATATCACTGTCTCAGTTATTTTCATTGAAGAAAAACAAAATGAAGCAAAATGCCTTGTTGGCTCAGGTATTTACTTTGTTTGGATTAACTAATGAGTTCATGTCTATGCTGACGAGCCTCTCAGCAATTATAGTTTCTGTTCTTGGTATTTTGTGTTTTCCACTGGAAATTGGTTCCATTGGGTTTTGTTTTTCTTGTTTGCTTTTGTTTGGCTGGTTTGGTTTGGTTTGGCTTGACTTGCATCATTGAGGATTGGATTCAAGACCTTGTGTGTACTAGCCAAGTGATTTACCATTGGAATGTTTCCTTTTAAAACTGTTCATCTTGAAGAAATCTAGATGTGGGAAAGATTGCAGAAAAATCTACAGAAAAGTCTTGTGATCCTTTCCCACCTTCTCCTGATAATAACCCATCATACAAGCCCGGTTCAGTGTTGAGCCAAATGCCAGCCTTCGTGCAGTACCCAAGTTCACTTACATGTCACAAGCTATACACACACCTGTATCTGTACAAGTCTGTGTGTCTCTGCTACACTTTTATATGTGTAATAACATCTGTCATCAGCTACTCAGTCACTACAAGTAAACCTTTATTTCTACATCCATCCCCTCTCCCACCATCCCAGGTACCTGAAAACAACTCACCTATTCTCTATCATTGTACCAGTGTTATTTTGTGAACATGTACATAGAGTTATGAAATGTGTATGTTTTTGCAAATGGTCTTACACTCACCATATCAAAGTTATAATATCAATGTTTTATTTCTTCCTAATGCTGAATGTAATTCCATGTTTAGTCATGCTTAGGAAAATATTTTTGTATTTTAATATGAAGCATGGCTTAAAGGTCTTTTAGTCACATTTAGAAGATACCTGCATCTTAGTTACCACATATGATATGTGTCAAAACACTTAAGGATGATGACTTTTCTCAACTACTCTGATACTGGAAATTATTTGAACTGTCAAGTATTCACAGTGAAAGAAATAGGTTCAATTATGTCACAACTACATTACTTTTTTTTAGGAAGTTAAAAGCTTTTCTAATGTATTCTATTAATCTTAAGGTGCTCACTAGACTCAGTAACAAAGAAAAACACAGGTACTTTAGTGGCAAGGAGTATGCTTTGCACATACAAAACAAAACATAGAAAGTTGGAAAAATAAGAAGAGTGTTGTTATCTAGCAAACTATATTGCATATTAAATTATTTTAAATTAATTTAAATATAATATTTAAGATTAATATTAAAAATATTAAAAGATTTTTAAAATCTGTCTCTAGTTGCTCCTGGAGAAATAATTGCTATAAAATTACAATATACTTCAAAAGGAGAGCTTTCAATTTCATATATGTATTTGCATGAATATGAATTTAAACAAACCCCAGTTTTTTCCATATAATATGGCACATGTAAAAATCCTTTGATCAAGTAGAGCTGGATGGCAGCTTTTAAATTCTTAACTTTAAAATTAGTGACATTTTCAAATAAGTTGTGTTTCAGTGGCACTCTTCCCCTACCTCATCCTGTCACTCCTGACTCTCCCTTGCAGCCCCACAGCCTCTATTTGTCTTTTATGTCCCATGTGTCCTTTTGCCCACCCACTGTCCTTCTCATTACATTTTACTTGCCTCTCTTGCTCTCTTTCCTAGTTTCTAAAGTTTAACACATCTTGCACTAGAGATCATAGAGATAAACATAGATGATATAGTACACAAATACATTCACATACATGTATACATTACAGGCTTAGGTCTATATATGGGGAAGGATATGGAGTTTTTTTTTTTTCTCTTTCTGAGTTTAGGTCTCTTCATTTTACACTTGCAGATAGTACATTTTTTTATTATATTTTTGCAACATCTCTCCCTTTTAGTCCAATAAAAGGCTCTTTTTTATAACAACAAATACAATTCAAAACAATAAGAACAATTAGGAAACAATTATGAAAACTATAAGGTATGATGTACATATTTCCAATGTCCAGTTCATATGTATTTGGCAACTAAAAAGAATATTCTATGTATCTATGTATCTATCTATCTATCTATCTATCTATCTATCTATCTTTCTTTCTACCTCAATGAGTTTAAAGTTCTATACCTAACTCAGTTTCCATCCTAACTTGCAATACAAACTTAAAAACATCTTCTTAGACTTAGAACATCCATTTTATTCCTAAACAGCTAAAAGCTTAACTCAGACTATATCCATGTAGTCTTCATCCACATCAGAGACCTGGGAAGGATAAATATATCTGAATAAACAGGACGTGCAGAGCCAGCAGCTTCCATAACTAAGAAATGACAAACAACTGACTGCCTGGACAGCCCCCAGTTTCTTTCTATAACATTAGAGCATCTATCTTCAGCCTTTTGACCCAATATCTCTGATGGACATTAGTTATAAAGCAGGAATTATGAAGCACTTGACCACCCTGTCTTGGCAAGGTAGGCTGTCGACTTACCTGCTTCCAAGTTTTGTCCATTTGGACAGCAATCTCTCTACAGTTGAAGCAAGGGATTTTTCTTGCCCAGTGGCTAGCTTGCCACTAATGCAATCATCTCCAAATGGAGATTCTTCGATGCTCATCATCTTCTTGAAGTAGAACGTGGTGTGCTGTCAGGAGCTGACATGTCTCAATATCAAAAAAATCTTAAGAAAATGTCTTTAAATGGCATTTTCTACAGATCTCTTGATGTTTTCTAAGACCTACTAGTTAAGTGTATTATAGATGTTTTCTAAGTTAATCAGATATTAAGTTGCTAAGAGATAAGCAACATTTGCTTATTCACATAGCAGCTTTTCTAAAAACAAGTCTTACATGCCACTGTTATGGAAGTAATCTTACTGTCTCCTGAAAAGGCTTTGAAATCCTAATGTGGCAGTCCTTCTGCATATGCAGACTCATACTCAGTGGTGGCACAGTGATCCACTAATGGCATGGAAGCATGCTCTCAGAGCACCTTAGTGCCTGTTATTAGACCATCTTGTCAAACACAAAGAAATGCTTCCACTTTTGTAAATCCAGTTACCAAAAAGTGTATAAAAATGAATCAATCAGTGACCCAAGGTTGGGCACAGTTCTCTTTCCTTTTACTCTCTGTTTGCTCTTTGACAAAAGTTTAGTAATAAACAAGTAATAAGCAGATGTAAAAGTGGATTTCATTCTCCTGATGCGATTGTCATCTCCTAGGCTTACTGCCTCGGTCTGCTAACCTAGGCCTAGTCCTGGAAGCTTCTAGCCTCCATACAATCTAATGTAGGTCAAGAATGTTTTCAGCCTCTGAGACTTACTGCTGAGTAAGCTCACCTTATCTAGGTCTTTTGTTGGGAAAGTCTAATAACATTGCTTCGGATAGGCTGATTTCAATGCTGAGATCTGGTTACCGCCCCTTATGAGGCATACTCTTTATAGGTTAATAACAGTCGCTGATGGCCAATTAGCTGGGCAGAAAGAGTATAGGATGGTGGGACTTGCTGAGATTAAAACAGGAACCCTGCATTTTACTCACAGGATTAGCTCATTCTACCAGGAGGCATGGAAGCAGATAGACGTGTTTGAGAACTCTGGAAGGTAATAATAGGCACATGTCGGTTTGGGATTAGGTGGTTACTTAGATCAGCTAATTGAGAGTCTGCCCAGCTAAGGGGGTTAAGTGTTGAAACATTAAAAGGCTTTGGTGTATTTAATTATTGGGAAAAGGACCGCAGTGGCTTATAGGCCATCAGTCCAAGCAATCCAGGGCCTTGGGAATCCCAGACTCCCATCGAACTCTGGTGAATCTCCCACCAAGCTGCTGGTAATTCTACCAGCCTAATATAACAACTTACATTACTTAACAGAGTTTAGGTTACAGGTGGTGTAGGCCACCCTTGGTCCAGGTCTCTTTCCCCAGGATAAATCAGGCCTCTGGTTAAGGCAGACCAGGCCTGTTGCCTGATATCCTGCCAGGCCTCCTGCTGCCCTTCCAAGCTGCTGGCTGCTCTGCTGGCCTAATCTTACAGTTTATACTTATTAATAAATACAATTGATAATTAAATTGCAGTATCAGTCTTTCCAAACTCTGCCTGACTGGCTCAACTCAGCTGTTCTGACTCAAAATCCTCTCTAGCTGGCTAACTCAAACCGGCTTCTCTCAGCTTCTGACTGAATTGTTCTGCTTGGCCTCAAACTAACTCTAGCAAGCTGTTCTAATCTTCTGCCTCCTTCTCATTCTCTGGCTCCTTCTGTCTTCATCTATGTGTAGCTTGTTCTCTCTACATGTCTCTGTAAAACACTCCAGGTAAAACACTCTCTCTCTCTCTCTCTCTCTCTCTCTCTCTCTCTCTCTCTCTCCTGTTTTCCCAAGTAGTTCCCCTTTCCTCTTTGTTCTCATGAGAGTTGGGTATATCCTACTCTGTCAAATCTTTCTCTGATTAGTCACTTTGTCTGCTACTCAATTAGACATTTCAAACATGGGTGCTTCCTTCTACAAACTAACTTTACCTTCATTAAAGGTGTATGCTAGGGGCATCTCTGTATTTCAGCCAGAGTATTCATGTTGCTGGATTAAAATCCCTCTACAGGCAGCAAAAGTCATTAAGATCCAAACCTTTTGCCTTCTCTCTATCTCTGAAATTGATCTCTACAGATATTTTTACCAAAAGCCAAAAGAGCTATATGATCTGACAAAAACCCTTAAAATACATAAGAACTTTCTCAAGACAAGATTGTCACATTTACTTATATCCTTTAGTTTGGTGATAGAGGTAGTTTTGATAGATCCAATTTCTTTAATTCAATACAGATAAAATTACATGTTTAAAGCATGACTATAGTTTACCATCATTAAATTATTTCATTTTGCACACATAAGTGTTTATATATGTATATATATACTTATGTGTTTATATACATATTTTATAAAGTCCCTTTGAGAATGAGAATTTTTTCTCTAAGATAATGTCTCACTATTCAATCCAGGCTTGCCTGTAACTGAGGGTCATCTTTCTTAAGCCTCCCTAGAACCAATAACATAAGACTTTACCACCATTTCCATCAAAGTGTGAGCATTTTTAGTAATTTGCTGTTTGGATATATTTTTAGACAGGACTTTGCTATGTAGACCAGGCTACCTGGCATTACCTGTGTAGCTCAAGCTGGCCTCAACTCAGAATCTGCCTCTGACGGCTTAGATTACAAGTGTACACCACTAGGTTAAACAGGATATTTTATTGTTATTTTAAGAAACTCAAATACTATTTAGCCTAGCTATATACATCCCAGGAGAACTAAAAATACACTTTTGAATGATATTTTATAATATAGCAATGTTTGGCTTCTGTACAGTATGGTTTCAGTTTCTTTAAATCAAAAATGTTTGTAGTTGCTTTACATCTGACCCTTAACAGTAACATAAACACACAGGAAGATCATCAAGAAAGCTGCCTGAGTACTTACCATGTGCTAAGAATTAAACTGGGTATAGATGCTCATAATCTCACTTACATTTCACAATGATAACCATCCCTTTTCTGCATATAAGGAAACTGAGTATCAGTACTATGAAACAAATGGCTCAAGAATCACATAGGGAGCACCAGAGACAGTTAGGACCAAGTGCCAGGCTCATGTGATTCCAGTTCTGAAGTATCAGTCTGGAAGTGACACCATCTGCCTTAACAAGCACAGCATGAGCATTTGTCAAATGAGTGGATTATTGGAACAGTGAGAAGTCAATGTTCATCATTTGAATGATAAACTGACTCACTTGAGTATTTTAAAATATAGTAGCACTCAAACACTGTATAGCATAACTATATACATCCCAGGGAATGTGCTCACACATAACAAAGCAGGGGCTCACATAATGAAGAACACTTAGCAATGATTTACATTTTCATCCTGACTTGAAATTTATTTTATTTTTTATTTTTATTTTATTTTTTTTTTTTGGTTTTTCGAGACAGGGTTTCTCTGAATATCTCTGGCTGTCCTGGACTCGCTTTGTAGACCAGGCTGGCCTCGAACTCACAAAGATCCGCCTGCCTCTGCTTCCCAAGTGCTGGGATTAAAGGCATGCGCCACCACCGCCTGGCTTCTGACTTGAAATTTATTAAGAACTAGAACCTGCAGCTCAGCTGTGGCAGGGCATCTGAACATACCTGTCATCAGCAGCTTATATATATATATATATATATATATACATGTATATTATATAATATATATAATGTATTATATATTACATTATTTTAATATAATATATTATATATAATTATAATATATTATAATTATATATAATATAAACATTTAATATTATAATAAAATAATATATTATATTATTCTTCAATAACAGTTGAAATAAAACGTTGTTTTAAAGAAATATATTGAAACCACTCATTAACAAAGAATGGTGTTTGATATTTCTGTTTTTATGTATAAAATAATTCTGATAGACTTATAAAACTTGGTTAACTTTATATTGCAAATTAAACACATAAGAAAATATAAACATATGCTTTACGTTAGAAGAAAGAAAATGCCATAAAGTACAAATTCAGGCCTCTTTCTTTGACTATCTAAGCAAAAACTTCAGAAAATAGAAAAGAAAAACCAGGAACTTAGACTATGAAGTCAGACAAATTTTAGGATATGAAATTTTCATAATCTAAGGTAGAATTTCACTAATAGACCAGGACAGAAAGATATATGACAAGATAAACAGTGAAAATTGTGATCTTCTTGTGGATATTGTTACAGACTACTGATTACCATGATCTAAGCCGACAGCAGAAAGGAGGTCCTTAAAAAAAGTACACTGAATAAATAAATGCACCTGGGCAAGAATGAGAGATGTTTGTTATGGTGTATTCTACACACTGGACACTCTGTAACCTAACTGGTCAGTAATAAAGAAGAATAATAAAGTAAATAGAAAAATGTTACCAGACCTGAAAAGATAAACATGTAAGGAAGTAGAAAATGAAGAATGTTCTAGATGGACCATAAACCAAATATCAACAAATGTCAGAGTGGAAATCACTACAAAAATGCTCTTCAATCATAGACAAAGTGACCTAGACCCTGTAATTCCTGCATTTTGTTTGCCTGCAAAACCAACACCATGTCTGTGTTTCTGCTAGCTCTAGATGTAGCCTGGTTCCCTTGTACTCCAGCTGTCATGGTTAATATGTACACTGGCATCTAACCCTGAAAACCCACTTCCATGGGCAGCAGATGGACCCGATAGAGTACTTCCCTAGGCTGTTGATTTCAAACAAGGAACTACTTCAGCAGTATTCCCTTTCTTTTCAAAAGAACTTGTACTTCTATACTCAAGAGATTCTGATAGAGAGTCTTTGCCTGGAGACACTTTCTTCTTGTAAGAGATCAGAGCACTTCTTAAGTGCTCTGATCTCTTACAAAGGATGTACCTGCCCCTCCCTCTCTACAAATGCAATAAGCTTTTCCTTGCTCCCTTTTCCACCAAACTGCACACTTTTAATATATTTCTGTTCAACCTGATGTTCTCTCTCACTCTAATTTGAATGAGAGCAGTAAGCAATACTGTTCCATAACTTGGATGTTATGCTCTTTTGAAATTTCCACAGCCTAACAGCTCCTTGAATTATGTTTGAGTTCAGCATTATTCAAGCTTCAGGACATGGGCCAGAAGCTACTTGCAATCTGTAACTGCAAGGAGAGGGAAAATCAGTTTTCCTCAGTGTAGTGACATGGGGTATATCAAACACAGTTCAGAACAGTCCCCTGAATAGTTGGCTCACACAAAAACAGACTCCATGGTTTTCAGGTTTTTGTTTTGTTGTTGTTTGTTTGTTCATTTGAAGGGTACATGCTGTGCTATTTTTTTTTTAAGAGGAAAGAAAATGAAGTTGGATGAGTGTTGATTGGGGGAGACCTGGAAGAAGTTGGGGGAGGGGAAAATATGGCAAAATATATTGTGTGAAATTTTTTAAAAATTAAAAAATGCATGGGCAAAATTATGCCAGAGTCTTTGCCAAACATAATACAAATAGCCTCTAGCCCATTTCCCATTAAAGTCTTTGTCCACTCTGAAACCTCTTGGGCCAGGGCTCCACTGTCTGTATTTCTCTTGGCATTCTGATCCCCTAAACTCCCTCAATAATAGCTCCAAATCTCTCTGTGTAAAGTACTTTAGGGCTTCTCTAGTTCCATGGTTCCAAACTCTTGCAAATCCATCTCAAAAACAAGTTGCAAAGGCCCATGAAGCACATGATCATGAAGTCACAACTCTGGCATCACCTTTTGGTACCAACTTTCTGTATCAGTTGCTTTTCTTGTTGCTATGACAAAATGCCTGGCATAAGCAATCTCAGAGAGGAAGTTTGTTCTCGCTCAGGTGTGAGTTGCACTCACTCATGGTGGGGAGACAGAGCAATGGCAGCTGGCAGACAGATGAAGCTGATGGTCACTTTCCTTTCTCTTCCGTCACATTCATCCAGATTCCCTGGGCTGTGGGATGGTTCTGCCCACAAGTAGGGTGGGTCTCCCCACTCAGTTAAACCTCTCTGGAAAGCCTTCTCAGACAGGCTGAGAGGTAGCAACTAGGTAATCACAAATCCAGTTAGGTTGACATTGAAGATTCACTACTTTAGGATTGTAGGAGGAGAAATGTAGAAAGAGAAAGTCTTGCTAGGAGCTAACACATGGGTAATTTTGAATGCTCTCACCCTTCCTTCAGTCATATCCACACATGGAAATCTGAGGATGCAACCATCTTTTTCCCCTGTTTCTAGCTTCATTTCCTTTCTACTACCACCTTTAAAATACTAGGCTCTCTCTCTCTCTCTCTCTCTCTCTCTCTCTCTCTCTCTCTCTCTCCCTCTCTCTCTCTCTCTCTCTCTCTCTCTCTCTCTCTCTCTCTCTGACTTCCATTATCACTCTTCTCTTTTTTTGAACACAGAGTCTCCCACTGAACAAGAAGTTTGCCGTTTTCTTCTAGAATGACTGACTGTAAATCCTGGGAGTGCTCTGGACTCGGCTCCACCCCTTGCCAGCACTTGTGTTATTGGCACATGCTGTCACTCCTGAGTTAGTCAAGTCCCTGTGCTCATTACACACTGAACTGTCTCCTCAGCACCTGTACACCTTCACTGAGAGCTCAAACATCCAGGAAGATAAGAGTAGTGCTTCCCATTCAACCGCTAAGTAATCCTAAGGACAATGTTGAATGGAACTGAAACATGAAGACTACATTTTGAAAAAACAGAAATTAATCAAACTAGTTAGAGGTTTAGGTAACTTATGTTTGAAAAGAGAATGCAAGTTAACCACAGAATGTTGACTTGAAAAATCTTTGATAATTTCTGAACTGATGCATATCAGTGCACACACACCTGCTATTTTGAATGTCTGATTTTTTTCTTTGTTTCAAGGAAATAGTGAAATTATATTACTTGCTCTTTTAATTTTAATTCACAGAGAACATAAGGGAATTCATTAGAAAAGTTTACTAAAACTTGGAGTTGGAAAGATGTCTCAGTATGAAGACCCAGGTTTGGATCCCCAGAACACATGTACAAGCAGGGCCTGGAGAGGAAGGTCCCTGAGAGTCACTGGCCTGCCACCCTACTTGAATCAGTGAGCTCCAGGTTGTGATAGACCTTGTGTCAAAACAAGATTGAAACAGACAGAGGAGAGAAACTAACACAGATCTTTCTGCTTCATATGTGTACACACAGGTATGTGTATGGCCCCACAATCCCCCACATGTACACATGCAGGTTTGTGTATACAACCCCCAACACACACACACACACACACACACACACACACTCTCTCTCTCTCTCTCTCTCTCTCTCTCTCTCTCTCAACAAATTTACTAAAGTCCAAACAGGCATCAAATTTAGACAATAACAAAACATTTGAATTTCTAATCAGAAATTTATAACTTCCCATCTCTGAATACAATCTCATATTCTGAAATTCTCTCACATAAATCACAAAAGGGATGAAGACAAATTGTTCAACCTGAGCACTTCTGAACTAAGAAGACTGATCTAATGTTGGATTTTATTCCTAGAAATCACAATTAGATACAGTGACATAATAATGAATTTCTTTACATATACTATTGTTGGTAAGCATTTTAGATGAATGAATCTATGAGAAACTGAGCAGTCTACTTATTTTAAAAACCAGATTCTGATGATTACCAAAACTGACCTGTTTATTCATTAGCTCTATGAAATTTGTGTTGATGTTTACTGAAGAAAACAGGAGGATAGTTCAAAGCAAATAACATGGTTACAGATTATCATCAACTATATGGTAGACCACACAAATGATTTAATAGGCTAATAAATCATAAGCTGCCAAATGCTCAAGGAAATCATAATATGATTCTTTCAATTTGTAATGTGTGGGTTTTTTACAATTTGTAATTATATAGACATGTTCATCATTTGTCTGCTTAGAGAACTTCTTATTAGTATTAATCTATCTTTCTTTGAAAAGCACGAGACAATAATAGTTCCTTTAGCTAGTGCATCTCAGATGTGTTACATAATGAGCCTCAAATATAGAAAAACTTTTAAAAATGTCATTTTTTCAGGCTTAATTTCTGATTTTGTTAGGGGGAAGAAAGGCATTTCAAAAACTTACCAGTGCAGTGTCATTGGGATTCATAGTCTCTTGGAATGACAAATACAATCAAGCGAGCACCAAATGCTCACCGTCTACACCAGGCCAATCACAGCCAGATTTCATTATGGTGAGAGCATGGAGTTTGCAGTAATTGTAACAATGTAAACAAGGCTGTAACACTGACTCAGAAATTCTAGTTTATAAATGAAGTTTTGATTCTAATGTGAACAGTTCTCTTAGGTATGATGTTCTTTGTTCAGAATGGTCTGGTTTTATTTTGATGGGAACACTGGTGATTCTTTGGGGATCAGAAACACCTGTTTCTTAGTAAATTACATTCACTAATGATTATAATAATCGTAAGCACTAGATTGACTTTCAAATGAACATATTGTATTATTTATTTTTTAAATTGTCAGTGGAAAATGTGAAACAAAAAGTAGAACAGATCTTTGTATTTCAGCCTAAATACTCTTCCCAGTAAAGTATGCACCAAGTGTCCATATCAAAAATGCTTTTTATAACCTGTGTTTATTTTTACACATTTTATATTTATTTAACATTGTATTGACTCTTAAATTTTGAGGAAAAATGCTATAAATACAATTTTAAAGCCTACTAACAACTGCCAATATTTTGGTACATTTCCTTCAAATTTTTCACCCATCTGCCTACCTGTCTGTCTTCACCCTTGTCAATATAAAATCAGGATGACACAAAATATATTTTATAACTCACTCCTTTTGTTACTGCGACATTTAAGTACATTTTAGTGAAAATCATCAAAGGACCTTAATGTCTGGTCTCTTCAAAAATGAAGTGCATGCCAACTTGAGTCACGAAGAGAAGTGTCAGCTCAGGCCATGGCAGCTGCTGGCTTCCCTGGGAAGGAAAGGACTGCTCATGAGAACAGTAGCAGAGACTTCACTGCCCACAAAGTCACTAGTGAGAAAAGAACAAAGGCCCTTCCAATGCCACTAACACAGATGTGCCCAAAGGCACACTGTCAGAAACAGTTAAGATGACAGCTACTCACAGTTCATTATTCTCCTCTCACAGGTCACTGGGTGTCCAGCTGGGTCAGCTTGCTTTGTTGGATGTCCCACTCATTCTCCACCTCCTATTCAATCTAAATACTGTTGAGGGGGTCCTTTGGCCAAACTAATGTAAACAAACACATGCTGGATACTTGAAGATGCAGGACAATGACATATATTTTACTTTGGATGAAACTTGGACTCAAATGTGTATGCAGTGCAACAATATTTTGCTAAGGTGTCAGTCATCAGAGTAAACAAGAAAATATAGCCTCTATAAACTAGTATCTTGCAATAAGGGAATTCTTTTTTTTCAGTGAGAAAAAGATTTTTTCCATTTTACAACAGAAAAAAAGGATCAACAGTCAAACATCTTCCCAAGAGTTGGAAATGTGTATTAATTGAAATGAGTCTGTAGGTAGGAGGACACAGTTCTTGGTTATTGTTTTAGATTATGTGGGACTGTGGGTGTGTGTTAGGGGCAGTGAGTTTTTGTTTAAGAATAAAATTCTGAGGTGGTTGAAGAATAGATAGCTAGAGTCTCATAGTTAAATTTTGAGTTGTTTAGGAATCAAGAGGGTGTTCTGGATCTAAGAAGATATTTTTAAAAGTATGAGGCAAGTTAGTATGAAAGCTGAGTTAGATATAGAACTTTTAACTCATGGAGATGGTTAGATAGTAGAATGTTAAAGTCAGGTGCCAAATACATATGGACTGGACATTGGGAATGTATGCTAAGCCATATAACTCTTATAATTGTGGCCTATTTATTTCTGTTGTTTTGTATTGTATTTATAGTTATAAGAAAAAGAACCATTTTTGGACTGAAAGGGAGAGCTGTTGGGGGAAAAAAAGAAATACCTTAAACTAAAAAAAAAAAAAAGAAGGGAAGAGGATGGGGGTTGAGGGGGAGGAGAGTGGAAGGGTGGGACTGGAGGGGGGAGTAGGGAGGGGATTGTGATTGAGATGTAACTTGAAGAAATAAAAAATAAATTATTAAAAAAAAGAATAAAATTCAAAGGAATAGACCAAAGTAAATGGAAATAATTTAGCCTACTTTTTAAAAGCAACAGACATATTGGTGTGGAATAAATAAATAAAAGTAGTGAGGAAAAGGTCTGTCCAAAGACCCACAGAGGTCTGTGTTTGTCCTACCTTTCTATTAACCTTATAACTGCACACTATGTAGATACTTTGAATTTTGTTTCTGTATCTTCATTGATTTTGAAAATAGTTACATCAACAAGTTGTGATATCAGTAAATAAATCAATCTTTCTTGATGCTATCAGAATAAATATGTAGAGTAGCAGTGGTTACCTGGTAAGTATTAAACAAACAGCAACTATGAGTTCCTTCCTACCAAATCTATATGCACAAAGCTGAGTCAGTAAAGCATGAGTATCTATGGCCAGTTACAGTCACATTACTAGGAAAGGGCTGAGATGGATTGACTCAAGGCTAGGTTTCTGTAAAATAAGACATGCGGTCTACACACAGATCTATATAGTTGAATGCAGCAGGAAGTCAGGGATTTGGTTCCTTTGTTGTGTTCTACCTCTTATTTAGTCTTCATGGAAAACTGAGCATCTTAGTACTTCTTTCACTTTTTCCTTTCCAAATTACTCACCTTATTGAAAAGTTCCCATTTCAAAATTCTGCTACTATTATTCAAATAATAATCTCATCTGAAGGGCTGAGCTATAGGATGGTTGCTATGACAAGAGCATGGATGATCAAGCTGTTCATGGTAGATGCTAAGAACAGGGTTGGAGCACCAATTGTCCTGCATTAAATTACTGAGAAACCTTATTCAAAAAATTAAATCTCCTTGGTTTCAGTGTTCTCATCAGAGAAACAGAGATAAGTCCCCTGTGTTATGGGCTGTATATGTTATAGACCATATACAACACTTGAATCATGTACGGTACTTGTTAAGGTCACAGTACCTCAGGTGTTATTATTTACAGTCCAATGCTACCTGTATTAATTTCACATATTATGTGAAATGGACCTGCCACTATGGACCAATCTCCCTTTCTTTTTACTAGTCGACTATTGTGGCTCACATTTTCCTTCCATTCTTCTAGGAGATTGAAACTAATCTAGGAGATTATCCACATCTAGTTCTTTTATGTTTCCCATTTTCATAATGCAGGTAATTTTATATCACTCCTTTATTTTCCATGTGAGATTTGCTTTCATTGAATTAACTTTGAGAAAATCATGTATGTATATAATACAATACAACCCATTGATTCTCATATTTGGAGTACACACCAACCTAACAAGAAATCTAGGATTCAAAGTCTTCAACACATCAAATTCTACACCAAGTTCTAATTTTTTTCTCAAAGTTCCTTCCAACACTACAGGAAAATTATTGCTATTAACTGTTGTGTGGTTTATTCAAAAGGATTGTGATAAAGAACGGGGGGGGGGTGAACTGAAACTGTATCTGTTGAGGTCAACTGTGAAGGGAGAAGGGCAAAAAGTACTTCAATCCTTAAGAGCAAAAGTGATAAGGTCTAAGTGATGCTCATAGAGAAAAGGCCCTTGCACAATTTCTTATAAGAAAAGTTAGATATATTTACCAGTCAATTCTTACCAGACAAAAACTTCAAGTCTAAATATAGGAGTTCCAGGTATTAAATTCTGAAGCTGGAAATACATTCATCATCTAAGGACTTGGGCTACTCTTCCAGAGGACCCAAATTCAATTCCCAGTACCCATATTGGGCACTTCACAACTGCCTGTAACTCCAGCTCCAAGGTAGTCATTGCCCTCCTTTGGTCTCTGCAGGTACAGTACTGGTGTAAACACACACGCATATGTATATAAACACCCACATGTACACACACATGCATACACACACAAACACACACACACATGCACACACTAGCATACACAATTAAAATATATCTTTAGAGTTTTCCTATGCTGACACACATAAATACATATAACATCAATGCTAATGTTTAACTTAAAAATTAGACATAATAAGAAATTAAATTAATAACAACCAATACATTGAACAACATAATCTAATAAAGTTGTGACTTGACTATTTCTGAAATTACTCCTTTAATACTTGGGCTATGAGTAACCACAGGAGACTCACACCATGATAATGATGAGCAGGAACCATTGTTTAATGCTTGTTTAAAATTCTTTTGTACTTTGCTTGTTTTCGGAGCATTTTCAGAACTGCTGCTACTGGTTCCTTAGCCATTTAAAATTATCTCATCTAACTTAAATTATCTCATCTCATTTAACAATTCTGATGCTTTGTATCTGGGGAGAATGTGGTGTCACTCCTTTCTACTTCCTGTCTATTCAGATACATTTAACTTTCTCAGATCTCTGATGTAGATCTCTGTTGAAGACTAGACAGTTACAGTCTCACAGTTAAGTTTAAGTTGTTTAGGAATTAAATGGATGTTCTGGGTCTAAGGAGATAATTTTTTTTTAAGTTGGTAATGCAAGTTAGGATGGAAACTGAATTAGGTATAGAACTTTAACTCATCAAGATAGCTAGATAATAGAATATTATTATTAGTTGCCAAATGCATATGGCCTGGACATTGGGAAAGTATGTTATACCTTATAATTTTAATAATTGTTGCCTAAGTGTTCTTATTGTTTTGTGTTGTATTTATTGTTATAAGAAAAAGAGCCATCCATCTCACACCTGTCAGAATGGCTGAGATAAAAAACTCAAATGACAGCACATGCTGGCGAGGTTGTGGAGAAAGGGGAACACTCCTCCATTGCTGGTGGGAGTGCAAACTTGTACAACAACTATGGAAATCAGTCTGGTGATATCTTAGAAAACTTGGAATAGTTCTGCATCAAGACCCAGCCATATCACTCCTGGGCATACATCCAGAAGATTTCTCACCAAACCACAAGGATATCTCCTCAACTATGTTCATAGCAACTTTATTTGTAGTAGCTAGAAACTGGAAACAACCCAGATGTCCCTCAACCAAAGAATGGATTAAAAAAAAAAAACTGTGGTACATATACACAATGGAATACTACTCAGCAATCAAAAACAAGGAAATCATGTAATTTGCTGCCAAATGGATGGAACTAGAAAAGCTCATCATGAGTGAGTTAACTCAGACTAAGGAAGATACACATGGCATCTATTCAATTATAGCTGGATTTTAGCCATATAGTAGAGGATAACTATCCTACAATGAACAGACGAAAGGAACAGGAGCATGGACTTGGTTACCTGTTAGTGGGACACTTCACCCTGGTGGAACTTCCATGTAGGCCGCCAGTGCAAGAGGAAGCTTTTAGCACTCATATGACTGATGAACTGAGGGGGTCTGATACATGGAGGCACCTCACAGGTGGTGGGATAGGTGGAAGAGGGGGAAGAGGGTAGGAGGGTGGGACCAGGAGGGAAGGAGAGAGGGGGTTGTAATAGAGATTTAACTTAAAGAAATTAAAAAATGTTGAAAAACTACCTAAGCAAATAAATAAATAAAACAATCTCATCTAACTTAACAATTCTGGTGCTTTGTGGCTGGGGAGGGTGTGGTGTCACTCCTTTCTGTCTCTATGCTCCTTTCTCCAGTGTTCAGTTTTCAGATTGTAAAGCCTCTGGGGACACAAGCAACAGAGTAGAAACAGCCAGTCTCTGACCCGTGGTCATCCATTGGCACCCTCAGAGAACATACTTCCAGCCTGGGAAGGCAGTGAACACAGAGAGCAGGTAAATTGCCACAGGGCAGGGATTAGCATGGAAGAACAGAAATCCTGTAGGGGTGACAAGAACCTGAAAGCAAAAGCAATCTGTTCTTCTAGAGCCCAGGATGAGAACTAAGCCCAGGATGATAAAATCCAAATGCTCTTCCAGAAAAGACTGAAGACTCAGCTATGTGAGTCTAGGAAGACGAGCAGATGGTGGCTTTAGAGAGAGCAGTGTCAATGCATCCCTAAGTCCCCTGGTATTGCCCCAGTGTAGGGGTTAGATAAATTAGATTTAGAAAATATATAGGAGTTTCTGATACTGTCTCTTAATTCGGGGCCTGAAGAGCATTATCAGCATGAAGTCAGCAAAAACAGGAAAGACTTAATAGACTGAAAAACAAGGTTAAAGTCAGGAAAAACAGGAAAGACTCAATAGACTTGAAGAAACAAAGTATCTGGCCTGACATTGTTTTCAGCTGCTAAGTGGGCAGAGCCCAAATTAAGCTGAAACAGAGTTCCTCCTATTTAAGGACAGTGCATGGAGCCCAGAAAGAGAAGAGGCCCCTGATGCTAGAGAGCTCCAAGAGTCCTGCTGAAAAAAGGGCTGGCCATTGATGGCCAGCTCTCTCCCTGAAGCAGAAAGAAGCCAGTGAGCAAAGAAAGCCTGAGCAAGACACCAAAAGGCCAAGGACTAAACCCTGTGGCTCAGCTTTTGCCTAGAGGGGTTTGATCTGTCCAAACAGTGGCCTAAAAGAAATTGTGCCTGGCTTTAAGGACTGAGGCAGAGCAGCTGAGTTCCTGATTCAAAAGAAGTAAGTTGGCCTGCAGATGGCTGGGGTCTCCCACAGAGAAGAAAGCATGAAGCCTTATTTAAGGTGAGACTGCCATAACCAACTTACCTTGACGAACCTGCATCCGAGAGATCCAGAAAAAGGACTGCTAAGTGCGTTAAAGAATCTACAACAAAGACTGTGTTCCTGACGACTGAGGACCTGCCCCAGAGACTGTATCATTCTAAAAGGTTCTGAAAGTAGTTGTTATAATTATCAATAGGTTTAGTGGATAGGTTAAAGGGGTTGTAGGAATTTATAGGATTAATAGTTAAGAAATTGTTGGTGTTTGTTATAAGTGAATTTAGTAATAAATAAATAAGTGTTAAATAATAATTTAAAAGATCGGTTACACCCCAGTTTTCCTTTTAGATGAAAACACTGAAGACTGTTCCCAAGGGACTTTCACCATAGTGACATGAGAGTGGAACCAAGTATGCTGTGGAGAGTGTCCAGGCCAGATGGCTATAGCCTGCACTCATGCTGCAGAGCCTCTTAGGGTTGAGAAACTCGTCAGTGCTTAAAAACTTATATTTATAGGCTAAAATCAGGCTAAACTTTGATGCCATCCAGGAAACCCTCATAGTGTGAGAGATTAAGATAGTAATACTGTTATTTGTTTCTGAACCTAATTATCTAAATGACAAATAGTCAATTAAGGTCAAAGTCACTGTAGATGGAATTATATAATTTGAGAGTGTAAATAACCCCCAGTTTTCAAAACTTGTCAAGTTTTCTTTTTCTTTCAAATACAAATGAGACTCCTATCTTAATTGCTGGATTAAAGTTAGGGACACCTTCAAACTAAATTGGCATGTGTGAGAATGGTATTACTTCTTTAAGATCACATGAATCAGTTATTTCAAACAAATGAAGACTTAAATTTCACTTATAAAGTCATTTTGTGATTGTCAACATCAAGAACAATAAAGCAATAGTTATAACAAATATCAGTTTCAGGCTAAGTGGGGAGAATATAAAAAAGTTTCCATTTTCCATCCAGGAATAATTCTGAATTGTTAGCAAACCATGGATACTACCTTCCCTCTGGCCATGTAAATGGTTAATGTGCTGAGTGTCACTATAGGAGACCATCTATTACCCCTGCATGCAAGTACAGTGCACTCCTCTTGGGAAAAACAGAGGGATGGTCTATATGCATGCCTTCCTCAAGGACCTCTACGCACTTTCACAGTGGAACATGTGCTCGGTAGTGCCTTTGCTCGATTGGTATTTCTGTGTGTTTTAGTGAGATTCTAAGACAGCAATCCATCCTAAGCATCCTTATAGATGATTACATTCATCAATCTTCAACAAAATACACATAAATGTCACTTCTCTTCATCAAATGTGACCCCGAAACTACTGTGACTGAAAGCCAAGGGGCTTTTGAGATATTTCAACAATCTACAAGAAATCAATCTTGTATGAAACTGAAGGAAAATGTCAAATGTCATTAAGCAATGAAGCTCCAGTCTGTCACTATCTTACCTTTGAGCAGAAGCCCTGGGATGCTTCCCTTCTAGTTTCCTCAGCAGCAGAACTGTCAGGGCTCTGTCTCCTCAAGAGCGCTATCTGACACGACATGAGTGTCCAAGGGCTCTAGCAGTTGCTTTAGTAAAGGGCTGTTGGCATGCTTCTGCAAACCCTTATAATGAGACGTAGAAATGGTGTAATTAATTAACCATTGAGTGGAAATGCTTATAACATGTGTACTCAAAACGTAACATTGAGAGGCCCCTGCATCTTTGCGGTTTCCTATAGCACAGGATCTTGTATACCATCAGAACAAATGAAGGCAATCCTATGTGAAAGATAGGGTATCACCATCTATTTAACAACGTGATGTCTATATAAATCACACTGATTTTATATAAATATAAATATACCTATGAGTATTACAGTATGGGATGGAGAGGTGGCTCAGCAGGTAAAAGCACTGGCTACTCTTCCAGAGGGTCTGGGCTTGTCCCCAGCACCTACATGGTAGCTGACAAAAATCCATAACTCCTGTTCAAAGAGATTCAGTGCCCTCTTCTGGTCTCCATAGGCACTAGGCACACACACAGTCCATGTATAAACATGAAAGCAAACATTCACACACAAAATAGAAAATAAGCAAGTTATTTTTGAAAAACAATATTACAACATTATGTGACAATCAGCAGCACTGTCATGAGAATTTGGGTTTGTTTACAGTAAGCAACAGCTAGAATACTTTTTCTCTTTTCAAAACATGTTTGGAGGTATGTTTCTGTCTTGCCTCTGGACACTACACTGACCTTTTCCACACAGTGTCTGCTGTGTTCTTGATGAGTGGTAGTCCAGGCTTCGTGGCAAATGCTGCCCTCTGTCTGGCTCACATCCACTTCAGCAGTGAGATCCTCCAGGTAAGTCAGGAAAAACTGAGGATTAGCCTGGAAAGAAAGAAAAAACTTTAAAAGAACAGTGCCAGCCTTGTATGCTACAATTGGAAACTGAGGCAGATAAATTAGCAGTAACATGGTCTATCCAATAAACTTTGTATTTCTCACCAAATCACTTTGGTTGACTGTTTTTTGTTTTGTTTTGTTTGTTTGCTTATTTGGAGATTAACTCAGGAAATAATCTTTACTTTTATATAACTGTGAAAATATCTAGGACTGGGGAGGATGTCTCTGTTGGTAAAGTTGCAAACATGAGGACCGAAGTACTCCTAGAACCCATGTAAAAATAAAATCCAGGCATGGTAGCATGCATTAGTAATCCGAAGACAGTGGAGATGGTTGGTGGTACACAGATACCTGGGACTTATTGGCTAGCCAGCAGATTCTTCTTAGTGTTCTCCAGGTCAGTGAGTAACTTCTCTCAAAAGCAATGTGAGTCTGTGTTTTTTTTTTTTGTTTTGTTTTGTTTTTTTAATGTCAATCTCCAGGATTGACATCAAAAGTTGCTCTCTGGCCTCCACAAACATGTACATGTATAGGCAATGCACACCCATGCCAACATGAGCACTGCTCACACACGTATACACAAAAACTCACAAATTAATAACTACAATTTTCATTTTTATTTTTGAAAATGATTGTGAACACATATGTTCGTGTAAAAACATGCAGTTTCTATATGGCTTGGCAGTACTGAATTCTGTTTGACAACAGACAAGGGAACACAGAATGGGAATGACACAGCTGTGTGAAGTGGGAACAAATGAGCCGTTTACACATATCAGACATAGACTAAAAGCATTAGTCTGTGAACACTGATTGAAAATAATAAGACCAAACAGAAACAGAAGAGCTGTGATTCATTTTCGCTAACCACCACAGCAGCAAACATTTTGGCTATATAAATGTAAAAACAGCCTATAGGATACACAATAAGAATGAACTATTGAACTAGCCACACATGGTGTGTCCTGCTGATTCTCACTTGGGATCATCTGCCATCTGCTCATCAGGAAAACCGCTACTGGCCAAGTGTGCTTGCACACAAGCTCTCACCATCAGGGAAGAGCCCAGGTAGAGGTTATGCACACTGCAGAGCAAGACTTAGGGGATGTGGCCCGCCAACCGACCTGCACCTTATTTTATATGCATTGTCTACCCATCATTCTCCCTGTACATTTTATTTTGTTTTAAGTTGATGGAGGAAATCATATTAATTTGACTTGTATATCTTGCTTTTCCATGAACTCTAGGATAACTTGCCTTCTAATATGCTTCTAAGATATCATTGTATCGAAGGACTGTCCCATGTGACCATGTGTTCACATCTTCATCCCTGCAACAGCCTTTGAAATAGCTGCTATTATTGTGCCCGTATTAAAGATGAAGTGAAAGTTACAGGGAAGTCACTGACATGCTCAGTGTCACCCTGCTTACTTACTAATCCAGGAAGCAGTAAACAGGTTTATGTATGTGTCCAGCTGTGCTCTCTCAATCATTATACAAGGTTCTTACTTCATTTTGTAAAGTGTGGACATAAGGTCTAACAACAACAACAAAAAAAAAAAAAAACAAGAGGAGTTGAGTGAATAACTAATGGCACTGAGTATCTTATACTGAGCCAAAATAAAATGATATTAAATAATTTTAACCTTTAAACTTCAATAGAAATGAATGAATAGAGGTTGGAGAGACAGCCCACTGGGTAAGCCAGTAAGCTGAAAAAGAAAGAAAAAGATACAGAAAAAAATGAGGATGAGAAAGAGATGCAAAGCAAAAGTATGGTGAACAGAATCTCTGTTGAGTTAATCAACGACTACCAAAACGTTAGTTGTATACTCCCTCTGAGTTAACAGACACACACATAAGAATGTTCACGGCAGGCCATCAGTCATTTCTGCCTAAATGTGGATATCTAGTAATTTTTAAATAGCATTGACATGGTTGTAAATAGGGAAATGTGGTCAAACTATGTTATCAAGCAGAAAAATTATGATCACAAAGTCATAGGTATAGGTCTGTGCTATGTTGTATCTATCTAATTAATTAGTAATTATATTGTATCAATGATATTATTTGAATACTATGATTGAGCAGTGATTTTGCTTTTTGTTTGTTAGAGATAGGGTATCATGTGGCCCAGGTTGGCCTCATTCCTCCTGTGTTGCTGAGGCTGGCCTTAAATTCTTGATCTTATCTCTGTTTCAAAGGGGTGACATTGCAAACATGTGTCATCACATGACTTCTGCTTGTATTTTTAATTACATTTTATTCAGTTCTGAATTGCTGAAGGGTTTTCTGCAAGAATAACCTATGCTATTTTTAATTACTTAAATGAGAACTCTGTAATGTGTGAAAATATTTACATAACTTCTGGGAATATACATATAAATATGTCTGGGAACTAGAATAAAGAAGAATTTTAAGAGACCATATGTGTAATATAATTTTACAGTAACCTTTGTAGCATACAAATATTACTCTTATATGGCTCAGTGGTTTTTAAAAAATAGTTAAGTAATTTCTCTAGTCCACATGCTCACAACCTTGGGAAAACACTCTTGAATCTCCAAGATCACCTAAAACATTAGCAAGAAAGATCAAGATTTTAAAAGTTTTCATGTTACCTTGAGATTTATATCACACCCATTGTATTAGGCTGCTTTTTTCTTATGGCTTTTCCTGTCTTACACATGATCATGACAATTCAGCTCAAGAGAACATGATGGGTAACAGAGAGGATTATTCTATATTGGTTCTACAAAAAATAGCACAATCACAAGAAATCACTGTATTTTCAGTATGAGAGACAAAGAAAAAAAGTAGAACATAGTTATCATGCTATCATCTTTTTTATAGATAAAGCTCCAGTTCTTACCTCTCCCTGCTACATATATTTCTTTTGTATAACATAAATACACCTAAGTAACACTGCTTTCTTACCTCATATTTCCCAACTCATGCTATGCAGGGAGCCATAGTCTTGGTCTAGCCTAGATGCCTTGAGAGGCATGTGTCAAAGGTTTTTCAGGTTAGAGTCCACGGCTTCTGGGGCACAATGTGCCTTCCAGTTCTTCAGAGACCAATGCACTCCTGTAGGCCATGAGGCATTCAGGCAGCTTTGTGTTTCTATGTATGCTCCCTTAGTAGCTAAGGAAACATGAAACTTGATGGGACAATTGGTCTTAAATATTAATCTTGTGTGTTCTGCATAGCTTGCACACTTCATTGTATCCTAGCAACTACAACTGTGTTGATCCTGGCAATTGCCAGTGTATTCTGTTTCTGATAAAGGCAAAAAGTCTGGTTGCTCTAAATAAAATTGTCACAGCCTCAGATTTGCTTTGGCCCTTCCAATCTGAGCCTAGATTTCATTTCTCATGGTCATATCAGACGACTTTGGTCTGAGTGCTTATAGTGCCATTAGCAGTTCATCTCTCATCATAAATGACCCTGAAGGTTTGTGATGTAACTACTCAACAATCATGATGACAACACTCCATAGTGTTATACAGTCTGTTGATCACTCAGTGTCAACTCTCACTATTCTAAACAGGGCTATAATGAACATCCTTCAAGGTACATCAGTGTACCTCCCCCCTCAGGGTGAACAGCTAGCTGTAAGTGGGAATTCTGAATTAAAACAATGTGGGGCTTTTTAAAAAAATTTGACAGTGATGCCAAGCATACCCTCAGAAATAACTTGTATTCATATCTTTGTATATTCCCTTTTCTTGTTTGCCAGTGTAGGTCTATATTATCTAAAGAATTTGCCAGAAGTGGTAGAGGACATTATCAGACACTAAAGCTTCTATTTTTCCCCTGCTACTTCCCTTATTGTTCCAACAGGTCACATTGTGAATAGCCCTGTAGGCAGAGGTCATATAGCGATGGACTAATAATACCTCTATGTGGCAGAAATGGTGTGAAAGTGCCCAAAAGCTGACTTTCCAGTCTTGGTTCAGCTCCAGACATCTGAAGCTCTTGATTGAAATATTGGCCCATTCTCATGAGAAACTCTGAGTTAAAACTAACAACCCAGTGAAGGTGGTCTTAACTGAAAGACTGAAAAGATGGCTCAGTGAGTAAGAGCAATGGCTGCTCTTCCCAAGGACCCCGACTTGATCCTCAGCACCCACAAGGTGGTTCACAACCATTATAACTCCAGTTGCAGCAGACACTTCTGGCTTCTTTAGACACTGGGCACACCTGATGTGCACAGATATGTATGTAGGCCATATACTCATATGTATAAAATGATGATAATGATGCTAATAATAGTAATAATACCCAGTGAAGCCATTTTGGATTGCCAGTCCATAACACCATGAAGTAATAACTCCTTGCTGTTTGAAGAAACTTCTATTTGAAGTGTCTCCTAATAACTTAGGAGTTAAGTTATTACACATGGTTGAAAACTAATACTATCTATCATAGGCGAGCATGTGTGTGCCCCAAAACCTCCATCAAACTTGCAATTCCCAGGTTTACCATTGCACTAATGAGAAGAATGTCCTATCGCACTGTCTTTCAGTTGTTGGTTCTTCAATTAAACTGCATGCTTTATTTAGCTTGGCTCTTTTAATTTTTCTTCTGTTCTGAGTTTTGTTTTCATGCCCTTCTCCCTTTTCTCTGTTGAAGGATTTAAGACTTTCCCATTGTTATGTCAGACTTATTATATATTAAGATATTATCTCACTCTTTTATGCCGATGTTGCAAAGATTTTCTATATTTCCTTATTTACTGTTCATTTTTGTTGGGCTGGAGACTATATATCCCTGGCTGTCCTGGAACTCTCAATGTAGCCCAAGTTGGCCTTAAACTTACAAATATCTGATTGTCTCTGTCTCCTGAGTATTGGTATTAAAAGCGTGAACCACCCTGCCCAGCTTCTTTATTTACTTTTTGTTTAAGCTATTATTGTTAGCTTAGGCGCTTCTAATTCCCACACACTCAAAGGCAGTCCTTCTTCACACAGATTCTGCCTTGATTCCTATCGTCCAAAACTGCCTGTGTATCACTACATTGGGCTCAGTGTTTCAGTGTGCATTCTCTTCTATGCATGTGTTCAAGTTTAAATATGAATTTAGCTGTAGTTTGTAGGGAGTTAGATTAATATGAATTGGATTTAGTAAATATCTAGGTTTCTGATAGAGTCTCTTAATCCGGGCGTGAAGATCAACTTCGCTGTGAGCAATTAGCTTATCAGCTTATGGATGAAGTCACATGAAATGAGGGGAGTCTCTTTGGACTGAAAAACAAGGTTGAAACCAGGTGAAACAAGCAAAGACTTTATGACCTGGCATTGCTTTCAACTGCTAAGTGGGCAGAGCCCAAATTAAGGTGAAGCAGGTGGAACAAGGAGCGATCCTATTAAAGGACAAGTGGATGAGTCTGAGAGAGGGCATGCTAGAGGCTCCATGCTAGAGAGTCCTCACACTAAAAAGGACACCGAGTAGTTTGTATCCCCTGCTGAAGAAAGTGTTGATAGACTAATGGCCAGATCTCCCTGAGGCAGAAAGAAGCTGGTGAGCAGAGAAAGCCTCAGCAAGACAGCAAAAGGCCAAGGACTAAACCATGTGGCTCAGCTTTTGCCTAGAGGGGTTTGACCTGTCCGATCAGCAGCCTGAACAAAACTGTGGCCAGCTTTAAAGACTGAGGCAGAGCAGCAGAGTTGCTGATTTGAAGGAAATAAGTTGGCCTACAGACGGCTGAGGTCTCCCATAGAAGAAAGCCTCAAGCCTTATTTAAGGTGAGACTTCGATAGCCAATTTACCCTGACGAACCTGCATCTGAGATATTCCAGAAAAAAGACTGCTAAGTGCATTAAAGGGTCTACCACAGAGACTGTGTTCCTGACGACTGAGGGCCTGCCCCAGAGACTGTATCCTTCTAAAAGGTTATGAAAATAGTGGTAATAGTTATCAATAGGTTTAGTGGTTAGGTCTTAGGGGTTGAAGGCATTCATAGGGGTTGTAGGAATTTGTAGGAATAGTAGTTAAGTAAGTGCATTTGTTATAAGTAGATATAATTATTAATAAATAAGTGTTAATAATTAAAAAGTATGGTTTCTGTAGTTGGTCAAATATCTATGAAATGTGAGTTTATTACTTTCTACCATTGAGTAAAGAAATACTTGACATCAAAAACAAAAAGAAAACAGTTATCCAAATAAAAACAATATAGTAAAATCCAATAAATATATTTAAATTTGTCTGTTATTATTATCGTTATTAGCTGCAAATTACCAATTAGCTGTTCTAAGCCAGGATCTGTGCCAAAATGTTCACAGTGTGTTGCTATCTCCAAATACCCACAGTGCTAGCACTAACATCTCCACTTTGCAGATGAAGAATGTGAAGATCAGAAAGGTTAAGTGATTAGCC
Source organism: Lophiomys imhausi (assembly GCA_907164525.1). NCBI lineage: Eukaryota > Metazoa > Chordata > Mammalia > Rodentia > Muridae > Lophiomys > Lophiomys imhausi. Next base: position 8,515,415 of record CAJQZJ010032130.1, read on the forward strand.
AAAGGTCACACAGATAATAAGTGTTGGAGCCAAGATACATCTGTAATATCCTATAGCAGCAACATCATCCTTTAAAAAAAATAGCATGAGTACAATTTATGATCCAGATGCAAATAATTACCAAATTATCTTCCAATTTATCCTTAAATAGATAGAAATAACTTGGATATAACTAAATGTGGAGTTAGTTGGAATTTCAAATGTTTCAAAAACTGAAGTGCTTCATTAATAAATAGTTTTCCTCTATGAATTTTAATAATTATAGAAAAGTCAGTGATTGTACTTGGGAATGAAGTTTCAAATCCAAACCTACTTAAACAAACTTGTGTTTTAAGTAGAAAAGCCCATATCATCTGCTTTCTGTGATGAGGTGTGTTCTTGTGGGGAGCATGGCACCATGAAGACAGAAACTGGACACTGGACACTGGATAAGGCCTGGGGAGGCACTGGAGCATGTGCTGGACAGACTTTCCTCACAGAGACAACACTGGTAAAAACCTGAGAAAAGAATTTAGGCTCATAGATGCAATCTGTGGTTGTTTGGCTGCACATCTCTGGGCCTATAATGAGGCAGAAAATCATAGCTGAAGGGTGTAATAGGGCACAGTTGTTCACTTCCTGACAGCCAGAGAGGAGCATGGATGGAATGAGGGAAAGGCCAGCATGACAGAGACCTTGCAAGAGACAAGTTATGTACCCAGCCGTGGACCCACCTTCCACAGTTACCATAACTGCCTATCAGTTGGTTCGATTCTATCCATCAGTGGATTAATCAGTTGATTTGATCAGATCCTGAACACTCTCATCAGCTCTCAGTGCTTCACTGACTTGGGGATCAAGCCTTTGACACAGAAGCATTTGTGGGGTTGCTTCATATACAAATTGCAAACACAGGGAAAATCAAATTAAGGTTGTTTTTAAAAGCCATATGGAAACCTAAAAGTTCACAACAATGTATTCTTTAATTTTTTATTTTTAATTATCTAGGCATGCATGTGTGTGTATGTGTGTGTGTGTGTGAGAGAGAGAGAGAGAGAGA
>CAJQZJ010032130.1:8516853-8531362 GCA_907164525.1 Lophiomys imhausi
GAGAGAGAGAGAGAGAGAGAGAGAGAGAGAGAGACAGAGAGAGAGAGAGAGAGAGAGAGAGAGAGAGACAGAGCAAAACAGTGCTGGTGGTCATGTCAGGCAGAAGCTCTGGGTCTCCCTGGAGCTGGAGTTCTGGGTGGCTGTCAACAGTGCTACATAGAGAACCAGGGTCCTCTGCAAGAGCAGCACAGGGTATGTGCTTAACTGCTGAGCCATCTTTCCAGCTCCCAAATCTATATTTTTAAAAGTAGCTTAACTAGAACTGTCCCACATTGGAGCATAATGCTTCTAGAAACCTTAGATGTTACAGGTACGGGGTATATCGCCCTGAAAGTTATTAGTCAGGGCTTACCAAGAGACCCTCAAAACAGCACAGGCAGTGACCACTGCACTAGAATGTCCACCAGAACTTGAGAGTAAAACTCTATTACTAAAGACAGCAACACATCCTTAAGTCCAAAATTCAAGCAGGTACTGAACTAATCTTATTTTAAAGTGTAGAGAAACAAACTCTGAAGTACTAAGTTAATGAATCATAGAAAATTAATTTTCACGATGAAAAAAAGAATGTGTTCTAAAATTAAACAAAAGCTCCAGTGCAATCATTGAATTACATTAAACTAAAATTTCAGTTTCAAAGCAGAGAGCAATATTATTTGTACAAATACAGAATCTCTTTCTCAAACAGTTTATTTTACATGAATCTAAGAACAACTTTTCTTAGGAATAAAAATCATAACTTATCAAGTCCTTACCTTAGAATAAATACAGCCATCTGTTCCAAAGATCCACTTCTGGGACTCATCTCCTTCATGTCTGCAAATAAAAATAGAACTTATAGACTGTTGCTTTTGCTCCACACAGAAATACTTCTGGGGTTTAAATGAAATAGTCCTTTTTTCATATAGACTGGCAAGCAGACAACCATACTCCACCAGTATTGTTGCTACCCCTGCAGCACTGTGGTACCTAAAGTACTGTGTATGATGTGAGGTGTGTGTGTGTGTGTGTGTGTGTGTGTGTGTGTGTGTGTGTGTGTGTCTGTGTCTGTGTCTGTGTGTGTGCATCTGTGTGTATGTGTGTGTGCCTGTGTGTGTGTGAACAGTGCCTAGGAGTTTTAGAAATCAAATATAGTCAATAAAAGTATGGTAGAGGCCAACAACAAGGCTCATGTCTATAATCCTTGGAGCAGAAGGATTGGGAGCATAGACCTCAATCAAAAAGAAGAAAGAGAGAGAGAAAGAAACAAAGAAAGGCAGGAATAAGGGTGGGATTGAGGGAGTAAGTGAGGGAGAGATGAGGGGAGGGAGGAAGGGAGGCAGGGAGGGAGGGAGGAGAATCAAAAATGTAGAATTTCTACACCCCAAAATAATGCTTTCTGAGAGGAAAGCAGAACAGGTTAGCTGTGTGTAAGAATGAAGATAATGGTGTAGAAAACAATATATGAAAAAATTAGGGGGGACTCGGAAAGATGGTGATAAGCTTGGGACACATTCTGATGATCAAGAAGACCAACTGGACCACCACAGATATATACTCCTGCTGACCGGCAGATTGGGAGGCTCAAGCCTATCTGGGTGTGCCCAACAATGACAAGGACAATAAAGAACTCTGTACTGGACATATAGACACTGGAAGAACAGAGATTCCAGACACAGGAGACAGAGCACTTCCTGTTGGGAGACAGAGAACTTCCCTATGCAGTGGAAGAGCAGGCAGATCAGATCTTTTCAGGACACCAGCTGGTGGCTTTGACCTCCAAACAGAGGTCCTCCCTCAGGTTCCTGAGTCCTCAGTTTTAGTGCAGGTTTTCTGACACCCAGAAGAAGACTAACAGAGCCACTACAATAAGACTGAGGGCGATTCTCCTTGGGATTTGCAACACGGTGGCATCTGGCTGACTGATAACTGGGGAATTGAGCTAACAGGCGCTCAGCTTCCCTGAAACCAAGCATGCTGTGGACAGGAAATAGACTACATATTGGAACTCCCTGCCTGCCCCCTTGCCTGGCCCCTTGGCTGGGCACTCCTCTGGGCACTCACTACAGCATCTACCTCTCAGCCCAGAGCAGTAAAGCAGTTCTGGACCATTGTGTGCAGCCAGAGAAACTGGGCTCCACCAGTTCACACAGCTTCAGTCCGAGAGGCACAGGTTGACCCTGAGACACACCTGAGAGTAGCTTGGGAGGACCATAACCACAGTTCTGACACCCTAGCTACAGGGAAACTGTTAGAAGCCTCACTAACCCAGACAGGTTGCTCTGGAACACAGCGATTCTGGCAGGGCAAAGGCAGCTGAGATTCCCCTGATTCCAAGTACTACAGATGCATTGTGAACTCCATATTAGAACACCCTGACCATGCACACTTTGTCAGGCCCATTAGTTTACAGCTTCTAGATCTCAGTCCAGAGAAGTAAAGCAGTTCTGGACCATTGTGTGATGCCCCAGCAAGTGGGAAGCACTGGACCACAGACCTTCTGACTTTGACACAAGTTGAAATTTGGATCCCCCTGAAAACAGCCTGGGAGGACCATAACCATGGTCCTGACACATAAGCTTCAGAGGAACTGCAGTTCTAGCCTACAGACTGTGATCTGCCAACCCCCACTGGCGTCACTAAGAAGACCAGCTGGTCTGCCAAGACAGGGTAGGCAAGTTCTTCATAATTACTGCTTTATAATCAATGTCTGTCAGAGAAACAGGGCCAAATGGCTGAAGATTGATGCTGTAATGTATGGAGAGAAAATAGAAACTTCCAGGCAGCCACTGGTATGTCATTTCTTAGTTTTGGAAGCTGCTGGCCCTGAACTTCCTATATAATCAGATATATTTACCCCTCTCAGGTCTCTGAGGTAGTTGAAGACTAGATAGCTAGAGTCTCATAGTTAAATTTTGAATTGTTTAGGAATCAAGAGGATGTTTTGGATCTAAGATTTTTTTTAAATTGTGATGCAAGTTAGTATGAAAGCTGAATTAGATATAGAACTTTAAACTCATGGAGATGGTTAGATAGTAGAATGTTAAAGTCAGGTGCCAAATACACATGGACTGGACATTGCGAATGTATGCTAAGCCATATAACTCTCATAATTGTGACCTATTTATTTCTGTAGTTTTGTATTGTATTTATTGTTATAAGAGGAAGAACCATTTGTTGGACTGAAAGGGGGAGCTGTTGGGGGGAAAAGATATACCTCAAACTTAAAAAAAAATGGGAAGAGTGTGGGCAGTTGAGGGGGAAGAGGGTGGGAGGGTGGGACTGGAGGGGAATAGGGAGGGGATTATGATTGAGATGTAACTTGAAGAAATAAAAAATAAATTAAAAAAATAGAAAAAATTCAGAATGATTTCTTCTAGCTAATAACTTTCTTCTCTTCTTTTGGATCACTTTTTCCTCTCTTTGGGGGAAAATAAACATAGATCATTGTATAATTAAAATAAAGATTGATGTGTCATAAAAAAAATAAAAAGAAGACCAGCTGGATCTCAGAATCCTACCCCAAACCCTGACCTGAGTTCCCAGTTGGGATACAACAGGAAGGGGTGAGTTCTGGGAGACCCAATAAGAACCAGCCCTCAACACAAGGCTGCATTCATCCAGTGGAGTGCTAGAGAAGACCAAGATTATATGGCATCTACACCAAAACTCCCTTCTTGGCGCCAAGTCCAGAATGCACCAGGAACAAACAGCTAAGGGCAACCAGATAGCTAGAGGCCAGCGAAAGAACAGAACTGACAAAAGTCAGGGAAATATGACTCCAACAAAATTCAGCTATGCTAGTACAGTAAGGCCTGACCATTCCACCACAGCTGAAACATGAAAATGATGACAAATCTATACTTAGGAAAATGATAGAGGCCTTACAAGAAGAAAATAAATCCATGAAAGAATTTAAAGAAATCATAATTTTACAAATAAAATCAATGGAGAATTCCATTAGAGACTGTCAAACTAACTCAATCAAACAAGAGTGGGAAAGAGACAAGGCTATGAAAGATTTGAAAAATTTTCAGGCAAAGACAACCAAATTGGAGCAGGAAATGGTTAAAACAGTTCAAGACTTGAAATTGGAAATGGAAGCAATAAAGAAAACACAAGAAGGGACAATCCTGGAGGTGGAAAACCAAGGAAAGAGAACATGAACTACAGACATGAGTATCACAAATAGGATACAGGAGATGGAAGACAGAATCTCAGGCATGGAAGACTGGATTGAAGAAATCAGTACAATGAGCAAAGAAAATGAGAAATCTAAAAAATTCCTCACCCACAACATCCAAAAAAAAATCAATGACTCAATGAAAAGATGGAATCTAAGAATTATAGGCATAGATGAAATAGAAGATTCCTGACTCCAAAGTCCAGGAAATATTTTCAACAAAATCATAGAAGAAATTTTCCCAAACCTAAAGAAAGAAATGCTGGTAAAATTCCAAGAAGCCTACAAAACACCAAATAGATTAGACCAGAAAATAAATTCCTCTCACCACATAATAATGGAAGCTCCAAATGTACAGAACAAAGAAAGAATATTAAAAGCTGTAAGAGAAAAAGTTCAAGTAACATATAATGGCAGACCTATCACAATTACACCTGACTTCTCCTCAGAAACTCTAAAAGCCAGAAGGGCCTGGGCAGACCTCCTATAAACTCTAAGAGAACATAAGTGCCAGCCCAGACTACTATAGCCAGCAAAATTTTCTATCAACATAGATGGAGAAAAAAGATATTCCAGACAAAACCAAATTTAAACAATATCTATACATAAATCTAGCTCTACAGAAGATCCTAGAAGGAAAATTCCAACCAAGAGAAGATAACTACACCCAAATGAAACACAGAAAACAAAAAAACTCCACCACAGCTAGACCAAAATAAACACACAAAAAAATAACCACCATCTACATAAAAAATAACAGGAAATAACAACCTATGGTCTTTAATATCTCTCAACACAAATAAACTCAACTCCCCAATAAAAATACATAGGTTTATAGGATGGATCTGTAAGCAAAAACCATCATTTTGCTCCATACAAAATGCACCTTACTAATATATATAAACTCTACCCTAGAGTAATGGGCTGGGAAAAGGTTTTCCAAGCAAATGGTCCCAGGAAGCAAACTGGAGTAGCCATCCTAATATTAAATGAAATACACTTTCAATCAAAATTAATCAAAAAAGATAGGTAAGGACACTACATACTAGTCAAAGGAAAAATTCATCACTATGACATCTCAATATTGAATATCTATGCCCCAAATACAAGGGCACCTACATTTGTAAAAGAAACTCTTCTAAAGCTTAAACCACACATCAATCCCCAAACATTAACAGTGGTAGACTTCAACACCCCACTCACACCAATAGACAGGTCATCAAGACAGAAACCAAACAGAGAAATAATGAGTATAACAGAAGTCATGAACCAAATGGACCTAACAGATATTTATAGAATGTTTCACCCAAACACAAAAGAATACACTTTCTTCTCAGCATCACATGGAACCTTCTCCAAAATTGACCATATAGTTGGACACAAAGCAAGCCTCAACAGAGACAAGAAAATTGAAATAATCCCTTGTATCTTATCAGACCACCATGGATTAAAGCTGGACTTCAACAACAACAAAAATAACAAAAAGCTGTACATTCATGGAAACTGAACAACTCTCTACTCAATAACTACTGGGTCAGGGAAGAAATAAAGAAGGAAATCAAAGACTTCCTAAAATCCAATGAAAACAAAGACACAACATATCCAAGCCTATAGGATACAATGAAAGCAGTGCTACGAGGAAAGTTGATAGCACTAAGGGCCTTCAAAAAGAAAATTGTGACAGTTTATATTAGCAACTTAACAGCAGAACTGAAAGCACTAAAAAAGAAAAAAGAATTAAACACTCCCAAGAGGAGCAGAAGGCAGGAAATCATCAAACTCATGGCTGAAATCAATAACTTAGAAACAAAAAGAACTGTACAAAGAATCAACGAAACCAAGAGTTAGTTCTTTGACCAACTCAACAAAATAGACAAACCCTTAACCAAACTAACTAAAAGGCAGAGGGAAAATACCCAAATCAACAAAATTAAAAATGAAAAGGGAGATACCAACAGGTATCGAAGAAATCCAAAAGAATCTTTAGGTCTTATTTCAAAAAACCTATACTCTACAAAATTTGAAAACCTAAGCGAAATGGACAATTTTCTTGTTATATTCCATGTACTAATGTTAAATCAAGATCAGGTTAACAAATAAAAAGTCAGATAAGCCCTAAGGAAACAAAAGCAGTCATTAAAGTCTCCCAACCAAAAACAGCCCAGGGCCAGATGGCTTCAGCACAGAATTCCACCAGACCTTCAAAGAAGAGCTAATACCAATACTCTTCAAGCACTTCCACAAAATAGAAATAGAAGGAACACTGCCAAACTCATTCTATGAGGCCACAGTTACCCTGACACCTAAACAACACATAGACCCAACAAAGAAAGAGAATTTCAGACCAATTTCCCTCATGAACATAAATGTGAAAATACTCAGTGAAATACTTGCAAACCTAATCCAAGAACACCTTAAAAGTATCATACATCAGAATCAAGTAGGCTTCATCCCAGAAAAACAGGAGATGAATTTTTTTTCTTTTTTTTTTAAGATTTATTTTATTTATTTTATGCATATGAGTGCTCTATCTGCATGTACACCTGCATTCCAGAAGAGGGCACCAGATCACATTGTGGATGGTTGTGAGCCACCATGTGGTTGCTGGGAATTGAACTCAGGACCTTTGGAAGAGCACCAGGCAGTGCTCTTAACCGCTGAGCCATCTCTCCAGCCCAGGAGATGAATTTTTAACATATGAAAATCCATCAACATAATCCACAATATAAACAAGCTGAAAGTTAAAAACCACATTATCATCTCACAAGATGGTGAAAAAGCATTTGACAAAATCCGACATCCCTTTATGTAAAAGTCCTGGAGAGAACAATCATACATGAGCCATACCTAGAAGTAATAAAGGCAATATACAGAAAGCCAGTAACCAACACCAAATTAAATGGAGAGAAATTTAAAGCATTTCCTCTAAACTCAGGGACAAGGCAAGGATGCCCACTCTCTCCAAATCTCTTCAACATAGTACTTGAAGTTTTAGTTCAAGCGAAAGGAAAACTAAAGGAGACCAAGGGGATACAAATTAGAAAGCAAGAAGTCAAGGTATCCCTACTCACAGATGATATGTTAGTATATATAAGTGACCCCAAAAATTCCACCAGAGAACCCCTACAACTGATAAACACCTTCAGCAAGGTGGCTGGAGCCTTGGTAAACCCTTCTTTATACAAAAGATAAATGGGCCGAGAAAGAAATCAGGTAAACAACACCCTTCACAATAGCCACAAACAATATAAAATACCTGGGGGTAACTCCAACCAAGAAAGTGAAAGACCTGTATGACAAGAACTTCAAGTCCTTGAAGAAAGATATTGAAGAAGACATCAGAAGATGGATTGATCTCCCATGCTCATGGATAGGTAGGATCAACATAATAAAATTGGCCATCCTAGCAAAAGCAATATACAGTTGAATCTGTATTCAATGCAATTCCTATCAAAATACCAACACAAATTTTTACAGTCCTTAAAAAAGCAATTCTCAACTTCATATGGAATAACAAAAAACTCAGAATAGCTAAATCAATCCTGCTCAAAAAAAAAAAAATATCTGGAGGTATCACCATCTCAGATTTCAAGCTGTACTACAGAGCAATAGTAATAAAAACAGGATGGTACTGGTATAGAAACAGACCAGTTGATAAATGGAATCAAATTGAAGACCCAGAAATGAACCCACAAAACTACAGTCAATTAATTTTTGAGAAAGAAGCCAAAACCATACAATGGAAAAAGGACAGCATCTTCAACAAATGGTGCTGGTCTAATTGGATGTCAACATGTAAAAGAATGCAAATAGACCCATATTTACCAGATTGCACAAAACTTAAGTCCAAGTGGATCAAAGACCTTAACAAAAAAATGGACACACTAAATCTAATAGAAGAGAAAGTGTGGAAAAGCCTGGAACTTATTGCCATAGGTGAAAAACTTCCTGAACAGAACACCAATAGCTCAGGCCCTATGACCAACAATCAATAAATGGGACCTCATGAGACTGAAAAGCTTCTGTAAGGCAAAGACACTGCCATTTGAGCAAACGGCAACCCACAGATTGGGAAAAGATCTTTGCCAATACCACATCTGACAAGAGGGCTAATATCCAAAATCTATAAAGAACTCAAGAAATTAAACACCAAAAAACCAAATAACCCAATCAAAAAATGGGGCACAGAGCTAAACTGAGAATTCACAAAAGAGGAATCTCTAATGGCCAAGAGACACCTGAAGAAATGCTCAATATCCTTAATCATCAGAGAAATGCAACTCAAGAGGACTCTGAGATTCCATCTCACTCCTGTCAGAATGGCTAAGATCACAGCACATGCTGGTCAGGCTGTGGAGAAAGAGGAACACACCTCCTTTGCTGGTGGGAGTGCAAACTTATAAAACCACCATGGAAATCTTACAAAACTTGGAATACTCTACCTCAAGACCCAGCCATACCACTCCCAGGTATACATCCAGAAGATTCCTCACTAAACCACAAGGATGTTTCCTCAACTATGTTCATAGCAGCTTTATTTGTAATAGCTAGACACTGGAAACAACCCAGATATCCCTCAACCAATGATTGTATAAAAAAAGGTATGGTACATTTACAAAATGGAATACTACTCAGCTATCAGAAACAGGGAAATTATGTAATTTGTTACCAAATGGATGGAACTAGAAAAGCCCATCCTAAGTGAGCTAACCCAAACCCCAAAAGATACACATGGCATCTATTCACTTATAACTGAATTTTAGCTGTATAGTAAGGGATTACTCTCCTATAACCAACAGACTGAAAGGAACAGGAGCATAGACTTTGTAACTTGTTAGTGGGACACTTTGCCCTAGTGTAGCTCCCATGTAGGCCCCCAATGAAAGACGAAGCTCTTAGGGCTCATATGGCTGCTGAACTGAAGGGGGTTATGTAGGGCACCCCACATCAGAGGAGTAGGATAGGTGGGAGAAGGGGGAGAGGGTGGGAGGTTGGGAGGGTGAGAGGGTGGACCCGGGAGGGGTGGAGGGAGGGGACTGTGACAGAGATGTAAATGGAAGTAATAAATAAACATAAACAAAAAAGAAAAAAATAGGAGCCTCAGGCAGCTCTTTTGAAATGGCTAGGGAATTTTGTTAAGGCATATCATACATTCTGAACTAAATTTGAACAAGAAAAAAATCTGGAGTGTAATGAAGCTAATCGTGCCTAATTAACTAATCATGTATTCATTAATATGGAGAAACTTTACAAAGGTATGACAAAACGAATTCAATTAAGTGTAACACGATATTAAACGGGATTTTTTCTACTGCCTCTGAGTTTTGACAGAAACATCAAAGGTTGAGAACTACTCTGTTCTAAAGCAAAATCAGTTTAGTGCAGGAGTCCTCCACACACACCCGGCTAAGAGAACACAAAGCTAGACTGCAATGAATGCTTGCTAGCAGCAATCATTTCCAAGCCCTGTTCTCAGGGGTTTGTTACTGAAGGTCCCAATTCAGAATCCCAGAATCTGAAGCTGCATCCACTTGGATTCCAGACCATTCAAATTAAAAGAATCCAGGGAAATCTAGGCTAATGTGGTCTCTGTGTCAGACTTAGAAATCACTGAACAGGAATGACTCCAGAAGGAAGGAAAGAAGGAAGGAAGGAAGGAAGGAAGGAAGGAAGGAAGGAAGTATATTTACAATTTTAAGATAAGAAATACATTGATTCTGCCACAGGCTTTGATCCAGAATTCCTTAAATCTCTTGGAACCTCCTAGGTGTCAGCAGCTTTGGTTCAATTGATGAAGGCCTTGCTGGGCTCCAGGATAACATCTGGTCACTAGTTTTAAAAGACTGAGGGGGTAGAGGGTGGGAGGGCGGGACTGGGAGGGGTGGAAAGAGGACACTGTGATGGAGATGTAACCTGAAGTAATAAATAAATATTAAAAAAAAAGAATTTGCTGAATGAATGGAGGTGACAGAGAATGAGGAACTGAGGAAACTGAAGTCAAACCCCCACCCTACCTGCTTCCTCTTTTATGACCTTGGGCTATAGATATTTTCTCTACATCTCATATTAAAAAAAAAAAAAAAGACTGAGTCATGATGGAATGCAGTGAGAATTTTTGTTTTAATCCCAGGTATGGGATATTTGGTTCCTTCAGATTGTCCACAGCAGCTGACTATGGTTTATGGTAGAGCCTTGTGCTCTAGCAGAGGCATGATTTTGCCAGCTGAAGATAGTTTATGTTTGGAATTCTGGGAACTCTTCAGAGAGTATATATATGGCAGGGACCCAAGAGAGCTGCTGCTCCTGTGCTGCAGCTGCTGCTGCTCTTGCTGGTTGCTGTTTGATGGATTGTTGGTTGCTGGTTGGAGATATCCTGAGGTAGAAGACCAAATTCCCTCCCAAGGAATTCAATGTCCCTAATCAACAGGAAATAGTCTAATGATAACAATACACCCTCTCCCCTCTTTCTTTCTCTCTTACCTAGATTTGGGGGGTTGGAAGGGATAGGGGTAGTGTAGGGAGGTAGGAAAAAGAACCCAATAAAGAAACCAAATGTCCAACTACGATGGAAGCTTCAGTGAGATAGCTCATTTAATTGGGTGGTTAAGGGTTTTCAGGGTGAGTGTACATGATTGATTGGGGCCATGGTGCTGGGGATGCCTTGTTTGCATGAGGAAGAATTTCAGGTACTGCTGGACATGATCATATAAGAAGAGAGAAAGTTTAACCAGGCTCCAGGGGGACAAAGGTGGGGGCACAGGGTTATGTGTGCCTGTACATGCAGGTGGTGGGGGAGGAAGACTGGGGGGTCCTACTCATGCCAATTTCAGAACAAGATTTCCAGGGATTTGATCTGGAGGTATCACCATCCCTGATTTCAAGCTATACTATAGAGCAATAGTAATAAAGACAGCATGGTACTGGTATAGAAACAGACCAGTTGATAAATGGAATCAAATTGAAGACCCAGAAATGAACCCACAAAACTACAGTCAATTAATTTTTGACAAGGAAGCCAAAACCGTACAATGGAAAAAGGACAGCATCTTCAACAAATGGTGCTGGTCTAACTGGATGTCAACATGTAAAAGTATACAAATAGACCCATATTTACCACCTTGCACAAAACTTAAGTCCAAGTGGATCAAAGACCTTAACAAAAAAATGGACACACTAAATCTAATAGAAGAGAAAGGGGGAAAAAGCCTGGAACTTATTGCCATAGGTGACAAACTTCCTGAACAGAACACCAATAGCTCAGGCCCTAAGACCAACAATCAATAAATGGGACCTCATGAGACTGAAAAGCTTCTGTAAGGCAAAGGACACTGTCATTTGAACAAAACAACAACTTACAGATTGAGAAAAGATCTTTACCAATCCCACATCTGACAAGAGGGCTAATATCCAAAATCCATAAAGAACTCAAGAAATTAAACACCAACAAACCAAATAACCCAATCAAAAATAGGATACAGAGCTAAACCGATAATTCACAAAAGAGGAATTTCTAATGACTGAGAGACACCTGAAGAAATGCTCAACATCCTTAATCATCGAGAAATGGAACTCAAGATGACTCTGAGATTCCATCTCACTCCTGTCAGAATGGCTAAGATCAAAAACTCAAAAAAAAAAAAAAAAAAACCAGCACATGCTGGTGAGTTTGTGGAGAAAGGGGAACACTCCTCCATTGCTGTTGGGAATTCAAACTTGTACAACCACTATGGAAATCAGTCTGGCGATATCTTAGAAAACTTTGAATACTCTACCTCAAGAACCAGCTGATGGGGGAGTGTTAAGCATTCTAAATGTTAATTAATTGGTCCTGCTTGCTGTCTGTTACTTACATTGACTCTGATTGGTTAAATAAAATGCCAAGGCCTGAGACTGGGCAAAGACAGAGAAAGGTGGGACTTCCTGAGATTAGAACAGGAAGCCTGCACTTTAGACAGAAGATTAAAGCATTCCAGCCAGGAGCAGCAGGAAGGAGGATGCATGCCATGGTTCAGAAAAAAAAAAACCTCATTCTACATGGCCAGGAACATCGGCATATTGTGGAGAATGGCAGTCCAAGGGGACATATGTATATATGGGATCATATTTGGGTAATAGAATTACAAGCTAGCTTAGATGGGCTAGGATTCCACAATTCAGGCCAAGGCTTGTAAAAATCCATGCGGTGTCTGTGTGCTCATTTATAATGGCTGCTTAAAGATTAACAGCCGCCGAACTAATTAATAATAATATAAATACTCTTAAACAATTTAATTAATTATTTCTACAAATGACACCCAATGTAGTTTAATTATTTTTTTTTTTACAACCAGCCGTACCACTGCTGGTCATATATCCAAAAGATTCCTCACCAATCCACAAGGATATCTCCTCAACTATGTTCATAGCAGCTTTATTTGCAATCCAGATGTCCTTCAACTGAAGAATGGATAAAACAAAAAACAAAAAACTATGGTACATTTATACAATGGAAAACTACTCAGCTATCAAAAACAAGGAAATCATGCAATTTGCAACCAAAAGGATAGAACTAGAAAAGCTCATCATGAGTAAGCTAACTCAGACTCAGAAAGATACACATGGTATGTATTCACTTATAACTGGATTTTAGCCATATAGTACAGGATAACCATCCTACAATCAATAGACCCAAAAGAAATAGGAACATGGACTTGGTTACCTGTTACTGAGACACTCCACCCTAGTGGAACTGCCTCCTGTGCAAGAGGAAGCTCTTAGACCTCATGTAACTAACAAACTGAGGGGGGCTGATACATGGAGACACCCCACACCAGAGGCATGGAAGGGGTGGGAGAGGGGGTAGAGGGTGGGAGGGATGGGCCATGGGGTGGAGGGAGGGGGTGGCAATGGAGACATCACAAAGTAATAAATAAATGTTTAAAAATTGGGGGGGATTTTTGAGATGCCTTGAACCCATTCTTACAGCGGGCTCCTCCATGTCGCACTACTTTCTAGCCCCACATCTCTGGGAGTCAATTTCACAACTACTTAATCTGTGTGCCTAACACTGAGGTCAGCAGTGAGGCCTCACCCTGTACTAACTCAACCAACTCCACTTCAGTGTGCAAACTTAATTTCATGACTGAACAACCAGGTGATGTATGTGGACTATTGGAAAACTGACCATGTTAAAAAATCCTCACTTATAAAGGGAAATTTATACAGTAAAGTAATAGTTTGCTTTCCTATGCCAAGATGTTATAAAGGGAGAACTGAGGTGGTGACCACATCAACAGAGTGGTGGTTAGAGAGACTGGTCAAAGGTTTGTTCCAGAAAACTGAGGTGAGTAAGAAGAACATGACACTATTAAAAGAGAATGAATTATTTTCCTTTCCTGGTTATTGAAGTGCTGGGAGCTAAGCTAAGGGTCTTCATGCATCCCATACAAGTGTTCTCAAAACTAAGTTGCATCCCAGTTCTGTAAAATGAAACTAAATGGATAAGAGGGGAGCACAGATGTGAGAAACCACAAAACTTCCTAATGCTTATGTAAAGATGTTAATGAACTAATTGTCAAGGCGAATTCTCCCTGAACAGGAATTCCAGCTTTAATCATTAAGCCAACTTAATTGTTATTCTGTTTCTGCTTCAGATGGGCAATGGAGGTACTGAGGTACATCATCATTCTGGAGTTCCTTGTATAATAATCCAGAGAGATTAGTAAAGCAAACAAGAAGCTTTCTTATTTGAGTCTTATTTCTTAGAGCCTAAAAGGAAAACTATCATCTTGATAATGAGACATCCCAGAGACAGTACACAGAGTGTGGAAATTTGAACCAAACTGTGGGGCTAGGAAGCAGGAGAAATGATCCTTCTTTTGTCTTCCCTTATAGACAATATGGTGAGGTACAGAAAGGTAAGTTGGGCTGATCAGAATGACAGCAACGGGAAGTGTGCAATCGCTCTAGATTTCGGTGTCTGACCTCCAGCACAGTGCTGTCTCAGTTTGATGGGAAGCCTGTAGCATCAGTGATTTCACAGCACCTGAAACTGAGTAATGACATTCGTATTCTAGCATCACTGGCTATAACCTGAGTATAATCTCAGGGTCTTCATGAACCTCAGTACACATATAAAATATTAATACAATCATGTTAAAATGCTTACCAAATAGTTTCATTCTGGAAGTTTCTTCCCAGTACTGACAATGGTCATATTTAAAAAAAATATATATATATATATATATTTGTTTTATTTTTCTTTAACTACAAAGCAAAAATGAGGAATCAACCTTCTTTTTTCTTTTTTTAATTTATTTTTTATTTCTTCAAGTTACATCTCAATCGCAATCCTCTCCCTACTCCCCC
>CAJQZJ010032130.1:8531462-8543441 GCA_907164525.1 Lophiomys imhausi
CCATCCACTTCCTTTTTTTTTTTTTAAGTTTAAGGTATATCTTTTTCTCCCAACAGCTTCCCCTTTCAGTCCAACAAATTGCTCTTTCTCTTATAACGATAAATACAATACAAAACAACAGACATAATTCGGCCACAATTATGAGTTATATGGCTTAGCATACATTCCCAATGTCCAGTCCATATGTATTTGGCACCTGACTTTACATTCTACTATCTAATCATCCCCATGACTTTAAAGTTCTATATCCAACTCAGCTTTCATACTAACTTGCATCACCATTTTAAAAACATCTCCTTAGATCCAGAACACCCTCTTAATTCCTAAACAACTCAAAATTTAACTATGAGACTCTAGCTATCTAGTCTTCAACCACTTCAGAGACCTGAGAGGGATAAATATATCTGGTTATACGGGAAGTGCAGGGCCAGCAGCTTCCAAAACTAAGAAATGACATACCAGTGGTTGCCTGGACAGTTCAGAAATTGTTTAAAAAACAATACTGCTGGTTAAAGGTTATCAATTGAGAAGTTAATTTTTTTCTATATTTTTATTTTAAAGTTTATTATTTTAAAAACATATTGCAAATTTAAAAAATGACGCTAAGATTAACCAGACCACAAAACTGTACAATTCACTGAAAGTCTATACTGTGTGACCATTTTTTTTTTCATTGTTTGCTTATTCTTGTTTGTTCTGTTTTGTTTGAGACATGGTTTATTCAGTGAAGCCCTGACTATCCTGGAACTTGCTCTGTAAACCAGGCTAGCCTTGAACTCAGTGATCTGCCTGCCTCTGCCTCCCAAGTGCTGGGATTAAAGGCATGGAACACCATTGCCCAGCTAGAGTAATGATTTTTAAAAGCTATATATGCACACATATCTATCATATGTGTGTTTTAAGTAACATTATGAAATAATGTATCTCCCTATGGCTTTTCCCTAATATTGTTTTTTTTTTTTTAATTCTAGCTATTCTATCTTACCAATGAAGACTCAGGAGCCAGATGCTGGAGTGAAAGCCTGCTAGCTCAGAAAGGCAGAGAATGAATGCACCCAGCTAATGTCCTACTGCACAGACATCCTAGAAGGAAAAAGCCCTTTTTCCTTTTCCATGTTGTCTTAAATACCCTCAATTCAATGTCCCTCCTTTCTGTCTACTTACATTCATTCCCCATCTGCTGGCTACTTGCTCTGCCTCTGACCTATGGCTGACTTTATTTAGCTCTTGGATTAAAGGTGTGTGCTAGGGCTGAGCCACACCACAAGTACATGTTTACAGTAAACAAACAAACAAAAAACACTCTAGGATAAAAGACTGAGCCAAAGCACAATTAGAAACAGATTTTTCCAGTTCACAATCTTGGGATTCACAATGTGGCCAAACATCCTGAAACACCTTAATATTGTTAATCTCTCCATCCTCCTTCTTTCTCTGCCTCACCTACTCCAGTTCTCCCCAATTAAAGCTATAGACAACCAATGGCTTCTGAGAGAAGGAGAATCAGTTTTCTCCAAGAATGAGCCCCCTGGTATGTTATACAATCTCAAGTGAATGGTCATTTGATGAGTTATAGATAATCTTGTTATTTAGGGGAAGAGATTACAAGCTGTTAAATGGTCTTATTAAATAGGTTTTGGAGGTTAGACACAGGGACTTCTCTCTTTTTCTTTTCTGTATCCTTCTTTCTCTCCTATATAGGAGTGAACAGACTTGAGAAAAAAAATGGGACATAGACATAGTATAGGAAAGATCAAGAAAAAAGGACAGATTATTGAATATACCCATATACCTTTGTATATTGATACAAAATTAATATTATATTTGGCTAAATTGGTATTGATCTTTGTATATTGATGCAGAATTAAGATTTTATTGGGCTACATCAGTATGAATCTTTGTATATTGATCCAAAATTAAGATTATATTTGGCCACATTGGTATTGATCTTTGTATACTGATACAAAATCAAGGTTGACCCTTTTTAGGTACTGTACCTAGTAATGCTTAAAAATGAAATGTGAAGTTTCAGCCTTTTGCTACCAACTATCATAAACTGTTTAGGATACTTAAGAAATGCAAACTAATAGTCTTTCAAGCTTGTCATTTTGTTAGGTACTATGACAGTCTATCACAGTTATTTTCTAAGCTAATCAGAAATCAAGTTGTTAAGAGACAAGCAGCATTTGCTTATCCAAATATAAGAGATAGATAGGGGGTCTTCAAAACCTCAAGAGATCTGCAGAATACGGCATTCAAAGATGTTTTCTTAACTTAAGATTTTTTTGATATTGAGACATGTCAGTTCCTGACAGCATCTCCTACTCTACTCCAAGTAGAAGATGAGCATCGAAGAATCTCCAATTGGAGATGGTTGAACTAGTGGCAAGCCTATCGCTTGGCAAGAAAAACCCCTTGCTTCAACTGTAGACAGAATGCTGTCCAAAAAGGACAAAACTTGGAAGCAGGTAATTCGACAGCCTAGTTCTGCCAATGCAGGGTAGGCAAGTCCTTATAATTCCTGATTTACAATCAATGTCTGTCAGAGAAACTGGACCAAATGGCTGAAGATTGATGCTATAATGTATGGAGAGAAAATGGGAACTGTCCAGGCAGCCACTGGTATGTCATTTCATAGTTTTGGAAGCTGTGGGCCTGCACTTCTTTATAATCAGATATATTTACCCCTCTCAGGTTTCTGAGGTGGTCGAAGACTAGATAGCTAGAGTCTCATAGTTAAATTTTGAGTTGTTTAGGAATCAAGAGGGTGTTCTGGATCTAAGAAGATTTTTTTTAAATGGTGATGGAAGTTAGTATGAAAGCTGAGTTGGATGTAGAACTTTAAACTCATGGAGATGGTTAGATAGTAGAATGTTAAAGTCAGATGCCAAATACATAAGGACTGGACATTGGGAATGTATGCTAAGCCATATAACTCTCATAATTGTGGCCTATTTATTTCTGTTATTTTGTATTGTATTTATTGTTTTTTTTATATAAGTACTTTATTTTTTTTTCTTCAAGTTACATCTCAGTCGCAAACCCTTCCCTATTCCCCCTTCCTGTCCCACTCTTCCACCCTCTTCCCCCCCCAACAGCTTCCCTTTTCAATCCAACAAATGGTTCTTTCTCTTATAACAGTAAATTCTATACAATACAGCAGAATTAAATATGCCACATTTATGAGAGTTAAATGGCCCAGTATACCTTCCCAATGTCCAGTTAATACATATTTGGCCCCTGACTTTAACCTTCTATCTTCTAACCATCTCCATGAGTTTAAAGTTCTATAACTGACTTAGCTTTCATACTAACTTGCATCACTATTATAACCATCTTCTTAGATCTAGAACGCCCTCTTGATTCCTAAACAACTCAAAATTTAGCTATGAGACTCAAGCTGTCTATTCTTCAACCACCTCAGAGAGCTGAGAAGGATAAATATATCTGATTATATAGGAAGTGCAGGGCCTGCAGCTTCCAATACTAAGAAATGACAAACCAGTGACTACCTGGACAGTTCCCATTTTCTCTCCATACATTCCAGCATCAGTCTTCAGCCTTTCGGTCCTGTTTCTCTGACAGACATTTATTGTAGAGCAGGGATTATGAAGGACTAACCTACCCTGTCTTGGCAGAGTTAGGCTGTCGACTTCCCTGCTACCAAGTTTTGTCCTTTTTGGACAGAAGTCTGTCTGCAGTTGAAGCAAGGAGTTTTTACATGCCAAGAGATAGGCTTGCCACTAATTCAACCATCTCACACTGGAGATTCTTTGATGCTTTTCTTCTACTTGGAGTAGAATAGGGGGTGCTGTCAGGAGCTGATATGTCACGATATCAAAAAAAAATCTTAATTTAAGACCACATCTTTGAATGCCATATTCTTCAGATCTTTTGGGGTTTTTGAAGATGCCCTATCCATCTCTTGTATTTAGATAAGCAAATGTTGCTTGTCTCTTAACAACTTGATTACTGAGTAGCTTAGAGAATATCTGTGATAGACTGTCATAGTAGCTAACAAGGTGACATGCATGCATGACTAGGAGTTTGTTTTTCTTAACTATCCTAAACAGTTTAAGACGGTTGGTATCAAGAGACCAGAGCTTCACATTTCATTTTTAAGTATCTCTAGGTACGATACTATTAGGAAGCGTTACCTTTAATTTTGTATCAATATACAAAGATCTATTCAATTGTGGTTAAATATACTCTTAATTTTGTATCAATATACAAAGATCAATGCCTATGTGGCCCAATACAATCTTAATATTGCGCCCATATACAAGGGTCAATACCATTGTGGCCAACTATAATCTTAATTTTGTATCAATATACAAATATCAATACCGACATAGACCAATACAATCTTATTTTTGCACAATAAACAATGGTCAATACCACTTTAGCCAAATATACTACTAATTTTGTATCAATATACAAAGGTATAAGGGCATATTCAATAATCTGACCCTTCTTCTTGGTCCTTCCTGTGCTATGTCTATGTCTCAATTTTTCTCAAGTCCATGCATTCCTACATAGGAGATAAAGAAGGATACAGAAAAGGGAAAGAAGGAATACCCTGGGTCTAACCTCCAAAACCCATTAAACATGACCATTTAACAACTTGTAATCTCTTCCCCTAAATAACAGAGTTTTCAGTTGTCCTTCAAATAAGCAAAAAAGGGGAGGGCAGAGTAACACCCTCCCCACACTCTGGGTATGGGACGTCGCTCTCTTAAAATGACTTCCTGCTGATTTGGGTCGTAGTAAACCTGTTTGGGGCCCGAACCAAAATGGAAAAATGGTTAAAAATATTAGTACAATCCGTTTATGTTCAGTCCTTCTGTTCTCAGCTGTTTAGATGTCCTAAGGAGTTTGTAGGCAGAAGCTGAACTTCCAGGCTTTACTGAGGTTCTGGCTGGGGCATTGTGTAGAGCTGAACGGGAGAAAGAACCATTTGTTGGACTGAAAGGGAGGAAAAGATATACCTTAAAATTAAAAAAAAAGGGAAGAGGATGGGGTGTTGAGGGGGAAGAGGGTGGAAGGGTGGGACTGGAGGGAGGAGTAGGGAGGGGATTGTGATTAAGATGTAACTTGAAGAAATAAAAAATAAATTAAAAAAGAGTTAAATTTAGATCCTACCTGCAATGGTGCATGTTGATGATGTTAGAGTAATTTATAGAACAATAAACTTTCCCTTCTTGATCAAAAATTTCAAACTTAAAAGATTTTCTAGAATAGTAGAGGCAATAATAGCATCAGTAGTGAGAAAGAGGAATAAATGGAGGCGAAGATGTTCTCTGTCCATCAAACAGATTAAATACAGCAGAAGCTGATTTTATCTTATCACTTAGGTATCAAGACCTCCAGAAGTGAAACTCATTTAATGACAATGATCTTGTCACCCTCTATAAAAGAAGGGTTTAGGAGAAGATTTTCAGAGTCTTTTCTGAAAAGAGCATGACTCCCAAAACTATTTCAAGTTGTCACATTATGGGAAACTCAGGACTGTTTGTCTCAGGAAGTCTGGAAATTATCCCTCTACTGATGTTGATGCATATGTGTCTATTTAAGTTGCATAAGTATCAATACAGTAGATACAGTGCTGTTCGTCTTTCAGTCATTTGCGCATCTGCTAGAATATTCTAGTTATCAGATAGTAGAGGCAAGAGAGTAGTAGCCTATGGTTATGGTTCAAATGAGAAGGTCTGATCTTTTCCTAACTGACAGTAAGGAGGGCTACTGTCCAGGAATTTATCCTCCTTCGTTAATGTAGGAAAACAGCCAAGCAATCCCCATGCTCCACAATCACACATAGGCAATTTCCTTTCTATTACTGCTTTATGACAGAGTTACTGGTAAGTTTGATGCCATAATCTATGGTTGCACAGCTATGCTCATTGGCTGTGTTCAAAATGTCCTTAAGCCAGTGTGTGTTAACCTGTCCTGGTAAATGATGACCATTCATCACTGCATGTCTATCAAGACTTAATGTAATTCTTTTTTTAAAAGCAGATTCATGCGTATAGCTACAATTCAAAAACTAATGCCAAAGTAAGGGAAACAATAAAGATGGTTTCATATTAGACAGTGTTGCATAAGAGTCTAAAGCCTTCTTTATAGATCCTTTCAGCCAGCAAGGTGAAGAATTTAGCCTGTTTCTTCGGACTCAGAAGTGCACAGACCAAAGAACACAACAGGTATCATTCAACATCCCCATTGATCCCTTAACTCTATGGACAAGAGCAGCAATTCAAAAGCCCTTAAGAACCAGACAGGTACTAGAAATGCATGGAACAGGCTGAAGCTAGTATGAGGATACCACTTTAGGAAATGGCTGAGAATATAGCAAGCTGAAGTATATATGTGTAATCTGACTGCTATCATGCCCAGATGGTGTTATGACAAAAATGCAAGTCTGGTGCTATCAATGTTTTCAAGAAAATCCAGGAAGATCTTTTAACACTAAAACGACTTTCCCCTATATCCTGAAAATTAAAAAATATTTTTTTTTAGTGGTAGCCTGAAATGCAGCTTTGGTTCCATTCATTTGTAAGGTGTTCCAAGTGCCCTTGAGATGAAGTATCTTTTTTGTGACTTTTAGATTATTTGGGTCACTTGGTAATAACGTTGCTTGTTTGTCTTTCATCCACTGGTGGTCAGATATACAGAAGAGAAAAAGTACATTAAAAGAAAAATAAGTGCAGGCCTGTTATCATGACTATGAATAAGATGACTGACAGCAAAGGAGAAACAGAAGCACTAATGAGACCGAATGTATTTACAGAATTCTTTGTGAGCTGGCATGCTGCTACTTTAAATGCCAGTTCTATTATTTTTAGCATACAAAGGCTACTTTTTTATTGTTAGCCTTTGTTGAAATCATATTAGACTACATAGAAGACGAAACAAAAAATCTTGACTCTGTAAGTAGTTTTCACAGGATAATCATTGTTATTCATAATGAAATGTGAGTGCCTCAAAATAACTTGGGGAAAGATATATTTAGAAGTACACACACATATCCAAAGATAAGGTAACTTCCAAATATCTTGGGCCTATTGATTATATATATATATATATATATATATACATATATATATATGTATATATATACATACCTTTGTGTGTGTGTGTGTGTATACATACACCTTTGAGTTTTCCAAATGTTTTATTATTATGACTCTACCTTGAAATAGATTTTTCCCTTACCCCCTCACCCAATTTCTAAGTTGAGGTACTACAAAGGCAAATGATAAGAGACATCCTTCCTCCTCTTTACTCTACTCTTCTCCCACCTTCCCTTCTTCTTGTTCTTCATTGTCTTCTAGATTATAAAATCATTTCTTGTAAATAGAAATTTTATTTCAGTGACAGGATCTCATGTGTCCTAGATTGTCCTGAACATCACTGTGTCCTGGAGGATGACCTTGAATTTTTGATCCTCCTGCCTCATCTCCCCAAATCTGCAGCATTTTTTAAACTGACATCACTTTCCCTGCTTTCAGGGTAGTGCCCTCCAGCTCCACCGTTTCACTGTCCTATCCACAGTAGGAAGGAGATCTAGATAGGCTCAGATCAGTCAGCTGGATGGATGATGCTATACTTTAAGAATCTGTGACTAGGCAGAACCCTGGGCATTGTAACCAAGATCATCAAACAAGAACTTCCCAAACACCTACTCTATAGACCTTGGCTACCAGTCAGATCTCTCTCTCTCTCTCTCTCTCTCTCTCTCTCTCTCTCTCTCTCTCTCACACACACACACACACACACACACACACACACACACACACACTTTCACTCTCTCACTCTCTTTCTCACTCCAAAATGATAACTCAATTATCCATACTCATTTTCAATTTTTGTTTATTTTCTTAGCTTGTATTTTAGTTTTTTTTTTCAAGCAGATTTATTTGGAAATAATTGTCATAGAATATGTCAATTGTACACTTGACAGGCATATATTTAAAGATTAAAGTATGAAATGTTTGAAATATGTATGTACCTTTGAAAGCATCATATCAGTCATGATAATAAACATTTCTATGTCCATCACTCTCTGCCCAGAAATCACCCCTAAACTTTTCCCAATACACCTTTAAAAACTTTTTACTTTTTTTCAACATTCATTTATTTATTCAAGTTACATCCCAATCACAGCCCCCTTCCGCTTCCCCTCTCAGTCCTACCTTCCCACCCTCTAACCCCTCTCCCTCCTATCCTTCTTGTCAGGTGAGGGGGGAATGCTCCCATATCTACCCAGCATCAGCAGCATGAGGGCTAAGAGCTTCCTCTTGCTCTGGGGCCAGATAATGCCTCCCAGGTAGGGTAAGGTGCCCCACTAACAAGTAACAGAGTCTGTGACTGAGACTGTGCCCTGCTACTTGCTAAGGGATCTGTATGAAGACCCAGTTGTCTATACTATATATGTATAGGGTGGGTCTAGGTCTAGTGTAAGCTTTTTTCTTCTTTTTTTTTTTTTGGTTAGTGTTTTAGTCTCTGTAAGCCTCTCAGGGCCTAGATTAGTTAGTTCTGTTGATCTGCATGTGTTTTCTTGTCCCCTTCGGGTCTCTCTATTCCTCCTCTCTCTCTCTTATATAGGACTCTCAGACCTCCACCTGATGCTTGACTGTGTGTCTCAGCATCTCTTTTAATCGTCTGCTGGGTGAAGTTTCTCAAAGGATAGTTATGCTAGGTTCCTGTTCCTTTGGGTCTGTGGGTTGTAAGATAGCTAACCTGTACTTAATGGCTAAAATCCAGTTATAAGTGAATACATGCCATATATACCTTTCTGGATCTGGGTTAGCTCACTCAGGGTGAGCTTTTCTAGTTCCATCTATTTGGTTACAAATGTCATGATTTCCTTGTTTCTGATAGCTGAGTAATATTTCATTTTGTAAATGCACCACAGTTTTTTTCTTCAGTTGAAGGGCACCTGGGTTGTTTCCAGTTTCTAGTCATTATAAATAAAGCTGCTATGAACATAGTTGAGCCAATGCCCCTGTGGTTTGGTGAAGAATCATTTGGATATATGCCCAGGAATGGTGTGGCTGGGTCTTTTGGTAGAACTATTTCCAGTTTTCTGAGAGATAAGAGAAAGCAGGGAAAAGCCTCAAACTTATTGAGACATGTAACAACTTCCTGAACAGAACACTAAATAGCTCAGATCCTAAGACCAACAATCAATAAATGGGACCTTATGAAACCGAAAAGCTTCTGTAAGGCAAAGGACACTGACATTAGAACAAAACAGCCACCTACAGATTGGGAAAAGATCTTCACCAACCCCACATCTGACAAAGGGCTAATATTCAAAATATATAAGGAACTCAATAAATTAAACATAAACAAACCAAATAATCCAACCAAAAAATAGGGTACAGAGCTAAACCGAGAATTCACAAAAGATGAATCTCTAATGTTGAGAGACACTTGAAGAAATACTCATCATCCTTAATCATCAGAGAAATGCAACTCAAGACAACTCTGAGATTCCATCTCACACCTGTCAGAATGGCTAAGCTCATATGACAGCACATTCTGGTGAAGTTGTGGAGAAAGGGGAACACTCCTCCATTGCTGGTGGGAGTGCAAACTTGTACAACTACTCTGGAAAAACGTTTTATTATTATTATTATTTTATAAGTATGCCTGTGCTCTGTGTGCATGCAGTGCCCACAGAGGCTGGAAGAGTGCACTGGATCCCCTGGAATTGAAGTTACAGACAATTGTGAAGTGCCACATGACTGCTGGAATTGAATCTAGGGTTTCTGGAAAAGCAGCCGAGTCTCCAGCTCCAGTCTTTAAAAATCCTATCTTCTGTCTATCCCACTTCCTTATCTCTACTCAGTCAGTGGCCTGCATGCCATCATTCTTGATTCTTGAGCATTTAAGTTCCATGTGAATGGAGTCAAGGAGTATGGACATTGTTGTACTTTATGTTAGCATAATTCCTTTGAGATTCTATATCTGGTGTTGCATTATCAAGAATTGATTCCCTGTATTGATGGGTATCATTCTTTGGAAAAGATAATTTGCCTCTCTTTTCTGTCTAAATAGACCTTTAGGTTATTTCTAGCTTTACCATCTTTTGGAGTAAAGATGTTGTGAACATTCATGTACTAGTCTGTAGGAACACATACTTTCATTTTCTTTGGGTAAATTCCTCAGAGTAGGATAGTTAGCTCATGAAGTAGAAAAAAAGTTTACATTCTGTAAAAGTTTAAACTAGCTCTCAAATTGATCAGATTGTTTTGTATTTCTATCACCTAAGAATGAAAGAGCTCTACTTGTTAGTACTCTAACTGAGTCTTCTAAATATTAGACAAGCTACTAGATTCACAACAGATCTTCAGTGTAGTCCTACCTTTGTGTTTTATTTTCATCAAGTATACTTGCTAATTTATATTTTAATGCCTCCTTTGATGCATGGGGTACTTATAAATGTATTACTTCATGTCCAAGTATTTGAAGATATTACAGAAATATTTCTGCTTTTGAGTTATTTTCTCTTTTCTTCTTTCAATATATATGTTGGTGATTGAATCTATATACTCTATAATTGAGCTAAATGTTAGCCTTCCTGGTATTGATTTCTAATTTAACTCTATTATGGTAAAATAATATATCTTATCTTATTTGAACTCTGTAATATTTGTTGAGATATTCTTTATTGCTAGAATATAGACTATTCTGATTACCTTGCAGATCCCTTAAAAAGAATGTCTTCAGGGAACACCACTCAATTCGGATGCAGAATAGAGAAAACAATCTTCTTTAACCAGGAAACTCTCTCCCTCCTAGAGAGCTGAAATGTGCTACAAGGGCTGCTGGAGGAGAAAAGATATCAATGGTCTTATGTAATGTTGGATCATAAATGCTACAAATGTGACCTACCAGGAAAGATGTACCTACTGGTGCAATAGTGGCAAGACTGAATGGGTAACCAACCACTCTCTATTGAATATGAGATATAGTCCAGTAGAGAGAATCCATGCTTTGTGCTGTAAACATGGTCCAAACCCCTGGCTAGGAAAGTCATAGCCCTGAGGGGAAATCCGTTACTGTTGCTTTGCTAAGTAATCACACTGTCAAGCTGCCTTCTAAATATTTATGCTTTTATCCATGAATTTGTGCACTTCTCAACCTTAGGGAGAGATACTTCTTCTTATAGTTTTCATTGGTTAATACAGATATTCATAAACTTTTCAAAGTGCTGAGAATAAGGAGCTGTGCATGTTCAGTCACAGATGGGATATCTATATAAACATCCACCCACTAATGGTCAAAAATGTGGTATAAGAGGAATTGAAAAGCCAGAGGAAGAGAAGGAGTGCTATGAAAGGAAAGACTGTCCTCTGGATATACCATGGCTATTACACACATGAACTCAAAGCACCTGTGGTTACTCGTACAAAATCAAGTTGGTTACAAATTCCAGCATGGAGATTGCACCTCTTGCTTAAAGAGGTTAGAATGGTGTCTGGGGTGGAAGTGCATGGTTATTGTGAGAGTAAACTGTGCAGCCAGGGTTTATGCCTGGGAACTTGAACCTGTTGATTTTGCTTTTAATCACTGTGTGATACTTTTATACCTGCTGGACAGACTGTTTTCATGTCAGTTTCCCTCTCTGTATTCACAGCTGGGCCAGCCTCCTGTGGCCTAAGTACCATGATGATTCTGGCTTCATCTCCATGCACATCCTCATCCAGCCAAAATATCTAAATCCTGACTCTATGAACTAAAATACAACAAGGCTTCTTCTTGTCAGTATTAAGTTACATCAAAGGTGATTAGTGCTGAGGATGGTAGTGCAACTCTTTAGTACCAGCACTCAGGAGGCAGAAGCAGGAAGATCTCTGTGAGTTTGAGGTCAGCCTGGTCTACATAGTGAGTTCCAGGACAGACATGGCTTGATGATAGAGAAATCAGGAAGGAAGGAAGGAAGGAAGGAAGGAAGGAAGGAAGGAAGGAAGG
>CAJQZJ010032130.1:8543451-8568245 GCA_907164525.1 Lophiomys imhausi
GAAGGAAGGAAGGAAGGAAGGAAGGAAGGAAGGAAGGAAGGAAGGAAAATTGATTAGGAAACAATACTTCTAGGTGATTAGATGTAAATCAACTTTCTGCCTCAGTGTTATTTTTGAATTTTAATTAAACTATTTTTTTTAAATTTTCTTGTTTTTTAAATTTTTTCAAGACAAGGTTTCTCTGTGTAATATCCCTGGCTGTCCTGGACTCACTTTGTAGACTAGGTGGAACTCATAGAGATCTACCTGCCTCTGCCTCCCTCCCAAGTGCTGGGATTAATTTAAAAAATTTCTAACCTTATCTTCTGTAAGAAAATAATATGATACACAGAGGTTGCTTGTGGTCTGTTCCAAGTCAACCACTGTTCCATCTTCATAAATCTACTCTCACAGTTTGGTGTTCCATGTTCAAAAATTGGAGAAAAGGTAAGAACACACATGCTGATTTAAGTTTTCTCATTTGTAATAAAAAATGGACATAAAGCAATGAATCCTGGTGCTCACAAAGGAAAGCTCACATGGTAAAGCTCACAATGAACCCTGGTGCTCGCTCACATAGCTTGGTGAATGAATAAATACATTTGAAGACAACATTTCTCTTTTTTATCATACTACCAAACTAAGTGGTATACATTTTCAAGATTTTTCCAGATTAAAATATCAAAGGTAACATGAAAAATTTCTTATAATTATTCTATCCAACCCAGAAAGCATTTCAATATGCTTGCCCAGAATTTTCAAAGTTGGTATTTGTTATTTTGAGCCAGATCACTCAAAGCATTACCTTTTCTGTAGCAGTAATTTACACCCTTCTAGTGATGTTCCTTTGGTGGTCTTGACTCAGACTGGATGACCAATAGCCAGACAGCCCTGAGCTATCCCTCTGCTCAGGATCATCCCAGTCTTCCAATGAAAAGGAAGGGAGAAAAAGGTCTAAATAAGTTAAAAGAACCAGAAAATTCAACAATGTGTCACAAATAGTGAGGTCATTATGCCTGGATAACCGTGGATATTAGCAGTGGCTCAAAGTGAAATACTACGGACAACTTAGCAGTCAGTGAGCCCTGCTCAGAGGCAGTGATCCTCTGTCCTACAAGGGTGGCATTTTACAGTTGAGCGCAAAGTAAAACAGATGATGATATCTTCATTTGTCCTTTTTCTCTGTGCATATTTCACAGTGCAGTGCCTTGAGGTCCATCACGTGTCACTTGCTAGAGTTGTAACTACAGAGCTTTCTTGAAATCTGTATGCACAGAGAAATGTGTGCAGTGAACTGAGAAGACTGAAGCAAATCCTCAACCTTCACATCACTTTAAAGTTTTACTCTGGGCCTTAACACCGGGGGTTAAAACTGCACTATGGTCCATGACCTCTTTGTCTTAAAGGCAAGGGTTCTCTCTCAAGGAAATTAATTGAGAATATTATATAAATGGCTATTTAATAATTTTCCTACTTAATGAATTAGTTCATTTTTAAATGAGTCACAACCACTGAGCAATTTATACATACCTACTAGGGCTATATGGCATGCAAAATTTTGTATTATATCACAGAAAGGACTTATTGCTAAAGGGGGGAAAGAGGGAATGTCTATGCACATTGTGTTTTAGTTGTTGGTGGTGCTGCTGTTGTTTCTTTCAGAGTATGCAACTTTTGTTCTTCAGATTTTTGTTGTGTATAGGGAAATACATGGTGACTTAGGAAAAATATCTCTAGATGATTTGGGTTGTACTAAGTACTTGCAATCCTTGCATAATTAAATGTGTCTGCACAGAAAGAGGAAAAGCTTGCAAAGGGAAAGAGAGCTATTGCTGAGCATTCTTTATGTCAGATGCTATGCTATGCTTCAACACCACACCTACTTTCTAATTTCATCTTGGGGGTAATTTTGCAAGGCAGGCGTGAATAACTCCATTTTAGAGTTAAATTGAGAAACTATGTCTCAATGTCTCAAAGTACCCAAATAACTCTCTAGACCACACAAGGGATTCTAGGAGAATGGCACTCTTTGGACAAGTGTTTCAATCACTTTAAGGAAATGTTAGAAAGGACAAGTTGGATAGCACAGTGAAGTTCTAGAAATAAATTCCCTAAAATTATGGGAGATGAGATTTAGAAAAGGACCTTCCATAGTATCTAATCCATTTCCTTTAGGATGAGAAGTCCTAACCCTAGATGCCACATCCAATTAGACTGAAGTCACCCAGATATTCAGTGGCAGTGCTAGGAGGAAGACATTCTCAACATGTTCACAGGTTGATCAGATACAAAGCAGGGTTTCATAATACAGAAGAAAAGCTTAATTTACGAAGTCATACAGACCAACAATCCTTCCTTTGTTGTTACTAACCTTGGTTTCTTGAACTGTGTAAGTATCATGGTTTGGGTATGAAATGTCAAAAGACTCATGTAAAAGGCCTAATCCCCACTTGTGGATCCAATACTGAAAGGTAACTAGATCAAAAGATTCTGATCTAACCCATGGATAAATCCGTCGGTTGATTTATAGTTTAAGGCTTTCCCCCACTTTCTCTTCTATTAATGTTAGTGTGTCTGGATTTATGTTGAGGTCCTTGATCCACTTAGACTTAAGTTTTGTACAGGGTGATAAGTATGGGTCTATTTGCATTCTTCTACATGTTGACATCCAGTTAGACCAGCACCATTTATTGAAGATGCTTTCCTTTTTCCATTGTATGTTTTTGGCTTCTTTATCAAAAATTAAGTGACCATAAGTTTGTGGGTTTATTTCTGGGTCTTCAATTCGATTCCATTGGTCAACTGGTCTGTTTCTATAACAGTACCATGCTGTTTTTATTACTAGTTTAATGTAACATTGGGAGATACAACCTAGGTGGAGAAGCAGTTCCCTGAGAAATAACTATGAAGGGTATATGTAGATCCTAGGCCCTCCTTGTCTCTCTCTTTCCTGACTCCAATGAGGCAAGAAGCTGTCCCTCAGCATGTCCTTCAACCATAATATTCCATCTTGTCTTAGGCTATGGGGCCAGCTGACCATGAAGTAGCACCTGAAAAAACATGAACTAACACAAAATACCCCCTCTTCCTGTTACTTTCTCTTGTATATTCTAACACCAACAGGAATAAAATGCTAATACAATAATGACAACAATGTAAAAAGAACTAATGGTTAATAGAATCTTCAGGCTGAGTACAGCCATTAGGATCCCTCACCAAACATGATTCTAGTTTATTATCTCAAATGAGCATTGTATCTTTGTCCCTTCATATCTTAAATTCTATGTTTCTTTTTGTCTATCAGAGAATCATAGAATAACTAAGGGCAGTTCAGGACTTTATGTGACACATAGTGTCAATGTCCTTCCCACCACATATTAAGCATCACCAAACTTAATTGGATGGCCTCACATGACCAGAAATTTTTAGATAGCAATAGAGCAACCTGCTGTGAATGGTCACAAAGGAAAATGAAAGGACAAATACAAGATGTGCCATCTCTTTCCAGATAAAGTATATATTTTCAAAGTGTATTTTAATAGTAAGAGGGTAGGAGACAATTATATTTCCCATATATGGCAGATCCAATTATAAACTAATAAAGGAAAAAACTAAGTACTTCCTACATAGATCACATTTATACTGAGAATCTTCTTTTAGAATTGTCCTTGGAAGATTGTATGAAAAGCCACAACATGGTGTTAATCTCTCAGGCCCAATAATGCTGAGCTGATAAAGATCAAACACTGAAGACTAAAATATTTGTCATGAAAGTGATCAGTCTGTGGGGATCTCACAAGCACTGTGTTTGGTCTAAGTGTACTCTGAGAAGTTAACTAATCAGAATGTCTAAAATTGTACTGAATGTCTTTTGGGTATCTACCTAAGTCTTTTTTTCCCTAGACAATACCAAGAACAGAGAAACGTTCTTAGTATTCAGTGATTTAACATGCTTTCACTTGCATGCTTATATGCAGGAGGACCTTGGGTGCTGGAGCAGCACAATATGGCGGCAAACAAGGAGGAGTCGTTCTGCAATGGCAGACACTGTCAGGTACCTTGGTGATCAGCCACATGCTGGCTGCAAGCCAGGACACTCACTGACTGATGCTGTTCATTTCACTCCCTGAGCAGCTGTGCTTTCCAATGGAAACGGAGCCATAAAGAACGATACTGGGATCCACTTGTATCACAAAGAGAGGAATACACTTTCAATCTGTGGTCTCAAGGATGAACATTCCTCAACATACTTACTCAAAATGGATAAGCCATGTCGGAACATTAGGATTTCTGTCTTCAAAAACCAGCACTCAGCCTCATTGAGTTCAACTCATATGTTTGATTGTCAGTACCAATATGCAAAGACTCTGGGCTTCATGGCATGGATATTATAAAATATTTTTCATGCCTTGAAGAACATATAGTAGAGATTCTTTCTCTGTGTCTGTTTCTCTTTCTCTCTCTTTCTCTCTCTCTCTCTCTGTCTCTCACACACACACACACACACACACACACACACACACCAATTTCATGTTGAACACCATTCAAATAATTGTGTTAGAGGCATCTAAAATAATGGGCTCAATTTTGTTATAAAAATAAAAATGAACTATCTTGAAAGATATCTTGAAAGAGCCCTTGAAGGATGGATCTGGTATGGATAATGAAGATCAAGATACTATCAAAAGTTGTTTTAGTCCGTGTATCTTAGAATTTCTTAGTAGACTTAGAAGGTAAATTTGGTCAAATGCAGAAAGCATCATTGAAGGCTACAGAGTTAGGTGAACAGCAGGGAGATGGTAAAAACTTTCACCAGGGTCAAGATCACAGCAGGTTTTAGTAAGACTGATATCTCATGGGGAGACATCATGGATTATAGAATGGAAACATCAAAGGCATGGAGAATGATTGGGACTCCACATACTCTCGTAAGAATAAAAACATATTAACTGAGACTTTGAAGCTTGAAGAGTCCCTGGAGAAAGAGGGGGCACTGATGGGGGAAACATGCCATCTCCTGGGGTCATTATCTGCTCACACAACCTGTATTGGTTATCACATTACATATGTAGAAGGCATTTTGCACCTTCCATTATGTCTTGCTTAGACTTGATTATTTAATTCCCATCCATTCATGTCACCTGTAGAAACTCAGTTATTTCATATTTAATAAAATTTACTTCCTAAATTATAGAAGCTGTCTTCTCAAATGATTACAGCTTTTAAATAGGAATGTGCATAGGCTCATAGAGCTATGCCAACATATATTTTTAGTATGATAAATGACAGTGCTTTAGTAACCATTTAAATTACTTTCTGAAACTAAACATCCACAAGCTCAACAATACTGTATATTTACGGAGTAGCAATGATATTTTAATATGCAAATTAAACAGCAATTCATAAGGCAAAGTTTTAAACTGCTCAAGCAATCACAGAGGAGCACGTTATAATGATTATTCCATAAGAAAAGGGAGATCTTTCTCAAGATGGGAAAATGTCCTACTACTCCTTTGTGTGAAATGAAGTTTTTAAATGCATTTTGTGACTGCTTCTCAGCACATAAGCAGATCTGACTTACAATGCTGTGAATGCATGTTCCCCCAGATAGCCAGGAGTGGCTGGATTCTAGCAGGGAATCCCCCACAGGTTCTGAACAATGATAAACTGTATTCTGCTAAGCCATCCACCGCAGGATGCAGTATTTAAAGTAACACTCCACTCCACCTCTTCACTCCAAGTTGCCATCATACTCTCAACTGCCCACTGTATCTGGGAAGGAGATTGTTTTGACTGGAATTAGACAGAAGACCCACGCTGCCAACTGCTTCTTTGTACAGCACCTGCTGCCAGCGCCTAAATTCTTGTTATCTCCACAACATGATTTAATCTTTTAACAGTTGGCTTTTTGGTGAAGAGCAAAGGGGTCCTTTGTCTCTGCCTTGAGTTGGCACCCAGTTTTAATACCATGCTGTTTTTCAAGAGATATTTTGCTGAACAATTCCCAAGTGATTCTGCACAGGGAAGACACAGCCAGATCCACACCAGTGCAGCTTCATTTATATTATTTAAAGAAAAAGTAGAAGATGAAGGAAGGAATTCTGCCAGCTCCTAACCGATAATCGCCACTAAAAATCTTCCTCTGTGACTACATCTTCTTGCTTAATTGTTCTCTTTTCCCCTCTTCTCTTTTTCATTTTTGCATTTGAAACATTTATTTCATGAAATTAATTTTCAGTGTTTTCATTTATACCCAAAGAAATAAGCACATCAGGAAACACAGGAAAAAAAATGGTAGAACACAGATCCACATGAACATGATTCCACAGAATCTGGTGATGAAGACAGTGAAGCGGTCTATACATACAATGTGAAAAATAATAACACAAGCTGTGTGAGCTAATAATGAACCCAGGATATGTGGCTGGCATGTTTCTCCATCAGCACTCTCCTGTTCATCATCATAGTGAGTTCAGAAGTTTATGGGAAAACTTGATCTCTTTGCAAAATTTATTTTATCTTATATGTGCATGTGTGTGCGTGCGTGCGTGTGTGTGTGTGTGTGTGTGTGTGTGTTCATGGGTGTACACATGCGATGTGTGGGTATGAGTGAGCACACATGCCATAGTCACATGTGCAGGGCAGAGGACAACTTTGTGGAATAGGTTCTCTCCTTCCACCTTCACGTGTATTCTGGGACCTTCTCTGTCATGAGGCTCACATGCCACATGTTTTTAAGCACTTAGTCATGTCAATGGCCCAACTTGACTGCTTTTTTCTAGAGCAAATAGTTTATAAGAGAGTTATAAAATCTGTGAAAATGAGGATTAAGGGGAGAAGTTTTGCAGCAATTTACAAAGTAATATGCCATATGTGCATACGTGACTGTGTGTGTGTGTGTGTGTGTGTGTGTGTGCATATGGATAGAAGTATTTGTGCTGAGCTTGATATCTCAGTACATATATCCTATCTGGCATTGAAAAGTCTTCAAAAGTGCTGTCAAGAAATCAGAAGGGAATTCTTGTTTATTCATTTGGATGCCTGTATTCATGGTCCCCTTTAAAGGATCATTATAATCTCCCTTGTCTGAATATATTGTGCTGATGTATACATGTGGAGCCAATCCAAATTCCTTGTTTTTTCCCCAAATGATTAATAATGATGGAGTGTTTTCAATTCCCACTCATCTTCTCTTGTAGGTTCACCAAGAAATAGACTTAAAGAAGAAAATCACAGATTACAACCTTCAATTTGAACAAAGTATTTACTACCTGGATATTTTATCTAAAATTCTACTTTTGATGATGTACTTTAGTGCTAAGTTAAATAATGTTATATGTAAATCATTGTAAGAAATGTTATAAAATATCTTTCCTCCTATCAGCTATTCCCTTTCAGTCATTCTCACCAAGAAATGAAAAAGTTTGAGAGTAGAAAACAACTACATAAAAGACATAATAAGACACAACAAAGCAGAGAAGACAACTTAAAATCTAGGAATACAATCCTCAAGTGGCTTCCATTATTGGTCTCAAACTAAGGAAGAAACTAGGAAATGGATATAAAGTCCCACATTGCAAGTAACTCTTTATCTTTTTCAAGCCTCGTTGTGAAAAAGGTTAATTGCAGATTAATCACATATTGAGCAGTTATGGATACATTCTGCAGGTATCAATAAGATCTGAAGTTACCAATTAACTTTTAACCAATATCCCATGACTCTAAAATTAAAAGGTGGTCATTTTCTTGATATTTTTATAAAGAACATTGTTATGAAGACCCTCTGGTATCTGTAAAGTCAACTCCTGAAGGGTCGGAAACAAAGTTTCTTTCCATTTTGGTAAAATTTAACACGTGTCAAACACTGGAGTTCATGTTTTTTCTGCTCTGTCCTCTCATAACTAGCCATTCCTGTAGGTATTCTTTTCACAAATTTGGGGTTTTTTATATTAACTACCATGAAATTTAAAACTTATCCACTGCATGGAAACATATAGTTTGATTGCTCTAAAACTGAATCAGTCCACACACATTGCCAATGTGAGCAACAATAGGAGAGTTGCTGAAAGATGTATGTGCCAAATTGTCAACTCTTAGTGGTTTCCAAATCTGGTTTTGAAATGGATAAAAGAGCAACAGGCTATAATTGTCAGGTTACAGTGGTCGCCTACACTGCAAATGGGGATTGTGTGTTCCAGATACTTCTCTGTAGGAAAGGTTTTACTTGTCAATAAGAGATTTAAAAGAACAGTCAGTGTCTGGGCAATGAGATCCCTACCTCCAGCCAATTTAAAACCCTGTGCATCAGAAATATTGGCTTTTCTTTCCCTTCCCTCAAGCCCTGTGTAATCCTCTTACTGTCTTCTTTACCTTGGTGAATGCTAAGATTCCACAATAAAATGCCCCGTAGAAGCCTGTCACCTCTGCCTGCACCTGCCTTTAAAGCACTCTTTTCAGGTTATTAAATTACTACTCGCAATGCGCTGGTCACCTCTCTGTAAGTAATTGGAGACACTTTACTGAAAGGATTTTAAAGGTTTCACAGCAAAAAAGGGTCTGTTTTGTTCCAAAAGCATCTCCTTACTGGCCAGTTTATCAAGGCCTTGCTCTTCCATGCTACTACTTTGAGTTATATTTTAAAAAAATCAATGTATCCTTTCAAAAATAAAATAGTGTAAAAGGATTATTTAAAATGAATATTATCTCATTTTTACTGGGTCATGAGATCCATTTAATAAATAATAATATTTGCAGACTACTTCCTATCTCTTCTTCATGCCAGAGAGTAAGCCATCTTATAAGTAGCACTTGTGCAGAGGGGATGAGAGAAAAGCCAACTTTTGATTCCTTTTCCCTGGTATCTGTTTGGTATCTTTTTTTTTCCATTTAAGTTTGAGCTTGTCTCTGTTGAGTGAATTAATTAATTAATGAACTTGAGTCAGCTTAGCTAACACTGCATACAGATACTGAAGCAAACATAAGTAAAGTCAAGACCTGTCCTTTGAGGATCTTCAGTCTAACAGGGAGAATAAGACAAGGTCCTCCTGAGTCATCGTCCTAACACTGAATCGGATCTTACCTGTGATCAACCCTTCCAGTATTTTCTTAGATAGAATAGCCAAGTAAATCCTTACTGTTGAATGAAAACCCAATTTCCTTCATGAACATTGCTGCAAAAATACTCAATAAAATACGTGCAAACCAAATCCAAGAGGACATCAAAAACATCCACCATGTT
This sequence comes from Lophiomys imhausi, assembly GCA_907164525.1. NCBI lineage: Eukaryota > Metazoa > Chordata > Mammalia > Rodentia > Muridae > Lophiomys > Lophiomys imhausi. The sequence goes on from CAJQZJ010032130.1 coordinate 8,552,669, forward strand.
CAAGTAGGCTTCATCCCAGATATGTAGGAGTTGTTTAACATATGAAAATCTATCTGTAATCCATCATATAAATAAACTGAAAGAAAAAACCACATGATCATCTCACTAGATGCTGAAAAAGCCTTTGACAAAATCCAATACCCCTTCATGTTAAAAGTCTTGGAGAGATCAGGGACACAAGGCCCATACCTAAACATAATAAAGGCAATATACAGTAAGCCGATAGCCAACATCAATTAAATGGAGAGAAACTTAAGGCAATTCCACTAAAATCATAGACAAGACAAGGCTGCCCACTCTCTCTGTATCTATTCAACATCATACTTGAAGTTGCAGCTAGAGCAATAAGAAAACTAAAGAAGATCAAGGGGATACAAATTGGAAAGGAAGAAATCAATGAGAAACCCTTCTGATCTCAGTATTTCCAGTAGAGCCTACCACTGAACCCTACCTGCTTCCAAAAAAAAAAAAAAACTGGACTGGGATTGATGAGCAGAGAGATGTAGATCCCAGTTGCTCGCTGGTCCATCTGCCTAGTCAAATTGTTGAACTGTGGGTTCAGTGGCAGACCTTTTCTTAAAAAATAAGGTGGAAAATAATAGAGGGACACAATCAAAGATGACACCAGGCCTCTACACATGTGTGCATGGTAGGCAGAATTGTATACATATATGCACACACATGCATACAACACACACAAGTAATAACAACAGTACTAGTTAATAAAATAACTAGTTCAATGCTATACTATTAATAGCACAAAAGAAATGTTCTGGGACTATCAATACCAGAAATATCCAGTATAGTTTAAGGACGGGGTGAGGTAAAGACAGACTTCCTGAAGCAATCACAAGTCAGATGGGGCCAGGATGACGGACAGGGTTTTAAGAGGATATTTGAATGTCAACTATATGCTAAACTCCATGCTCACACATGGCACAAGGGAGGTACAGATGACCAGAGAGTGGTGACAATGAATGAAAAAGAGGTTGGATCCTAGGCAGAGGATCTACATGGGTGCAACAGGACCCATGTTTTGTCAAAGTAGCAGATGAACAAGGTAATATCATTAACACAACACACAAAGGAAACAGGCAAGTGGGGCTATATGAGACTCCATCTCAAAAATACAACACACACACACACACACACACACATACACACACGCACATCACTCTCATACACACATACACATTATGTTACTGTATGTTTCAATGCATGTATGTCACTTGGGATTCTGTATAGGCACTTACACATATTGTCTGGGTCCCAAGAATTCTCAACCCGGAAAACCAGAAGCCAAGGAAGGCAAATGCTTATACCAAATCACAAACTCTAAGAAGGGTTTTCAAAAGAAGGAAATGGGGGAAAGGCAGTTCTGAGAACACAAACAAGGATTCTCTTTGGAGGATCTGAGATGACTCCATGGAAAATGCAAAGTGGCATTCAGTATTATGAGCCAAGGCATGAATGAGAGAGAGAGACACGGTACCGGCAAGGCACTACACAAGCTACTGCACAAGTTTGCTATGGCACAAAGCTCACTAATTCCAGATGTCAGGTGCAGAGAGGACCAATATAATGAAAGACTGGCCATGTCAACTGAGAGTGAGGGTGGCGGGAACTTTGTTAATAGAGGTAATAGACACATGAAGTGATTTTAGACAGGAAAATAATATCAAGCAAAACCCTAAAGAGGAACGCTAACAGGAAGAGATACACCCCAGTGTCAGATGACTTATACTTTCTTCTGAATTTAATCAAAACCATATGGGATTGGATTTTTTTTCCATTTTTATAGTTACACTATTTTGAGTCACACACTTCTAGAAAAAAAACCTGCAAGATTTTGACCAGCATGCATTTTGGCATAAAGAGTGTCATTGGGTGACAAGAAGAAAAGTAAATTAAGAAGGCTTAGGTAATGTCTCATTTGCATTGTGTCCTAGAAATAAAGGGTTCAGATTGAGGGGGCAGAAGTCCTCCTTCCTTCAGACACTGATGTTTTTCAAGATATTTTTTCCTTTAGCCCAAAATCTAAAGTTTATAGCTGACACGAATAACAATCTAACAGAAATGTTTTGTCTAAGAAACATGATAGAATTTTTCCTTTTCAGATATATTTTTATTTATCAGTATACTTTGATATATCAGTATAAATTGATGAAGAGATGTGGGTCTGATTGCTGTGACAAGGATCTTCTGAACAATCCATCCCCATTAAGATACCCTAGACACATCGACAAGTATAGCAAGTAAAGAAGCTGATGCTAACATACAAGAAGGTAGCATGCATATTTTCTATTAAATTATTGATTTCTTTACATGTGTGGAGGTCAGAGGACAATTTGCATGGATTTCTCTCCTTTCACCATGTGAGTCCATAGGACAAAGTCAAGTGCTCAGGGTTGTCTACATGTGGGTCAGCCAAGGTAATAGACGTCTTAAAAGCTTTCTCAAAGAATACGAACTCAATAATTACTCCTGAATGAAAAATTATGACAAGCAAAATATTTACCTGACACAAGTCAAGCAGGATACTTCAAGTGTGAACATGGTACACTGTGTAAGTTTTCAAATAATTAACAAGAGGCACACAGAAGTCACCCCAAAACCAAAAATTATTTCTGTTTGTAAGATAGATCTTTAAAAATCCATTGTGTAACTGTAGTACGACAGCTGAGTGTCTAATATGTCAAATACACTGTCCCAGCACATGTGGAGGTCTAACACAGACCTTGTTTTGTAGGAAATGACTCTCCAAGGCCACTTTTTCAAAGCAATCAGGGATCTCTTGACTGGTGCAGTCAAAGTTCAATGGAAATCCCTCACAAACTTTCCAACTAAGAACAATAAGATGTCATAATTAGTTTTATTAGAATAAAAACATTCAACTATAATAGTCTTTATTAGTTTTGCAATTTATTAATAATATCTTCTAGTAGTAAAATGGTGTGACACAAAAGATTTGCAAAGCATGTTAGTATTTGTAAATGAGAAAAACTTTATCTTGTAATTACTTATGATATTTGGGAAATCAGTCCTTAATTAATTATTAATAGCAAAAATAATCATAGAAAATTGCTTGTAGTGGCCAAGTGTGAAGTACAAGTACACAAAGCTATGAATAGCAAAGAACCTTGATACTTACTTATACTAGTTGGTCTAAACTAATATATTAGTTTAGAATTTTCAAAAGAGCCTGTAGAAGCATAACAGACTAATGGGAAACCAGGAGAAAATGCAGCCTAAAGAGGCTGGGTTTCACTCTTAGTGCAGACAAATGTCTGTCTTTCTTTCTTTCTTCCTTTCTTTCTTTCTTTCTTTCTTTATTTATTTATTTATTTATTTTTGTTTTTTTTTTTTTTTTTTTTGAGACAGGGTTTCTCTGTGTAGCCCTGGCTGTCCTGGACTCACTTTGTAGACCAGGTTGGCCTCGAACTTGCAAAGATCCACCTGCCTCTGCCTCCCAAGTGCTGGGATTAAAGGCGTGCGCCACCACCACCTGTCTCAGACAAATGTCTTTAAAATGACCAAATCCATACCCTAAATCAATGACCTGGTTTATCATTGGTGTTTTTCAAACATATTATACAGCCATGGTTTTCAATCTTCCTAATGTTGTGACTCTTTTAATACAGTTTCTCATGTGTGGTGACCCCCAATCATAAAATTATTTTGTTACAACTTCATAACTGTAATTTTGCTACTGTTAGCATCACAATGTAAATATCATATATGCAGAATATCTGATATGCAACCCAAATGTCCATCACCAGGTTAATGGGTAAGAAAAATGTGGCATACACACACTGAAATATGATTTTGTTATAAAGAAAAATTAGATCTATAGGTAGATGGGAAAAAACAGACAAGATTATACTAGGTGAGGTCATTCAGGCCCAGAAAGATGAACACAGCATGTTCTCTTACATGTGAGTCCTAGCTTCCAATCTTTTGTTTCATGTGTTTAACTTGGTGCACACACGGAGGCCAGCTAAGAAGAATGGGGCATATTTTTAGTGGGAGACAGGCTTAAGCAGGTAAGGCTGTGAGTGTATGGGGAAAATCGAGTTTTTAAAAGGGGGTGCTAACCCAAAGGAAGGGGACATGAAAATCAGCATAAGAGCCTACTGCCTCACAACCCACCTAAGAAAAGAAGAAGGAAGAAATGTAATGATAATAGAATACATATGGAAAGAAGCAAGAGAGAAGGATGCTGGGTTAAAAGACTATACAGAAATAAAGTGTAATTAGTTATTAAAGGAGGAGGAAGAGTAATAGGTGAATTATTCAAAGCCAAGGTTGTATGAGGTGCCTTATGAAAACCTACTTGTTGATAAATTAATTTCAAAGTAAAACTATAATTAAAATATTTAGAAGAGGGCTGGAGAGATGGCTCAGCGGTTAGGAGCACTGGCTACTCTTCCAAAGCTCCCTGGTTCAAATCCCAGCACTCGCATGGCAGCTCCCAACTGTCTGTAACTTCTGTTACAGATCCAGGGGATCTGACTCCCTTAGACAGACATATATGCAGTCAGAACACCAATGTACATGAATAAAAAATAAATAAACTATTTAAAAAGTATTTGGAAGAGAATTACCCTGTGTGGGTGGCCAATGTCACTCCCAGAAGACATGGCTTCCTAAATAAAAATCTCAGTGTCAGACCAGGGATTTCTTCCTATGAATTATTGATCATAGAGATCTCAGAGATCTCTAAAGCAATACAGGCAACTGATATTGTCCTTGGTTACCCACCATAACTACATGGCAAGGCCCTTTGGTAAAGACACCACACACTTTGGCTACAGGACATAGAGAAATCAATCTCAAGCTGACCAGAAAATTTGTTCTTGGCTGATTAGCTTTTATAAGGTTAGAAGATGCTATGTAGTCTGATGAGGAAGAAAAGACATCAATAGTTTGACCCAGCACTGGACTCTATATGCTATAATAACAGGCCACCAAACAAGAAATGCCTACTTGTGTGATAGTGGCACAAATATTATGAAGTAACCACCTGCTTTATGAATAGATTTGAGGCCTTCTCTTCAGAAGGTAATTTTCTAGCTAGTCTCATAATCATAGTCAAAGCCCACAGACAGGACAGTCATGGGCCCTAGATAGAATTTGCTGTTATTATGCTAAATGGCAATGCTACTAAATTTCTTTTTAAATGTTTATATGCATGAACATAGACCTGGGCCACTCTCAACCCTTGTCAGAAATGCTTCTTTTTGCCATGGGCAGCAGTATGGAGATACGCATAAATGGTCAAAGGACTAAGAATAAGTGACTGAGTGCTGAGTCCAAGACAGGACATATTAATTCTCCTACCACTGATGCTCAGGGAACACCAGGACTAGGAGACAGAAAGAGCATAAGAACCAGAGGATGGGGAGAAGCACTGTCAAATGTGGTCTTGGACATAACAAGGCTAAGGCAATCGTGATCTTACAGCAGCTGTGGTTTCCTGCACAAGAACCACACAAGACCAAGCCAGCCAAAATCCCAGCTCAAATGAGGTAGTTGTTCTTCAGGTCCTATCCCCTAGAGAGGAACCAAATGTTAGTAGATGGAGAATCATTTATTATTGAGGATGTAGCCACTGCTAGATTTCCCATACGCCAGTGGAATGCCCCACCCCCATGCACATATAGGCAGTTCTAACATTACTTAAATGGGCTATCCAAAAAAAGAAAAGAAAAAAAAAAAAAGACCTGGAGTTGAAGGAACTGTTGGGGAAGTTTAAGGGGGAGTAGATTGTAGGTGTAATTATATTCCATTGTGTACATGTGTGAAATTTTCAAAATAAATCTTAAGAAACCAGTCCTGGAATTGATAATAGCATTCTACCAATAATATGAAAAATAAGAACATGAGTGGCTAGAGAAACTTCTCAGTGATTAAGAGCACTCTCAGCTTTTCCAGAGCATCTGGATTCAGTTCCCAGCACCCACAAACCAAGTAACAACGGACTGTTGTTCCAGTTTCAGGGTATCTGCCGCCCTCTGGTGGCCTCCATAGGTATTGTATACATGTGCTGAACAGACAGACATGCAGGAAAAATACTCATACACAAAAATAAATAAAATCTCCAAAAAAGTCAAAAGAGCATGACTATTAAGGGTTGAAATATCTCATTTTAGAGTATAGAAAGGAATGAACAGAGTGTACAATTAAATAAATTAACACATTTATTTATTTACTTACTTACTTATTTTTAAGATTTATTTATTGTATATGTGTGTCAGAAGAGGGCATCAAATCCCAGTGGTTGAGAGCAACCATGTGGTTGCTGGGAATTGAACTCAGGACCTCTGGAAGAGCAGACAATGCTCTTAACCTCTGAGCCACATCTCCAGCACCATTAACACATTTATTTTGAAGTAAATTAAAGCAGCTTTATGTTGTTATAAGGGTCCAATCAACTCCCTAGAACAAAACCTTTTGCTCCCAAGAAGCAAAATGTAAAATGACTACATGTGGGTAGAGGATGTAGCTCCACAATAAAGCAGTGGAGTACATACACTGTGAGTCTAGCTCTAGCCAGAAATATAAAGGAAGGCTCTAGGCAATTTTTTAAAAGAATTGTTTCTATTTCTATTTCATGTGTGTATGTGTGTGTGTGTGTGCATACACTCATGATGTGTGTGTGGTGGAGGTGTACATGTGACGATGTTCATGTGGAGGCCAGGGGACAGTCAGTTCATTCCTTCCACCTTTATATGGGTTCTGAGTGTTGACCTCGTGGATCAAGCTTGTATCATAGGCACCTTTACCTCCTAAACCATCTCAGCAGCCAGCTCTAAGCAAACTTAATAGAGTGGGAAAGACAGCTGCACATGAAATGCATCTTCCTATAAGTTGGAAAATGCCTATTAAAAATTAATTCTGATGAATTATTTTTCTATCGATCAAAAGGGAACAGGGGGAACTATATCCAAACTTTGGATGGGAAGTACAAGCAGTCAATGAGTTAGGGCCATGAAGACCACTATGTATGTCCCTTTGAATTAGCAATGGGTTGTCTTTTCAAGGTTTGTAAAGAATTGTGTTGACATTTTGATAGGAATTGCATCAAATCTGTATATTGCTTTTGGCAAGATGGCCATTTTTATTATGTTGATCCTACCTATCTATGAGCATGGGAGATCTTTCCATCTTCTGATGTCCTCTTCAATTTCTTTATTCAAGGACTTAAAGTTCTTGTCGCACAGGTCTTTCACTTGCTTGGTTAGAGTTACCCACAGGTATTTTATATTGTTTGTGGCTATTGTGAAGGGTGTTGTTTCCCTGATTTATTTCTCAGCCCACTTATCTTTTGTATAAAGAAGGGCTACTGATTTTTTGAATTAATTTTGTATCCAGCCACCTTGGTGAAGGTGTTCATCAGTTGTAGGAGTTCTCTGGTGGAATTATTGGGGTCACTTTTGTAAACTATCATATCATCTGGGAATAAGGATACTTTGACTTCTTCTTTTCCAATTTGTATCTCCTTGATCTCTTTTAGTTGTCTCATTGTGCTAGCTAGAACTTCAAGTACTATGTTGAAGAAATATGGAGAGAATAGGCAGCCCTGCCTTGTCCCTGATTTTAGAGGAAATGCTTTAAGTTTCTCTCCATTTAATTTGATGTTGGCTACTGGCTTGCTGTGCATTGCTCCTACTTAGAATGAGTGAACCTCATCAGAATGCCTTTGAATTTTTGGTTATGCCCTTTCCTCTATCCTTTCTGTTGTGTACTAAAGATAGTATTTTGCTAAATCATGCAGTACGAAAGCCAGATGCGACCATACCAAGAGGTCACCTAGCCACCTGGCATAGGTGCCATGCCAGGATAACCAAGATGCTATTCACAAGTTATATATTTCTATTTAAATTTAAGATAACTTAAATAAATTATAAAATTAAGTTCCTTAGTCCCAGTAACTAAACTAGTCATAGAATGTTCTTCCATCATCTGAACTGCATGGTCAGAAAGCATTATGTTCCTTAAGACAAATGATGTCACTTAGAATCCTGGATCACCATGTGTCAGCAACGTGAGTTTGGACAAATCATTAGTTACTTACTTTCTCTCTCTCTCTCTCTCATTCTTTCTTTCTTTCTTTTGGTTAGTCTCTGAAGAGTGGAGTGATAACAGAGAGTATTGGGGTTAAAACATCATTTGAAAATTAAATAAAAATGTTACACCATTAATTTACAAGTAAATGCTGAATAAGTGACAGTTTTCATTATTTAAAGATTTAAAAACTGATATCCACCTGTTCATGCATATGAACAGTCACGAGCAAGATGGTGCTAAACTTCCAGATCTCCCCAATAATTCTTGACTCTTCCTTCCACTGTCTCATGGATGATGCTACACTGGGTTTGTTTTCCTTTCATCCTCATCAAATTCAGGGTTTAAATATGAAGATTCAGAGAGGGGAAAAAAACTATTTTGTACTATAATGAATCCACTTAAAGTTATTAGTTTGGACATAACCACAAAAAACTTTCATATTTGAAACAAAATTGTGACTTCTTTAAAGCAGAAACTGCTCATTGTCCCCATATATTCCTTTTTAAACAAAGGGACATTGTTAAGTCATATATGCCTGACCTCATTAGACCATGAAATAAGTCAGTACAAAAAGTATTGCTTAAGGCAATTCAAAGAAAATATTTCAATGTTTCAGATGTCTCTCTGAGGGAAATCCTGAACTGGATGATGTGCTACTTAAATAAAATAAAATAAAATAGACATTAATTTACTCATTACATCCAAATAATGGAACAACATCATCATCCATAAGGGTCTTATAGACAGCAGTGATACCATCTCTGGCAAAAGCAATCACTCAGTCAAGATCAGAGCCAAAACAGGGGTTAGTGGAGATCTGAAAAAATAAAAATTAAAAAAATGTATACTTCATAATATACATTGCAAATGGAGAACTAATAAACAATCAGGTACTTGATACTGATAGCTAATAAGATCTACTATTCTTGAACCCTTCTAGTGACACCCGAATACACATTTTAGTTAATTTAGCTGGTTTGTCATGTGCCAGGAATGGTTGCAACATGTACAATTAAAAAAGAATCGCACCACTTAAAGACGGTAGTTGAGAAAAGCAAGTGTTCACCTTACTCATTTTCCCTGTGTAACGAATTCAGTATACCCATAGTGGCATTTGGAACTAGTAATTAAATAAATGCATAATACTAAGTACAAACAGCTATATTCTATAAGTTCATTAAGTGTTATTAAGTATTACACTGATTTGATTTCTATAACTATTACAAGGCACACTGTTTTAGGTGAATTTGAGAATTAAAATCATATTGAACATATCTTAAATAAAAAGCATGGTCTTCTATAAGCTATTTTTCTCTAGATTGATAACTAATATTTAGAGTTTAACTCTAGAATGGTATCCACTTGTCTCTCACGAAATATTATTGCCAATAGCATGTAAACTGTATATAATCATGGTAACAGACAAGTCCTGGGTGTGGAACATACTGCAAGAACAAAAAACTCAGATTCTTGAAAAACAGGTAAGTGTGAGAGAATCAGAATAAAGGTGGAGAAAAAGTTTTAGATTAAAAGGAAATACTGAAATTGAAAAGACACAGCGGAGTAAATCTACCTATCCACTGGTTATAGTGAGCTCTGCAGCACCTGTGGGTAGCTGACTGACTTCAGAGGTGGATAACGTGTTATTATAGACAGTTAGGCATACAGTGTGGTTACCCAGAAGGTCTCATTCTTCAATCTGTCAGAAGCACTTAAGTAGTAAAATTTTAATAATTGTCTGCAATTACTTTCAGGAGAGATAAACAAATAGGAAAGCTAATTAAATGGTCGAATCAAAATGAAGAGCATACACTATTCTTCCAACTTGTCATAGATTTGAAATTATTCAAAATATGCAAAATTTGGAGGAAATATTTGTTTTTAAGACGTGAGTATGGCACCCTATGTCGAAATAAGTTATATACACCAAAATACTCCCTAAAAACAAACCCTATGCACTTGGTAAATATTGTGCATTTTCTCAGTGCATTTTAAAGTATACACCAAACAGTTTTAGAAATACACATTTTAAAAATTCTACTGGTGGCAAGATACTGGCATCACTATCTTGTGCTCTGTATCACACTCGTGCTTTATTCTTGAAACTGAAAAAAATTACATCATCCTATTAAAATAACCAGTCACTAATAAGTACATGAGCTTATAGAGTTCTCCAGCTACAACTATCAGTTGATTCTAGAATATTCCAGATTACTAACATTTTACTATACTTTTCACAAATGGGATTATCCAAGAATACATTTCAATCTTTTTAAAAGACTGAATTATAGGCGATATGATAAATCATGGAGTTAGTCCTTGCTTTCACTTTGATGGTGACATAAAGAGGAAATAACAATGCACACTTGATTAGAGCCAGTCTCTGCCATTAGAAGGACTTGTTAAGTTGTGCCAAAATTCTTACTACTGTAAAACCCACCACTGTTTTCATCATTGTGAAAACAGTTCTGCTCCCAACATAACTTAAATTAATTTTAAATGTGCCTACAGAGCAAACATTATCACTCCTAATGCACGTTCTAACTCTACAAATTATACAGCACAAGAAATCAACATGTGTCTGAATTTTATGCTATTAGGACAGACAAAACAACATTTGTGGCATGGTCCTCTGCCCTCGACACCTTCATGGATTTCTAAGGAGACTGTTATTTGAGGTTTGAAAAATTGAACAAATACCAAATCCAATCAGTCCTTCATTTGTTGATATTTACATCTCTCTATAGTGCTCTCATTATTGTTAACATAAGATCAATAATACCTTAAGTGCAACAGGATTTTGTTCTACAACTAAATAAGGAGCTAAGAAAATTAAAAATAGGCCAAAAAAAAAAAAAGTATGTTTAAGTTTCCAGACAAACAGCTTCAGAGTTCATCTGGATATGTCCTGTCAAAATATGCAACATTTCTGAGATGAACGCAGCTCATCAGTGCCTAGATACCCTTTTTTCCTTCAGAAACACAGATAATTTTATGCAGGAATTTACCAATCCACAAAAATTTACACAATGCTCAGCAAATAGCCAGTAATTATTGTGAGATAATGTTCAGCCCTGTGAGGAACATGGCCTCGATAGGACAGGGCTCTTGAGCTTTACCAATTTGTCCTTAGCTGTCCTGTCATTGGGGCTTAGGAAGTTAAGACTTTATTTGTGACAACATAGAGATATAGTAGGGAATCATGTTGTCTGCAGCTTCATAAATCTTGCTTAAGATCCTTTTCAATTACCATCCATTTCTCCTTTAAAAAGAGACCAAAAAATGGAGGAAAGGAAGCAGGTCAGGGCAGTGTGTGACAATGACAGTGTGATGGGCTTGGACCCCCCGTGGCGTTTCCATCTGCTGTCATTAAGGTGACTACTCAGACATGAACAAATCCCTCTTGCTGTGCTGACAGGCAGACCTCAAGAACTATGACAAGGCTTTAAGACAGAAAGTCAGAGAGAGAGAGAGAGAGAGAGGAGTTGGTCATATTCCTTCCATAAACAATGCTGCCTTACAAAAAAAAAAAGGTTCCTTAAATTTTATTGTGATTAAGACAATTTTTTTCCTTAATTCCTGCAAGGTCTAACTTGGCTTCTCAATTCTGGTAAATTCGCTCACCATCAATGATCGAAGACAGATGGCATAAGCACTTGCTCCTACCTGTAGGCTTTCCCATAACAAAGCCAAATTTTTTGCCCGTTCTTCAGCTGCAGCAGATTCTTAATCTCTTGGCCACAATCATCGAAAATCCGGGCTGAAGAGAAATGGAGGCCTTGTGAACTGACGGAGGACCCCTGAAGCCGCTGATGGATTCTGAGAAGTAACTGGTGGAGGGCAGGTGAAGGGGACGAGGAGGAAGACATAAAAGCTCTGTGAACATCTGTAACAAACTGTCTCTGCTCTATAACAAATGGAGTCCAAACAAATGATAATTAAATTCATATAGAATGTTAAAAGAAGTGTGAAATGACGTTCAGTGTAAAGTGACAAAACGAGCGTGGGCTTTTAACCAGCAGGGGGTGCCACAGGCTTGTGATTGAGCCCTGACCCTTTGGCACAGAGCCTGAAAGCAGATGCGACAGTCTCACAGAAAGAGCATTTAGCTTCCACACCCGGTAACAATCCTCTTTGATGAGGGCTACGCTTGTCTTGTCAGCACTGCATGGTTTGTTAGTTCCTTCCAGACTAGAATCAAGTTTTTCTGTTACAACAGGCTATCTCCCCGTCCCCAGTCAGCTTCAGGTAAAATGATTACCCCACTTACAGGTCTACAAGATCTACATGCCTCTCCGACTCTGCTGGCTCTTTTAGAGCTCTCGAGTGTTTTAATTGCAAGCCCTGAAAACCTTGGGAACGATTTCAGGAACGGGAGTCTGCGAGTTGTAAGATATAACTGGAGTGAGTATGAAATGACGACGGCACGCCACATTTTAAATAATAGCATCGTGGGTGCCATACTTCTTGTGGTAGGAACTACATAGAGGGTTCATAGTTAAAACACATTTCACACGGAAAGTAAATCCAATGGAACTGTGGCATATGAGGTATTTTAGAAGGACATCTTTCATTATCATCTGTCACCTTTGTTTCAGCTTTCCTGCCCCTGCTCGGCACCTCACACTACCCATCACTCTGCCCCCTCCCCCACGCTTCTGTCACAGGCCTGCCTTTCTTCTCTTCCTTCTCAGTTCTTATGCTTCTCCGTTTCTTATCACTGTGGTGCCTGCAGGGATGTAGTCTTTTAGTGTTCTCTTTCTTTCCTTTTGTCAGTGTCTACTGAAGGCATGTTGAAGAGTGCTACATGCTGGGGCTCAGAAGAAAGGAAGTTTCAGTCCCCATAAACACTTTGGGTGTTATCACTTCCCTGGTCATAAACTCTTCTTGACTAACTGCAAGATCCTTTTGGGCTGACAACTACAGGTAGAGAATGCCTCAGAACTAAGCGCCGCCCTAAGTGAAGGTAAACACGGTAATGGTAACACGGCTGTCAATCAGCCAAATTTCTAGTTAGAGTGTCCAATGGCTGGAAATGATGAAATATTTTTCATTCTTATTAACATTAACATTTCTTACCCGACAGCACCAGATTCTATCTGTTTGAATGATAGCATCTGTTCTCTTTAGTTGCTTAAGAGGTGGAGGCACTAGTGAAAACCTGCATTGCTTTGTTTTCCTCAGGGAAAGAGCAAACATATTTCATATTGTATTTCCGTAACACTGAAGTAGTTCCCTTGTGCTCTCAGCCCTTGAGCATAGTTTATTTGCTTTGCTTTGACTTCAGAAAACACATAATGCTGGCCATCTTTTGAAATCACAAGGCTTTTGCTTTATAGATATCACTTTTTTGTAAAGGAGAAAGATATACAAGACTTAAGGCCTGATCCTGAGGTGGGAGTGTGTACAAAGGCCAGAGGCTGAGGAGGATGTGGGCTCTGAGCTCCCAAACACTTAACCAAATTCACTCTCACAGGAGTTGCACCCAATCTCCATCTCCCCACCTTGGTGACAGACTGTGCTTTCGGGTGTTCAGGGATGAGCACTCAATAGCCTAGTGGTAAGGGCTTGGGCACCTTTCATCCATAAATCATTGGTTAGGGCTGGGCTGTGGAAACCCAAGACTGTGATAATCTTTATCCATCCATCTTTAAAGCTATCATCACTGGACCTTTAGAGGGCAAGAATTTGCTCCTAGACCTGAGGAGAGCGGGAACCTCTTAGGGTAGTGATTGAGACAAGTGGCCACACAAGGAAACAAGCTGCTTATCAGAAGGGTGCTCTCTAACAGGGTTTTGTGATGCCCCTAATTAAAGTTCTGCAACCTCCACCCCCATTTACTTGCAAATTGAAGTAAAGCATGAGTTCAGTGAGTTACTAGTCAATAGGCGAAGCTTCCATGGAATAATCACTTCCTGTATAAGGCATTTCCAGTCTTGGCATTTACTAAAATGTAAAATACTCTAATGTAAAATGGTGTTAGGAGACAGGTAGAAAATTCTAGAAGGACTCTGGTACCACAGTGATTTGTATAATCATGCATGAGAAAATTAAAAGAAACCAGCTAAAGCTCTGGATCTTTCTCTGGTGAATTAAAGTAACATTTTCCTGTTCCTCTGGGTTCACCATATGATCCAATGAGTGCCACCCAACTGAAATGCAGCTTTTGTGATTGGTCCTACAAAGCAGGTAATGGAGGCATCCAGGGAGAGGTAAGTGTGAGGGGTGCTGGACTGAAGGGGGAAAGCGCGAGCTACTGAACAAAGAGGAGGCAACAGAGACCAAGACACTGGTGTGCATTCGGGCGCATAACCCCAATTTGTAAACAACGGGGTGTTCTATGTCCTTTTATGCAAGACAAAAGCCCAAAATAAAGACCCTGAACATGTTGGTTCTGCCTGAAAAAACGTCCCAATTGTCTGGAAAATGGGCAAAGGTAAAAGTGCCCAAGATAAACCAGCAGGATTCCCTCACAGTGAGCATGGTGGAAGACCAAGGCTGTATGTGTTAGTGGATCAGGGTGCCTGGCTTAAAATTACTATGCCCGAGTATACTCTCCACCAAATATATGACATTTATTTTTAGAGTGTAAATAAATAAATGAATGAATGGAGAGCAATCTTGATGTATCAAAACCAGGGCTCAGTATAGAAATATTTTCAAATACGAACATACTGACGGTAGAGATGTTGTTATGTTAGGGTCCAGGAGTCAACACTCAACTGTACCTAACCTTGCACAACAACAAATGATGAATATGTATAAACTTCCTTAAGGTGTAAGTGTTTACATTAACTATGAGTTACACAGTGAATGTTCATGTTCACACAAACAACTACTCACTCTTTGCATTGTATTATCACCTTGAGTTGGGATATTAGACTCTGAATCTTTTCTATTGATGGAAACAGAGATCTCTCTGGTGTCTTTACCATTTTCAAATACCTGAAAAATGAACACATAGAAAAATAAAAATAAATATGAGTAATGGGACTGTGCAAAGCGAAAGAACAACAGTCCGAACTTGTGCAAGAAATTGGCTATAAAGCAAGAGTACTAAGAAAGGACGGCCTCTGTGGTCTCCGTGTCTCACCTGACTCACATTCCCTGCCATTTTAAAGTAGAAGAAAGCTTCGACCCTGGAGGATGATCACTGGCCACAGCAGTTGCTTAAATAGAGCTCACATCAGCAAAAGGTCAGCTAGCAACCAATTAACTAGCTCATTTCATTTTCCTTGAAAAAAAAAACATAAAGCTACAAATTACATGGAGAATGTTCAATTTATATTTAAAAGATATCAGCGTTCTGTTCATCTTTTGACTCATTCAATGAAACTCAACCTGACAGGTTTATTGCATAACAGGATGATGAAGGTCAGCCATTTTAACTGCACAAACTCAACAAGTTGTTGAAAACAGAGATAAAATACTGCATTATGCAACAGTCGCTGGGGAAAAAGAGAGAGAGAGAGAGAGAGAGAGAGAGAGAGAGAGAGAGAGAGAGAGA
>CAJQZJ010032130.1:8568669-8582605 GCA_907164525.1 Lophiomys imhausi
AAAAAAAAAAAAAAAAAAAAAAAAAAAAAAAAAAAAAAAAAAAAAAGTCAGTGCACTCAAAACAGAAACACTGGCTCTAATTCCCCGAAATTGTCTCCAAAGGCCTAAGAAAAACAGGTGCTTCCACAGATAAGTCACCAGTCCTTCAAGCAGAATTCCTTGACACTGTACTTTCCCAAGATCATGTCTTTGGTTTTTAAGTTCACAGAACCCGCTACTCACACTGCCAGTCTCTAGATGCTCCTCAGCCCCTCATCCGTGTGACAAGCATTTCTACGTCTTATGTGCAGTGTGTAGAGACAGATGGCTCACTAGGTTCAATGTTTTCACCACAGAGATATTAGGCAAATGAAGGATTGCTTTCCTGTTGCTTCACAGTTGGTTTAAGCAGCTACTTCCATGGCTTCCTAAAGGTGCTCCACCTGACTTCACCTCCCTATAGCTCTACAATTAAATTCTCACCCATGATGCAAAAAGTAGTAACAGCTAGCCTTGGCACTCTAGGTAATCTACAACCTAGAAAGTATTACAGCTCATAATAACAGAAGGATGCCAACAGATAGGAAGTTATATCTATGCTCCTGGTCACATGAAGCATGGTATTTCAAAAGAATTCTGTGTGGCACAGTATCTCCATTCTCCTTCCTGTAGGCATAAACTCTTCATGAGCAGGGCTGGTTCCCTGTAATGTTGTGGATGTATACATCCATTCAAAACTATTTATTGAGTCCTACAACATGTCAAGTACTGGTCAGGCAGTTAAAAACTATCAGAGTATAAGATCTCTGTTCATGAGATGATTGTTGTCTGCTGGCTAAGATAAGGGACAGACAACAAGCAACACACAGATTAAGTAAGAATTCTATCTAACATATGAAAGTATAGTAGTGACGTCTGACATTAATATGTTTGTCTGGGCTTTCTTAGACAGGAAGAATACATAATCAAAAATGAAGCACAGTATGAAATATCAAATGATGAACAAGACATCACAATTTGCATATAGTTCAAAGCTCATGCAGAAAGACTACTATAAACATTAAAGTTGAAAATATTCTCCATGATTAACCATCCCAGGCTCATTCTCTGGCCATGTGTTTGCACGGTTGTTCTATAACAGCTTTAATTAAAAGGAACATAGAAAACTTGGCCCAGGCACAATCCCCCTCACCACAAGCAGGGAGGGAACGAAGATGATCTTTTCCTTCCTGTCCTCTGACTAATTACTATTGTTATTGATTAGAAAGGCTTCTCTTTGTGTCATAACTGTTTGGTCAATTCATAAAGGTTCTGAGAGTTGAATTTGAATTTTATAAAGTCTATCATCAGGTTTCTTTAAACCCTAAGCTATAAAATGTGAAAGAAATTTTTCAAGTTAGTTGGATGTGTTCATTTTTACAGCAGCTTGCCTTCTGTTAGCTGTGTTTTGTTGTCTGTTGCTCTTTATACAGAAAGTAAAAGCCTCTCTGACCATGTGGCCATCTTTCCACAAAACAGCTAGGACAGTTGGACTACACAGAGAAGTGGTGCAAGGTTCTGATTGCATTCCACTCTGTCCAGACTCAGTGTGCCTCGATGCTCCATGCAGTTTGGATCCTGTGTTCAGGCAAAGGCTTCTGTGTTAAAGGCTTTGTCCAAGGATAGGGATACTGGGAGGTTTTAAAACCATTAAGAGCAGGATGGACTGATAGGTCCAAGGTTGTTATTACCTCACCCTTGAATGGACACCAGGACTCCAGACTCTGGAAGTGCTCTTGCTCCACCACATTTTAAAGACCTGTTGTGTTTTTCTACCTTGCCACAGAGTAAAAATCTTGGAGGTAATCAACATGGATTGGAACTCCCAAACTGTGAGATGGAATAACCATTTTTAAATTCAGGTTTGTTATCTCTGGCATTTGGTTATAGTGACATAAATATGGCTAACATACTCCAAGCAGTTTTCTCTGAGCCATACCTCAGAAATGCTAATAGCAACTCTGGTACAACTTGGTGCAAGGGAGAGAATGGAAAAACAAACTGGATTGAAAGAGGTAATAGTCTTAACCAGTTGTAGTTAAAATGTATTGTGTTTATTGTGTTTGAAATTGTTATAGGCGCATGCTCATGTGACCACCTGTATAATCAAAATAGGCCTCCTCTTGGCGTGTTTGGAGGACTTAATTAAGCATTACTTTCACATACATCCTATTCTGAGTAAGGTAATAAGTGCTATTTGAGGAAGAGGCAACGCAGAAGGGCAGGTGCCATGAGCCTGGGTCCATAGAGGGAGGTGGGCATAACAGTAAGTAGATGCTCAGGAGAGACCATATTGGAAGAATGATATGGAAGTGAGAGGGAGAGACAAGCAGTCAGGCTTGGAAAAATAAACTTGATGGCTAGGCTAAGATTGCTGAAACACTAGTTCCGCATCTATGGATCTAAAGTAAACAACACGAATATAACTTCATATTCAGTATTTGTAAAGCATTCATATATCAATAAATACCAAAACAATTCTATTAATTACAAATACAACATAGAGACAGTGACCCATATTTAAACTCTATAGAGTAAGCTGACTTGGGTGGCGGTTGTGAGCCAGTACAGTTCTTTGGTGAGTTTGCCTGGCATCACTCATGACGTCTCTTTATGGGCTGTGAGAGCCCTTGCTCAGTGCCATTATCTGGCTTTTAATACTATTTGTCTAGTTAAGAGTTGGCTGTTGGGAAACAGCAGGTTTCCACCTCTACCTAACCACTGGCAGACCACCCAGGAAGCCCTCCATGGCATGAGCAGAAGACCAAGTACCTGAGCTTCAAATTCCTCAGGGTGTGATGCTGTCAAGAGGTAATAATAGAAAAATGACCCACAGTGTGCTGTCAAAAGTCAGGAGCTGCACACCAACAGGATTTATGCCGAGAGGTCTGTGTAGATAGATAATACAGCCTCACAAAAATCACCTGCTGTATTTCAGGTGGATATAATTTAAAACGCTGCAATAAACTTATGTGTTGTCTGGGCTGAGGTCCTCTGGAATCAGGCACAGTAATGAAGAATTGCCTGTAGTAAGTTCACTGGGTAGCATTCAGGAGCAATGATGGAAACCTAGGGATGCAAAGTAGGTGGGGAAGGAGAGTTGCTTACATTGTCACAGACCTCTCTTAGGAGCTCTGAAGCTAGAGTGGCCCACATGCCAACCAATCACATTCAGAGTCAAGACACAGGAGCTATCCCTTTGAAGCCTTTGAAGCCATCTCCTAGATAAAGGCTAGAGGCCTTACTATAAGGAAAAGTCCTTTCTGCTAAAGGCAAATGCTCAGGAAGAATGTAGTGGTGGATGTGGGGGTGGGGGTGGGCATCTCAGTCCTGCAGAGATGGATCAGTTGCTGTGGTGTCTAGTGTCTATTACAAAGAGTTCAGAGTGTAGGATACACTGTAACATGCAACCAGAAGTTTACTTAAGAAGAGAATCAATTTTGTGTTTCATCAAAGCCTACCATTTAGAGGTACACAAAGTAGATGGTTATCCATGAAAGAGGATTTTAGGGGTGTCTAAAAGACTCTAATCACAAAGAGCCCTCCCCCAAATTTGTCAAGGCATGAAATTCCAGTTAGAGTTTCATTCCTGGGTCACAATTAAAGTACTAAAGTACCTCATGTGTAGAAAACAAGTCAGAATTATTACTTACTGATCCCTTTATAGGCTGATTAGCAATCTCAGCTCATTGAGACCATTGGAAGGCTGCTGGCTCCTTTTATCTGCCTCATGTAGTGGTTCCAAGGGAAAAAAAATTGTCCAAAGGAAAAAAGTTGAAACTACCTTAGCTTCAGAGAACATATATCCTAAGAGCATATTTTGGAGAAATGATGGAAATGAAAGCAAAGGAACCTGACAGCCTAGATTGAGGTAAGAATGGCAGGAGGGGGCTGGAGAGATGGCTCAGAGGATAAGAGCACTGGCTGCTCTTCCAGAGGTCATGAGTTCAATTCCCAGCAACCACATGGTGGCTCACAACCATCCATAATGAAATCTGCTGCCCTCTTCTGACCTGAAGATATACCTGCAGACAGAACATTGTATACGTAATAAAAAAAAAAAAAAAAAAGAATGGCAGGAGGGCCAAAGAAGGTTTGAATAGCAATGTCTCCCATAGCCTCATGGATTTGAATGCTTGGAACATAGGGAGTGGCACTACTAGGCGGTATGGTGTGGTCTTGTTGGAATAGGTGTGGCCTTCCTGAAGGAAGTATGCCATTGTAGGGGTAGGCTTTGAGATCTCAGATGCTCAACCAGTAGTCCCCTCCTGCTGCCTGAGAATCAAGATATAGAACTCTCAGCTCCTCCTCCAGCACACCACCTTGTTTCTTGTTATGACAATAATGGACTAAACCTCTGAAACTGTAAGTCAGCCCCAATTAAATGTTTTCCTTCTTAAGAGTTACTGTGGTCATACTGTCTCTTCACAGCAAAAACAAAACAAAACAAAAACAAAAACAAAAACAAAAAAACCAAAACAAACAACAACAACCAAACCTAACTAAGACAGTGGTGAAGTCTATAAGATGGCCTTCATCTGCTCCACAATCCTATAAAAGCTGGGTCCCTTCCCTTCAGTGTCTACAGTTACATTTCTTTGGGGGCTTTTCCTCTCCCTCCAGTTCTGTACTTAACTATGGACAAACAGAAATGTCTAAATATAGTGAATAGTCCTACAAGAATCATCCTTTTATTTAATTACAATTCTCATCAAATTCACTCTATGACTACTCTAAATCAATAGTAAGGTGATTTTCTGGCCTACTGCGTCCCCAGCAAAGACTGCTAGGAAACTTTTGATGAACCAAGCATAATCATACATCCCAAATTCTACTTCACTGAGAGTAATGAACATTGCAAGATTCAAAATGAACTAAATCAGTAGCTTTCCCACATTTCCAGTACTGAAAGTTACGTTTTCAATTGGGGATAAAGTAAAAGTCTTTAATGCTCCTCAGTTTTTTTGTTTTGTTTTGTTTTGTTTTGAATGCACTATGCCTGTGACAATAACTTTCCCCTAATGTGAATAGCAGCCTCAATTAACCAAAACTTATACAAGCACTATTTACAGCGAAACACTTTTATCTTAAATAATCCATTTTCAGATAGCAAAACTATGGAATCCTAAGCAGGTTTGAATGTATCACTTCATTTGCAGATACTGCACAATCTGCATGTATGTGTTATTCAGATAAAGAATTCTGCTTGGAAATGTTCATGATGAGTCAGACTAACATAGATGTCAGTGGGTAATGCCGGGGAGGGGAACATATATGGGCAGGGAATCTAAGCAACTTGAGCATATCAAACACTCTGTGAAAAAGCTAATTGAGAGGTAAAAACAAATTAACTGCTATGGAGAAGGACAATGTCCCTGAGCGAGCAAGCGCCAGCAGCAGTAAGGTTCAGTAGTTCATTTAGTAGGAGTCACTGCTGGGACCATAATACAGCTCTGGCCCACGGACTTTCCCTGCTGACTGCCCACCTGGCAATTCTCTTGGCTCCTTCTAGGATGTCAACGCTGCGCAAGGAAAGCCTGTCTCATTACAACATGCACTGCATGGAAGCTAATGCCAGCACCAGTTGCTTTCTCCTAAGCTTGCTACCAAAGCTGTTTGTCTTTTCAGCATGTGGAGAAATAGAAGATTGGAACTTTCAGAGGACAAAGATTTTCATTTGGCTGCAGTTACTTGTCAATAAAGGGGGCCATGGGGAAGAAGAGCATGTGGGATGTGGGTAGGACAACTTAGCACCCACTGCTAGTTGCTATCACTCAAGAGGCTGGAAGGCACACGGTATATCCTCCTGAGTTTCAGTGTCTCAGTTTCCTTACCTGTAAAATGGGTAACCCAACTAGTCTACTACTGTATACTATACAAAGAGGATTGATTATCTCTGCTACATTTTTCCAAACTTTTAAAGATAATTCTCAAAACCATAGTGACAAATACTCTGTTACTAAGATTTAATATTTTAATATTTAGTAATTTAATATTCTTAGCTCAGATTTAAGGCAAATCTTAGTGCTTCACCTTTTTTACTTAAGTAACAGGTGAAATAGAGCCTCTCATAGGCTATAAACACGTATTCTGGGGGAAATGGTCAAATAGGACAGAAAGAAATCACAGATTGCCCAGTGGGAACAAAGATATAATATATAGGCAGAGTAAAAGACAAGAGGCCACCAAAATCTTTTTAAAGAAACCCATGATGGTTCTTTCTACAGCTAATTACTACATTGATCTCCTTCTAGGCATTAAATGGAAATCTAAATACGTAAATAAGCTTATTAATGCAAATAAATGCTCAGAGAGCTTTATTTGCTTAAGTGATCACAGAAAAGGGATACAGATCTTAAACAAGTTCAAGGTGCTCTTGTGTTATTTATACAGCTCATCTGAGTGTTCAGGGCACAGAAAAGGTCAGGGGATGCTGCAAATAAATCTCAGCATTCTTCGTTCTATCCACCAAATTAGCCCATTTAAAAAATTTGAACAAGTTTATAAGATAAAATGATGGAAATCTGGTATAAGGCTAAGAAGATTGACACATTAGCTTTGCCTTCAAAGGATGTCAAATCATTGTATTTATAAAAAAATAATAATAATCACAGTATTGGGCCCAGAAAGAAAAACAAAAAACAAACAAAACAAAACAAAAAACCTTCTGTTTATAAGCTGCAACCAAATTCTTGTGGCTTACTTTATTATTGTAATTAAATACCCACTTTCAGGCCTGGTTCCTAAAAGAGCTTCCCTTGTTGCCTGGCCTGCCCCCATCCCCAAATTTTACAAGCTTTAGGTGCCACAGAAACTGGATCTGTCTCCAGGAGCAGGAAGTGGAAGGCAACTCAGAGAGCATCGGTAGCCAACTGTGTGTGAGCGCTCTAATTCCAGTGAAAAGACATCCCGCACCCACCTTCCACTTCGCCCATGCCTTTCCCACCTACCCACACATCACTTTCTCTTGCTCATCAATTCTCTGACACAATCACCCATCTTACTACTTGCTTTTCCTCCCCCTACTGATTTGCTAATACCCTTTCCCATCAATCCTTTCCATCCTGATCTCTCAGAATAACATTGCTGACAGCCTCTCTGTGGGGGTAAAGAGGAGGAGGAGTTGCAGGCAAAACACAGGACCAGGAAGGCAGAAGTCAGTGAGCCATGGCAACAGCACATGCTCCCATAGTAGCTAGGGGTGTTGGCAGCAGTAAGGATGTGGAGTGTGAGGGGGCTAGAAACATAAGACTTGTTGCCTGAAGACCTGACATGCTGTAGTACGAAGAAAGTACAACCACTGAAGAGGAAAACATTAGGAATCCTCAACATAAAAATATCATAACTTGTAGTAGCTAGAAAATGTACCAGAAGGCCACCAACAACACAGACAAAAAGATGCCCTGTAGATGCAGCAACTTAAGACATGAATAGCTAGATAGGATAATGGTATTACAGCGTATAGAACTTTATCCTGAAATTCCTCAAAATGTCGTTTTAACTAAAAAAAACCAACCAAACAAACAAAAAAACAAGGACTTTCCCACAATGGGAATAGAAATCAGCACACTGTCCTTTAAAACTTGGTATACTATTATATCATATAATTGCAGAAATGAGGCATGAAACATGAAAACAATGTGTCTCTTTAAGAGGTCCTACTGTTCAGACATTCTAAAAGTATCAGTGAGGGACATGATAAGGATGAACAGCGCAGTAGAGATGGGAAAGCTTCATGGACATTATGAAGACTGCCTCCGATCTAACATCCTGCACCTAGTCCCTGG
The DNA here is from genome assembly GCA_907164525.1 of Lophiomys imhausi. Lineage (NCBI taxonomy): Eukaryota > Metazoa > Chordata > Mammalia > Rodentia > Muridae > Lophiomys > Lophiomys imhausi. Next base: position 8,576,475 of record CAJQZJ010032130.1, read on the forward strand.
GAGGCCCAGTATTCCAGATTCAGTTGATGATTATAATTGCTTATTCAGTTGCTTGACTTTAATTTTATTTTTAATTTTTGTTCAGGTATATGTTATACATTGAGTGCATTTCCCATACTCATTGCCCACACTTCTCTTTGTTCAATCTCCTCCCACTTAGCTGCTTTGTTCTTAACTATCTTACTTCTATTTTCATTTTATAACCCATACTCCATTATATATGACTATACAAGATCTAGAAACTGCAAATGGGAGAAAACATATGTTTGTTTTTCTGAGTTTGGCTTCTTAGATTAATCTAGAGTTACATCCATTTTCCTACAAACAACAAAACTTCACCCTTCTTTATGATGAGAACCCCATTATACTCATAAACCACATTTTCATTATTGTTCCTCTGTTGATGGACACCTAGGTTGGCTCCATAATTTAACTGCTACAAGTAGTGCTGCAATAAACCTGAGTGTGACACTTTGACGTGGATTCTCTGGGGTAAATACCAAGGACTAGTATATTGGGGTAAGATGGAATCTCTATGGGGTGTTGATTTGTATTTCTCTGAGGGTTGCTGATATAACTGTTCTTCCTGTCTTCTGGCTACTTGTATTTCATGTTTTGAGAACTTTCTGTTCAGTTATTCAGTCTACTGACTAGGTAGATTTGTGGAGTTTTTTATGATTAGTTTTTTAAGTTATTTGTATATTCTATATATTAATCCTCTGTTGGATGTATAGTTGTTTGCAAAGATTTTTCTCTGTTTGCAATATATTTTGAAATATATTAGGAAGTTCGATGCCTATGATTTTTTTCTCTTTAAGACTGCTTTGGGTATTCAGAGTCTCATGGTATCTGGACTCATATGGTTGCCTTTTTGTTGCTTCAAAGAATTTGATAGCGATTACATTGAATCTGTGAGTGATTTGGAGTAGTGTGGACATTTTAAAGAGATTAATTCACTACTCAAAAAATAGATGATTTTTCCTATTCGTACTGTCATCTTTGATTTCTTCATCAATGTTTTATCATTTTGAGTGTATACGATATTTCATTTCTTTGGTTAAAATTTCTAATTTTTTAACTTCCTTATTGGCTAGTTCATTGTTAGTATAGAAAAACACCTATATTTATTGTGTCACAAAATTTACTGAGTTCATTAATTAGTTCCAATGGATTTTTTGCTGGTATTTTTATAGTTTTCTATCATTTATGACCACATAATCTGTAAATCGAGTTAATTTTTCTTTTTCCTTTCCAATTTAACTGCAATTTATAACTTTTTTTGGTCTAACTGCTCTGACTAGTATTTCTAGTGCTGGGCTGAAGAGAAGTAGTGACAGTCAGTCTCCCTTTCTTGGCACCAAATCTTAGAGAAGATATTGTCAAACTGTTGTTCCCATTTAGTAGGTTAATTGTGGGACTTTCAAATATGGCCTTCATTGTGTTAAGTAAGCATTCATGGTTATTTTATTGAGGGTTTTTACGTATAAGTGGATCCTGAATATTGTCAAGGTTTGGTTTTCTGAATCTTTTGAGATAACAAGTGGCTTTTATTTCTTATTTTGTTATATTATATACATGTTATCATAGATTTATTTCTTATGTTGCCATCATTGAATCTCAGAAATAAATATTATTTGGTTATAATTTATGATGTTTTTGGTGTCCTATTGAACTTGGCATGTTTGTGTATGATACAGAATTTTAATTGTCTTATTGCTCTAGCTAAAACTTCAAGTTCTATGTTGAAGACATATGGAGAGAGTGAGCAGCCTTGCCTTGTCCCTGATTTTAGAGGAAATAATTTACGTTTCTTTCCATTTAGTTTGATGTTGGCTATTGGCTTGTTGTAAATTGCCTTTATTATGTTTAAATATGGTCATTGTATGCCTGATCTCTCCAAGACTTTTAACATGAAGGGGTGATGGATTTTGTCAAATGCTTTTTCAGCATCCACTGAGATGATCATGTGTTTTTATTTTCTTTCAGCTTGTTTATGTGGTGGATTACATTGATGGGTTTTCGTATGTTGAACCACTCTTGCATCCCTAGGATGAAGCCTACTTGATCATGGTGTATGATACTTCTGATATGTTCTTGGATCCAATTTGCAAGTATTTCATTGAGTATTTTTTTAAAGATTTATTTATTTGTTATTATGTATACAATGTTCTGAATTGAAGTATGTATGCCTGCAGGCCAGAAGAGGGCATCAGATCTCATTATAGATGGTTGTGAGCCACCATGTGGTTGCTGGGAATTGAACTCAGGACCTCTGGAAGAGCAACCAGTGCTCTTAACCTCTGAGCCATCTCTCCAGCCCCTCATTGAGTATTTTTGCATCCATGTTCATAAGGGAATTGGTCTGAAATTTTCTTTCTCCATTGTGTCTTTGTGTGGTTTCGGTATCAGGGTGACTGTGGCCTCATCGAATGAGTTTGGCAGTGTTCCTTCTGTTTCTATGTTGTGGAAGAGTTTGAAGAATATTGGTGTTACCTCTTCTTTGATGGTCTGATAGAATTCTGTGCTGAAACCATTTGGCCCTGAGCTTTTTTTGGTTGGAAGAATTTTAAAACTTGTATTGATCAGATTATTGTCACATATTGTCCTATATCATCCTGTATTCTCTGTTCTTATGTTGCCTTTGTCATATTTTGAAATCATAGTCATGCTGCTCTCGTAACATGTGTTAAAGGTGCTCTCATTTTTAGGTTTTGAAAGAGTATTAGGAAGACTAGTGTTAATTATTCTCCAACTATTTAGGGAAATTCATCTGTGAAGATATTACTTGTCTTTTCTTTGTTCAGAGGGTTTTGATTCCTAATACCATCTCCTTATTTGTTACTTATCTCTTTAGCATTCTAGTTTTCATTGACTCGGTCTTAGTAGATTGAATATTTATAAGACACCTATTTCCAATAAGTTATTTTATTGTTTATAATAGGACCTGATGACTCCTTTTGTTTCTGGGGCAACTGTGGCTGGCTGACTTCTGATCATGGCATCGCCACACTGTTATCATGAGCTTGCAGCAGCTGCAATTGCCTGCACTGAGTCTGTTGAAGACTGGATCTCTCAACAGTCTATCATGGATGTGGGAGTGCCTCTCATGGGACCTTACCCCTCCCTGTTGAACTATCAACAACCATAGGACTCTGGGAAAGTGGAAAGTAATTATCTTTAGATGGGTACCCATATGTGAGCCCAGCAGGCCCCTCTGGATATTTCCATACCCCTGGTTGTGCTTAAGAAGGCCCTAGCTAAACTTGGTGAGTCACAAAACAAAATTAAAATACATGAACATGAGAAAGAGGCCTGTAAGAAGGAGTGGAAGTGATGGAGAGAGAAAGATTATATGCATGCATAGAATTTTCAAGGAGAAATATAATTAAGTATAATCTGGAAAGGTCTGGGATGTAGCTCAGTTGCAGGGTGCTTCTAGTACATGCAAGATCTGGAATTCAATTGTCAATGCCAAAGAAAACCAAACCAAACAAAAACAAAACAAAACAACAAAAACAAACAAACAGAAATGAAACTCAGATTTGATTTTCTGGAAAGATAAGCAACTAACAAATACTTAGGGTAACTAAGAAAAAAAGGAAGACTACTCAAATAAATAGCACCAGAACTGAAAGTAGAGATGTTTCCCTGGATACTTCAATCATTGACTCTTAAGGTTGTGCTGTGGCTTTCATGCAACAAAGTGGCATAAAGACACAAATGGAGAGGATTAGAAGGCTCATCACCCCATGGGTTTTTAATCAGACGTTTTTCTAAGGACAAAATGAGTGGAAAACAGGTAGAAAAATGTGTTGGCCATAGAAGTCCAAGAGACTAACCAAAACATTTCCATTAGTTTCCCCCCCAGAAATTGAAGGTAAGACCCTATTTCTGAAGACACTGTACACTTATGACAGAAGACATGGGGGAAGACTCATTGGAAAGACTCCCTTCTGGGGTCTAGCTCTTATGTATGGGTAGGATCTATGCAAGTCACAAAAGGAGGAAAGCAATCAGTCATCCTACTCAGGTGTAATGTTTATGAACAACAACACTAGAATGGCAAGATGATCTGGAAAGGTGCAATGGTGACACTAATATACTGGGTGTAACCATTAGCTGTCTAAATTGACTTAAGACTTGCATAATTGCAGGGAATTTATGGCTGATACCATAAAACTCCCCTACTATCCATGGCTGATGATGACATCAACCCTAAATTAGAACTCACTATGGCCACTTTCATTAAACCAATGCTATTTCTCACTGCATTCTAAATGTTTATCCTTATGCCTACAAGTAAATGTAGCTAACATCCCTCATCAAAGAATCTTCTTTTTACAGCAAACAGACAATTACAGAAAGCCAGAGCTGGTCAGAATGAAGAGTACAAATGACTGTGGGACACCCAACCTAACTGATATATCTACAACACACCAAACACATTTAAAGCTCAGTGAACATCACAGAAGAGGAGGAAGAAAGATTGTAACATCTAGAGGACCAGAATAGGATGTTTACTGAGAGATAGCACAACATGGAGGCGGCAACCAGGAGATCTCAACAATATGGCCACACCTAAACGAGGTCTAAAGATGATGATACCAACTGGTATACTAGTGAGGATGAGGGAATTACCATAAGGTTTCAGCACTAGAAGAAGAGTTATAGGCAATTAATGACTGATGAGAGAGGGAGATACAGTCTTCTCCAGGAACAAGTCTCCTTATATATTAGCCAGTCCCAAACTGTCAGCCCTAAACACATATGAGCAACACAAGATTATGTAAGTACATTGTACTTATAAATTGATATACACATATTGTAATGGTTATAATTAAAAAAATAAGAATCCATGAGTATGAGAAGGAATGTGAGGAACACAGGAGAATTAGAGGGAGGAGAGGGAGAAGGAATGATGAAAATACAGTACCTACATACAAAATTCTCAAAGAATAAATTTAAAAATATGGATGCCTCGGTCACACTTGAAGCTATGAAGGCAAACTTCCAGCACCTGATGAGAGTAGGATATCCATGTCATCACCTCCTGGTCTCGGGGGCTATCATGGAGCAGGGTTTAGGAAGAATGTAAGAGGAGGTGGCAGGGGAGGATTGCTGTAGGAGAGCTGTCTTCTGGATGTAATATGACTACTGTCCTCCTAAACGTACAGAGGCTACAGTCACTTGCACAGGACCTGCCTGAGAATGGTGATATAAAGGACGGGGCACATAAGTACCAAACAGTAATAAAACATGCCCTGCTCCATTGCCACTTCCATATATCCAACCCAGTGTGCTTGTTGAGATTTGCCTAGTCATATAGGTACAAATGAAAAAAAAAAAAGATACATTTCTGACTTGAATACTAATTGATATTCTTATCCACAAAACAAAAGTAAAACCAGAGAGATAATGTCCATGAGGCTGTTCCTGTTAACTGGTGTCATGAACAATTTCTTTGCTAGCTCAAAAAATAACTTCTGTGTACTTTCTGTGTGTGTTAGTCACAATGTGACAATACAGAAATTTTATGCTTCTAATTTTAATCTAAATTATGTTTTTTATTACACACTCAATCAAGACTTAGATCTTTTTTTTTTCTGGGAAAGGCCACATAGTAAATATGCTAGGGTTTTAAAGTCAAATGGTCTATCTCAACATGCATACAATTGTGTCTATGTTCTAATTAAGATGTACTTAAACACCACCCCTAGATAGTGACACACTGCAGCTTCCACAGCAAGATGTTTTTTCTTTGTTTTCTGTTTTTTATTTTGTTTTCTTCTAGGGGGAGGCTGCAAGGGTTGAGGGTAGATATTTAGGGTTGGAAAGATGAGTGGGATTGGGTGTATGATGTAAATTCACAAAGAATCAATAAAAATCAATAAAAAGTTTTCTAATGCATTTAAAACAAAACAGAAAATTCTGTTCATGGCTCATCCCAAATAATCAACCAAACCTTAACTCAAGAACTTATTTTTAGCATTTATCAGTTTCTGTCCTGTACTCACTCTGACTGGTCAGTTTTGAGTCATGACAAGTCATGATTGAAAACAAACTTTGAAAAAAATATATTGTAGCAGACTCCCAGAGAATTCACACCACACACACACACACACACACACACA
>CAJQZJ010032130.1:8582615-8600618 GCA_907164525.1 Lophiomys imhausi
ACACACACACACACACACACACACACACACACACACACACGATGCACAGTAATAACTCTGAAAGAACAGTAAAAAAAATGTAATCAAATGATTTGAGAGAAATGGGCATTGGTTATTTTTTATAAGATTAGTTCAGTTGTAAGTTTGTAAATGCCCTTAATAATCACAGTATTTAACCACTGGCTCAAAATACCTTATAATTTAACTGTTGTTCACTGCTTGAAGCCAGCGTCGGGACACTGAACCAGTTCCCCTCAAATCAACTGTAGTAGAAAACACTGGTGTTTTTGAGATGGTCTCCAGATAACTCTCGCCAGCCAAACTTGGAAACTACTACCCTCAATGGCAGAAGAGTTGTGTTGATTGACACTTGGAGCTCTTGGGATTTAGAAGAGTAATGTATGCCTTGAGATGAACTCGGTGTTACAAATGGGGAAACTAAACAGAAAAGAGGCAGAAGGCTGTGGTGCCAAGTCTTCCATGGTGGGGGATGGGAGGTGAAAGCAGGAAAATTCATGACATGTGTGAGAGAGAATTCTGGACAGGGCATCTCACCACCCTGGTGTGTTGGATACAGGACTGTAAGGGCTAAAACCAAGTAAGTCTCTAACACACCAGTGAAGTCTTGATGTTTTATTTAGCAGATTTTAATAGCCTAGTGCAGATTGCAGATACTATATTAGATAGCACAGCAGGTACGTACAAATATTATACAACAGGTTTCTTTTGCTTATAAATTTCCTATTTGCTGGTGTGGAAAGAATTTTGAAGCATGCTGAAAGGGGGAATATGTGAGAGTAACAGTTCAGAGTCTGCAATTAAAATTTTACTGTCAAGCTAACATGCTAATATGATGAAAAATTCTTCAGAATTAACAATGAATTTATGAGGAAAAGGAAGTTATTTTTCCCAGTGGCACTACAACCAATACAGTAGTAGATTAAAAGGCACAATGACACAAATATCATTAAGGTTACCAAAATCCCTCCCCTGATTTATCTCTTAATCAATAGCAAGTATTTTTGCAGAATGATCCAGAACCAAGCCAGAAGCCTGAAAAGAACAGTATTATTCGAGTGTGGGAACCCTTGTCTTTGATGCCTTAAATGTCACTCCCTGAATCCTTTGCTTACTAGCGCAGACAATGTATTTAAGATTGAGTCACATTCCCAAAAGGTCAATTTTTAATGACTATATTCTTATTTACAGTGAATATATAAAAATATCATCACAAGCTGTCATAATCTTTAAAATGGTTTTGTAGCTAAAATTATATACAAAGGATAAAATGTAAGATGAAGAATGCTCAGAATACAACTGTGAGTATTATTCTAGCCCCATAAAAAGGATCAGAAGGAAGACTTCTCCAAGCAGTCCTATTTACAGAGAAAGGATCACACTATGAGCAATATAGATCTCTCTAATCAGAGGTGTTTGAGATGTAAACTTGACAGAGGCAAAATGTATAGTCTATTACGAATATAAACATCTTTACATTCCCTAAGCTTCAGTACTTCATCTGCTTTAGCCAAGGTGAGTTATTCTTTTTCTCACCTAACTCTGCAATAGCAGAGTAACCTAGGACATTTAGCCATCTTGTCCTGACAAATAACCAATTCACCTTTCTCTCCTCAGTATATCCTTAAGTATTGATTTTGCCAAGTGAACTCAGACATGTGTCACACTTATCCAATACATATCCTTTTTTCTGGAAATGTAGTTTGAACATCAATCAGTCACCTGGCCTTTTCGCCTCCAATTCCTATTGCCACTGTCTGTCAACTATTAAAGCCTGGCCATTTTCCAAATGTATTGTTTTAGAAACTGAAATGTACATAGTATTTTATTTCTTTGAGAAGTATGTAAATGTTCATCAACTGAAGTTTTTCGTTTTCAAATTTATTATTTCAAAATGCTAAGTTTTATAAGCCTCAATTTCAAAGGCACATAGGTATTTCCTTCTAACACATATTTTCTAGACAGTATTCTTACCTCTTACAGGTCAAACTTTGCTGTTGAGGACAAGATGAGACACTCAACTGCGAACCAGTGTTATACAGGTCTTCAGTGGGGATAGAGTGCTTTTGTCTCTGTCTGAATTCAGTGAGTCGCAGAGTGACACCCACCTTGAGCTGCAGGCCTCCTGGGACCACAGTGTTTGCTAGAAGGCTTTTAATGTGTTGGCAGACATAAGAGGAGAACTGCTCCTGCTCAGCCTGTAATTGGGGGCCAAGCTTGGCGAGATGACCTCTGTTGCTTTTGATAGCTGTCTGCAATTCATCAATCAGCATGCTCATCTGAAGGGGTTAAATTACAAGAGTTGTTAGCAAGAAGTAATTGTTGATGTCTCACCTATTAGATCTTTGAGTATCTAGCTTGATAGGAGAAAATGACTTAAATTCAAGAATTTAAGTATGACTCTATCCTCAGTTAAAGAGAATACAGGGGATAAACACATATATCTCCATTACACACTGTTATTTGTAGAATCAACTGTGTGTGTGTGTGTGTGTGTGTGTGTGTGTGTGTGTGTGTGTGTGTATCTATCCCTTTACTATGGTGTTATGGAATAGGTAGCCATTTAAAATTGCTGAATGAAAACTAACTCTAGGCGTAAAAAAAGAACATATAGATCAAAGAACTTTGCAAAATACTTTAACTGTTTATGTTTAGCAGGCAGGTGTGGTGACACTAGAACAAAGAGGTGGGCTGTGTGGTGTCAGCCTTGTCTATATAATGAAATCTGGGAAAACCAGGACTACCCAGTTAGATCATCTCAGAGGAAGAGAAAAATACAACAACATACATTGAAGAAAATAAATGAAATACCTAACAAAATAAACCCTTTCTTAGACTGACATTCATTATTATGTAATCTATTAACATATTTCATTCTACTGTATGTACCTTTTTAGCCTATTTCACTGTACTATTAAATTAAAATGTCATTTTATGTATTAAACTCATTAAGATTTTGTAGACCTTTAAATTTTATTTTCTGACTAGACAGCATTCTAAATATACATAAAATAAAGCATAGAATTTTCAAGAAATAATAAAGACTTACCTTTGTAAGTATTTTGTATTACCTACAATGCACATACTTTTGATGTTTATATTTCTAGACTCCTATTCAGTGTGGCTAGAAAAGACATATGGCTTTACTCATATAATATTAATGAAATGTACTTTGGACTCAAAAATAACAAATTAATGTCAAAATTATGTAGTTTTCTAATTAAAAATAACTATGCTTCTTTGACTCTGTTGTTTTACACAAACTTACAGTTTTTGAAACAAACTGGATTCTTACATGTTGGAGCATGGTCCAAGAATGGGCCATGTGAGGAGAATTCTGAGTGCTTGTGAGAAAACTACAAAAAACAAACAAACAAAAAACCCAAAACATACAAACAAACAAAAGAACAAAACAAGAGTCTTGTGATCTGAGTTTCTTCAAAAAAAATATTGTTCTTGTAGTGTGTGTGTGTGTGTGTGTGTGTGTGTGTGTGTGTGTGTTCCTCCCAAGTATAGCAGTTCCTCCCAAGTGTAGGAATGAGTTTACTTCAGCTGTTGCTATTCATATGCCTCTATGGAAAACCATGTTTTTGTCATGTGTGTTCTTGTGATTGTAAACTTTACTCAGGTGACTCTATCTAAGCTGCAGAGTATAAATTGTCTGATGCTCTAAATAAAGTTGGCTATTCAATGAGACTTTTGTTCACTTCAATTTTAGATCCCACTCTCCCAGATTCATGCTGCCATCTAGAGAGTAAACATTTACACAAATGTCAATCAGTACAGAGCAGTAAGGAAAATAGAAGTTCAGAAATCCTTTTCATCCATCGTTCTTTACAGTGATTAATTTAGGCCAATCTAGAATTTGTAACTGAATATAACATAAACTTTGAAATCTTGGGTTAAAATTCTAACTCTCCCTGTTACAGGGTGGGTGACTTAGAACACAGAATAAAACTCACCCACAAATGAAGAACAACACTAGCCTTGCCTTATAACTAAGTGACGTTCATCAATAAACAATAAATATCACAACTCCTTACCTGAAGTAGGCATTGTGCCACAGTACACTGGTATATTAATTTATTAATGTTCATTTTTTAATTAGCAATTAATGAGTCTCACACATATTTTGTTCTTGTTGTACCACTTCCTGAGCCCTTCTATTGACACCCCCTCCTTCTGACAATGGTGCCTTTCTCCTTTCATGTCACAAATGTTCTATTCCACTGTTTTCCCCCTTCCTTCTACTCAAGATCTTCTTTCTTGTCTTCTTAATGGTTTCTTTTCTTTTTACATGATTTACAAACATACACACACACACACACACACACACACACACACACACACACTTGCATTAACATGAGTATTTAAACAAATTAAAATCTAGAAAATCTAGGATGTGGTAGCTGTCTGGCTTATTTTGCTTAATATAACAAATTCCAGTTTTCCCCCACTTTTCTGCAAATGTCATTGTGTCATGTTTCTTCACAGAAAAATAAAAGTCCATCGTGTGTACGGAACACACTTTCTTTTATCCATTCATCTGTTAGTGGACATCTAAGCTAGCTCCATGTCTTAACTGTGGTGGATAATGCAGAAAGAAGTATCTCTGCCCTTTGGGAATGTGTGAAAAACCAGCATAGCTAGATTATTTGGTAGTTCTAATTTTAGTTTCTTGAGAAGCCTCCAATAATGTTCCCATAGTGGTTGAACTAGTTTATATACCCACCATGGTGAATAAGAATCCCCTTTTCTCCATTCCCTCATCAGTATATGTTGCTATTGTTTTCTTAATGTGAGCCATCCTGACTGGGGTGAGATATTGTAATCTGCATTCCCACAACAACTAAGAATGTTGAAAACTAGTTTAAAATATTAATTAACCAGAAGTACTAAGACTCTGAATGTTCAGACAAAACTTTCTACCTCCCTGAACAACCCTTGGCGCCAACAGTTTACAGGTTCCTGAACTTGCACACTTCGTACAATCATTCACCTTCTTCTCAGCTCCCAGCACCGACAGGAAAGGGGTCTAGGGACCTTGGGCTCTGGCTCACACTTCCACAGTACTCAAGCTCTGAACACTGACAAATAAGCAATCCCCAGGCCCTCATTCAACTCAACCAAGAAACCCCACATGCATAAATCCTAGTCCAGAAACAAAAGTAGTATGAAAATTCAAGACAAATCTCCTCCATAAAATGCTAATCACATGATAATGAACTCCATGAGATGACCTGGAAGCCTTCCTGACAAAGAGTTAAAAGAATGATTACGACCATGTTCAAACAACTCAACGAAGACATGAATATACTCTGAGAACAAATACAGATGAATGAAATAAGGAAGACAATACAAAATACCAAACTATAATTCAATAAAGAGAATTGTGTAAGAATAGCCAAACTAAAATGATGCTAGAAATGAAAAAAAAAAAAAACCCTCAGAGAAAAACGTCATCAATAGAATGGAGTGGAAAACAGTCTCAAGGCTGGACGACTAGCTAGAAAAGTTGGGTCACTCAGTAAAGTCAATGGTAAATTTACAACATACAACCCTATTGTTGAAGACTGCACTTACTAATGTAATCAAACCGGGAGAAGTCAAGCTGGTGCACAACTAGAAGCTTCACCCCTGTTGGGATGTGCCTCCAGAGGATTTGGCATGGAGCTGGTGAGATCGAGAAAATGTTCAAACCCCGGATATTTCAAAATTGAGGGCTCATAACCCATCCTGAGAAAAGAAGGTGTAGAACAAAGCTCTCTCGCTGCTCCTACCTGCCTCAGGAGCACGTGAACACAATCCCCTAAAGTGGCTACCTTCCTTGGAGCATGTAATCCAAGGGACCCACCACGCGAACACAGGTGAGCTTGGTCACATACCAGCCCCTTGGACCCTTCCCAATGTAAATATGGCATTGCCAGAATCTCAGCCTCAGCCAATAGAATGAATTCACTCTTAAAAATCCCTCCCCACTTCCCACTGTACAAAAACCTTCATCCATCTCAGAGTTGAGAGATTTGAAAGGTTAAGAGAGTTTTGAAAAGTTAATATTTGGAGATACCTGATCAGGAATAAAGAGTTGCTGTTTCACAAAAGACCCTCCCTCAGAGCTGCCATGATTTTGCTAAAGGAACTTTCATCATCAGAGGAAGCTCTCTCTGTCTCCCAGGCACTCCCCCATAAATCCCCAGCCCCATCGCCTGATGGCAGCTGACGCTCTCCTGTCCAGGTAGGGACTGGCAGACTCTGCCTGAAAAAGAAGAGGATTCACAACTGCATGCACGTTTTCCTCTTAAGGTCCTACTGGTTGGTGACCATGTGGACCAGAGAAAAACCAACAACCTGTTGCTCTGTACCTTCTCTCTGTCCCTGTCCTGTGCCCAGAAGGACATCAGAGAGAAATGCAGCCCACCCTCAACTGAATTACACACCCCTACTGACTAGAGTTCATGGTGCTAGAAGGTACTTTGTATGCTACCAGAGGAGAAAGGTAATCATCACTATCACCCACCAATTACAAATTCTGCAATCTACAATAACAAACTGCCTGCAAGATTCACCAGTGTAATATTGGCACAAATGTTATAGGAGTAAACAATAACTTTTTTATTAGATTTAAGGACCACTCAATGAGATGGCCTAGAAAGAAAGAAAAAGAAAGAAAGAAAAAGGAAAAACCAAAATGATTTTTAAGAACATATTGCTATACCCATAAAGCATTGTGTTTCTTGCTCCCATTAAAGACGCTTCTTTTTGAAGTAGATGGTAACACAGAGATCCACACCTGTACAATGTACAAAGAGTGAAGGAGACCTTGGAGCACTCAGTCTTAATTGAAATGTCTTCTTCAAACCTCTCCTCTAAAGGCATGGGGAACTATATAGGAAAGGAGGTGGAAATATTTTAAGAGCCAGGGGTGATGACGCTTCTTCCAGACAGAACAGAATTGATTTACATATGAACTCACAAAGACTATGGCAGCACACACAGGACCTACACAGGCTCAATCCAGATGGGTTACAGTCACTGAATGAGGGAACAAGACAGAGGTTTCTAGTCCTATCCAAGAAGCTATTTGCAACTGATAAATGCTGACAAAGGAAAAATCAGTTTTCTCACCAGGTATATCAACCACACTCCAGGGCAGGTCCTATGCCACAGAGAAGTTGGTCCAGCACAAAATAAATTAAATTAGCTTTTGGGGGCATGGCTTTTTTGTAATTGAGGGTTATATATTGGTCATTTTGTTTGCTTTTATCTTCATCTTTTTGTTTTTAGGGATTTTTGTTTATTTGGTTTTAGTTAAGGTTTTTTTTTTTTTTAAGAGAAAGGTAGAACACAAAATTGGGTTAGTAGGGATTGGTAGGGAAATAGTAAAGAACTGGGAGGAGATGGAGGGTGTGACAACATGATCAAAATGTATTGTAGGAAACAAAATTTAAATCAAAAATACATGAACAAGATATGGGAGAACTCCGAGGCACTATGAAAAGCCTTAACCTTTGGATTACAAACATAGAATACGGAGAAATATATCATATGAGAGGCATAGAAAATATTTTTGATAAGATTATAGAATATGTGGATGAGCTGGCCCTGAGGGAGTGACATGAGAGCTGGCCTCCATCACTTGTGGGAGAGATGACTTACCCCACCTTGCGAACTGAGGCAGATGGAAGACCTGGCCCTGAGGTCATGAGAGTGAGAGAGCTGACCCTTTCCCTCACTTGCTGCAGCTCTTAGGAGAGCAGGCTCTGTACCTTGCCTCAGCAGCACAGTAGAGCTGGCCTTTATGGTGTGGATGTGGGTAAGTTGGCCCAAGGGCATGAGAGCAGATCTGGCTCTGCACCTTGGGTGAATTGGCAAGGACAGTGTTGGAGAGCTTGCCCTAGTGGTTTTGGATCAGGGAGAGTTGGAGGGTTGACTAACTCAGCTACCACCCAGGTCCAGAAACAGGGCTTTCAGTTGGACCACTCCAACACCAAAGTCATCTAGGACTTCCTAGTGCGTGCAAAAGGGCCGGCCCTGCAGATCCAGAGCTGCAGGACCTCTATGACACAAGGCGACAACCAGGACAACCAGGAGGAGTTCAGGCAAGGATCTAGTATTGATGATACAGCAGGAGCCAGAGGCCTCAAACCAGACCAGTGATTCACTGCAATGAACATTTATTTGTTCAAGTGAAGATGTGCAGATGAAGGGTATACTGTGGGACATATCACAGCTTCCAGGATGAGATGTTTTCTATAAATTTTTTTGTTTTGTTTATTTTTTATTTTTGCTTTTTGTTTTCTTTTTTGGGGAAAGTTGCAAGGGCAGAGGGTAGACATTAAGAGGCAAGCTATGAGTGGGTTTGGGGTGCATAATGTGAAACTCACAAAGAATCAATAAAAAGTTAAAAAAAAAAACAGAAAAAAAAATCATAGACTGTTCTCCAAAGATACAGAAAGATGTTCACTCAAGAATAACATGTTTCTGGGCTACCATATCAGGCTCCAGCACAAGAAGAAGCTCTTAGCCCTCATGTGACTGATGAACTGAGGAGGGTTGATATGTGGGGGCTCCTGTCATCCAAGGAGGAGAGGATGGAAATGAGGAAGAGGAAGGGAGGGTGGGACCTGGAGGGGAAGGGGGAGGGACTTTTATCAAGATGTAGCTTGAAAACATAAGTTAAAAAAAAATAACAAGCTTCAAGAACAAAGAATAAACAAGACCAGGAAAGAAATACCCCACAATATATAATTAAAATATAAAATAAAGGAAGGGTATTTTCATAGAAAAGGACATTGAAAACTGCAAGATGTGAAGTCACTTAAAAATGAAGGCTGATCAAATTAACATGTGATTATTTGACAGAAACCTTTATAGCTATAAGGGCCTAATAAGTGCTAAGCCCATTGTGTAGATGTATCACTTTTTTTTTTTTTATCCATTCCTCGGTTAGGGACATCTGAGTTGTTTCCAGTTTCTAGCTATTACAAATAAGACTGCTATAAACATAGATGAGGAAACTTCCTTGTGATTTGGTGAGGAATCATTTGGATGTATACCCAGAAGTCATATGGCTGGGTCATGAAGTAGAGCTATTCCAAGTTTTCTAAGATTTTGCCAAACTGATTTCCTTAGTGGTTGCACAAGCCTACACTCCCACCATCAATGGAGGAGGGTTCCCCTTTCTCCACACCCTCACCAGCATGTGCAGTCATTTGATCTTCTGATCTTAGCCACTCAGAGAGGTGTGAGATGGAATCTTAGAGTCCGCTTGAGTTGCATTTCTCTGATGATTAAGGATGTTGAACATTCCTTCAAGTGTCTCTCAGCCATTAGGGATTCCTCCTTTGTGAATTCTCTATTTATCTCTGTTCCCCATTTTTTCATTGGATTATTTGGTTTCTTGGCATTTAATTTCTTGAGCTCTTTGAAATTTTGGATATTAGCCCTATGTCAGATGTGGGGGTGGTAAAGATCTTTTCCCAATCTGTAGGTTGCTGTTTTGTTCAAATGACAGTGTCTTTTGCTTTACAGAAGCTTTTCAGTTTCATGAGGTCCCGGTTATTGATTGTTGGTCTTAGAGTCTGAGCTGTTGGTGTTCTGTTCTGAAATCGTGCAATTTGCAGCCAAATGGATGGAACTAGAGAAGCTCAGCCTGAGTGAGCTAACCCAGACACAGAAGGATGCACATGGCATCTATTCACTTATAATTGGATTTTAGCCATATAGTACAGGATAACTATACTACAACCAATGGACCAAAGGGAATAAGACCTAGACTTTGTTTCCTATCAATGAGACACTTTGCACTAGTGGTGCTGCCTTGTAGGCCCCCAGTGTATGAGAAAGCTCTTGGTCCTCATATGACTGCTGAACTGGGGCAGGGGATTGATATGTAGGGACACTCCACTCCAGAGGAGTGGGATGGGAGGGATAGGAGATAGAGAGTGGGAGGGCGGGGCTGGGAGGGGTAAAAAGAGGACACTGTGATGGACATATAACCTGAAGTAATAAATAAATATTAAAAAAATAAGTGCTAAGCCCAAAGAAACTATCCATTAAAATTGAAGAAGGGGGCCAAGATGGCGGCGAACTGCATGGACATATTTTGAATGTGGGAGAGAAGAGCCATAGAAAACACAGAGTTGTGGGACACTGTGCAAAAACCGGAGGGTCTGGCCCCTCCGGGAACACGCACAGCTCCCAAGGGACTGTTAAAAGTCCCAGGGCAAGGCTCTCCCCCATCTCTCGCAGACACGGAAGCCACTAAATCCGGGATTCAAGAACTCCAATTTGGAGAGGCATCTGGTAAGATCGATCCCAACACACAGCAGGCAGAATCAAAGGCCACATGGCGATCGCCCACTAGCCTACTGGGCTTCGCACACCTCATGAAGACCTTATAACTACTTAGGAAAATTTGCAGAATAGTTGAAGTCTTAACAAGGAAGAAACAGGGTGCTCGGCGGGTGATCCGCAGCCGCTCGAGCCGGAGTGGGAGGTGGGCAGGCAGAGCAGTTGGGGAGGGAAGTGGGCGCAGGTGGGCGGGGCTGGTGCCCGGCGCACCCACAGCAAAGCAGCTAGGGCAGGAGGCCGGCTCAGACACCCACAGTGGAGCAGATAGGGAGGGAAGCAGCCAGGCCTGTGGCGGAGAAGCCTAGTGGGTAACCAGAAGCCAGGGGACCATAGCTGTATTCTGGTAAACCCAGACATATTAGGTGTGGAGCCGGACCCTGTCAGCCTCCGTGACGACAAACAAAGCCCACAAAATCTGTGCCTGGACAAACAGGTCCATACCATCAGAACCATTACAGGTTGATCACTCAGTGTGCAACATAGAGAAATCTGAACTGGGAGCAGTGAAACAATTCTGGACCATTACTCACTACCTGGGAATAGGCTGCACCAGCTCACAGCGATTCAGGCTATTAAAACCACAGTGACCCTGAGATCCCCCTGTAAGCAACGACAGATAGCCAAGCAATTCGACTCCTTCACCAAAGCATCCCCTGTGGATCCAAGTACAGAAAATGACAAGAACAGACAGCTAAACACACCCACATGGCCAAAGGTCCAAGAAAAAAATAGAAATCAAGGAAATGTGACTACAAAAAAGCAGATTTACCTTACTCATCCAATTCGGATGACCTCACACCAACAGTAACACATGAAAACGATGACAATTCTGCATTATGGAAAGTGATAGAGTCCCTTCAAGAAGAACTTAAATCTATGAAGGTACTCAAATAAGCCACAATTTTACAAGCCAAAACAATGAACAACACCATTAAAGAACTCCAAGGCAAGGTGACAGAGCTTGAACAGGAAAAGGACAAAGCAATGAAAGATTTTTAGACAAAAACGAGCAAGCTGGAGAAGGAAATGTACAATACGAACAATACCATACAAGACATGAAAATAGAAATAGAAACAATAAAGAAAACACAGTCAGAGTTAAAAGAGGAAGTGGAGAACCAAGGGAAGAGAACAGGAACTACGGATGTGAGTATCAACAATAGGATGCAAGAGATGGAAGACAGGGTCTCAGGCATGGAAGATTCGATGGAAGAAATCAGTACAACATTCAAAGAAAATGAGAAGGCTAAAAAATCTCTCACCCACAACATCCAAGAAATCAAGGACTCAATGAAAAGATGGAACCTAAGAATCATAGGCATAGAGGAAAGAGAAGACTCCCGACTCCAAGGTCCAGGAAATATCTTCAACAAAGTCATAGAAGAAAACTTCCCAAACCTGAAAAAAGAGATGCAAATAAAAATCCTAGAGGCTTACAGAACACCGAACAGATTAGATCAGAAAAGAAACGCCTCTCACCACATAATAATTGAAACACCAAATATACAGAACAAAGAAAGGATATTAAAAGCTGTAAGAGAAAAAGGCTAAGTCACATACAATGGCAGACCCATCAGAATTACACCTGACTTCTCCTCAGAAACTTTAAAAGCTAGAAGGGCCTGGACAGATATCCTACAAGTCCTAAAAGATCATAGGTGCCCAGCCAGACTACTATACCCACCAAAACTCTCTATCAACCTAGATGGAGAAAACAAGATATTCCATGACAAAATCAAATTTAAACAATATCTCCCCACAAACCCAGCCCTACAGAAAATCCTAGAAGGAAAATTCCATCCCAGAGAAGAAAACTTCACCCAAGAAAACAAAGGGAATAGAAAACCCCTCAGCAACTAAACCAAAAGAGGCACAGGACCATCACCTATACCAAACTAATGGGAAACAACAACCCCAGGTCACTAATATCCATCAACATCAATGGCCTCAACTCCCCAATAAAAAGACACAAATTTACAGAGTGGATCCGCAAGCAAGACCCGTCCTTTTGCTGCATACAAGAAACACATCTCACTACCAGAGATAGTCACTACCTCAGAGTAAAGGGCTGGGAAAAGGTTTTACAAGCAAATGGACCCAGGAAGCAAGCCAGAGTAGCCATCCTAATATCAAACAAAACAGACTTCCAACTGAAGTTAATGTAAAAAGACAAAGAAAGGCATTATATACTCATTAAAGGGAATATTCATCAAGAGGAAATCTCAATACTGAACATCTATGTCCCAAATACAAAGGCACCTACTTTTGTAAAAGAAACACTTCTAAAACTTAAATTGCACGTTGATCACAACACATTAGTAGTGGGAGACTTCAACACCCCACTCACAACAATGGAGAGATCATCAAGACTGAGGCCAAACAGAGAAATATTGAGTCTAACAGAGATCATGAAAAAAATGGACCTAACAGATATGTACAGAACGTTTCACCCAAACACAAAGGAATACACCTTTTTCTCAGCACCCCACGGAACCTTCTCCAAAATCGACCACATAGTTGGACACAAAGATAGTCTCAATAGATACAAGAAAATTGAAATAACACCTTGTATCTTATCAGACCACCACGGAATAAAGCTGGTCTTCAACAGCAAAAGAATCAACAGAAAGCCTACACACACATGGAAATTGAACAGCTCCTTACTGGATGACCACTGAGTCAGGCAAGAAATAAAGAAGGAAATCAAAGACTTCTTAAATTCCAACTACAATGAAGACACAACATACACAAACCTATGGGATACAATAAAAGCTGTGCTATGAGGAAAGTTCACCCAGCCCATATTAGTGAATTAACAGCTAAGCTGGGTGAATTGGAAAAAAAAAAAAAAAAGAAGCAAACACGCCCAAAAGGAGCAGAAGGCAGGAAATCATCAAACTTAGGGCTGAAATCAACAACTTAGAATCAAAAAGAACTATACAAAGAATCAATGAAACCAAGAGTTGGTTCTTTGAGAAAATCAACAAAATAGACAGACCCCTAGCCAAATTAACTAAAAGGCAAAGAGAAAGAACCCAAATCAACAAAATCAGAAATGAAAAGGGAGAAATAACAACAGACATTGAGGAGATCCAGAAAATATTCGGGTCCTACTTTAAAAATCTATACTCCACCAAATTTGAAAACCTAAGTGAAATGGACAATTTCCTTGATAAATTCCACCTACCAAAACTAAATCAAAATCAGATTAACAGCTTAAACAGCCCAATAACCCCTAAGGAAATAGAAGCAGTCATTAATAATCTCCCAACCAAAAAAAGCCTAGGGCAAGATGGCTTTAGCACAGAATTCTACCAGACCTTCAAAGAGGAGCTAACACCATTACTCTTCAAACTCTTCCACCACATAGAAACAGAAAGAACACTGCCAAACTCATTCTATGAGGCCACTGTCATTCTGATTCCTAAAACACACAAAGACCCAACAAAGAAAGAGAACTTCAGACCAATCTCCCTCATGAACATAGATGCAAAGATACTTAATAAAATACCAGCAAACCGAATTCAAGAACACATCAAAAATATCATACATCATGATGAAGTAGCCTTCATCCCAGGAATGCAGGGATGGTTCAATATATGAAAGTCTATCAACGTCACTCACCATATAAACAAGATGAAAGAAAAAAAACCACATGATAATCTCACTAGATGCAGAAAAAGCATTTGACAAAATCCAACACCCCTTCATGCTAAAAGTTCTGGAGAGAACGGGCATACAAGGACCATACCTAGAAATAATAAAGACAATATACAGCAAGCCAGTGGCCAACATCAAATTAAATGGAGAGAAGCTTGAAGCATTTCCTCTACACTCAGGGACAAGACAAGGATGTCCACTTTCACCATATCTCTTCAATATAGTACCTGAAGTTCTTGCTAGAGCAATAAGACAACTAAAGGAAATCAAAGGGATAAACATTGGAAATGAAGAAGTCATATTATCCCTATTCGCAGATGATATGTTAGTATACATAAGCGACCCCAAAAACTCCACCAAAGAACTCTTACAGCTGATAAACAACTTCAGCAAGGTGGCTGGATACAAAATTAACTCAAAAAAATCAGAAGCCCTTCTTTATACAACAAACAAGCATGCCGAGAAAGAAATAAGGGAAACAACCCCCTTCACAATAGCCACAAACAATATAAAATACCTGGGGATAACTCTAACCAAGCAAGTAAAGGACCTATATAACAAGAACTTCAAGCCCCTGAAGAAAGAAATGGAAGAGGCCTTTAGAAGATGGAAAGATCTCCCATGATCATGGATAGGTAGGATCAACATAATAAAAAAGGCTATTCTACCAAAAGCAATATATAGATTCAATGCAATTCCTAACAAAATACCAACACAATTCTTTATAGACCTGGAAAAAGCTATACTCAACTTCATATGGAACAACAAAAAGCCCAGAATAGCTAAATCAATCCTGTACAATAAAAAAGCATCTGGAGGTATCAACATCCCAGATTTCAAGCTGTACTACACAGCAACAGTAATAAAAACAGCATGGCACTGTTATAGAAACAGACCACTGGATCAATAGAATCAAATTGAAGACCCAAACATGGACCCACACACCTATGGCCAACTAATCTTTGACAAAGAAGCCAAAACCGCACAATGGAAGAAGGACAGCATCTTCAACAAATGGTGCTGGTCCAACTGGATGTCCACTTGCAAAAGAATGAAATTAGACCAATACCTATCAACTTGTACAAAACTTAATTCCAAGTGGATCAAAGACCTTAACATAAGGCCGGCCACACTAAAGATACTAGAAGAAAAAGTAGGAGAAACCCTCGAACTCATTGGCATAGGTGACAACTTCCTGAACAGAACACCAACAGCACAGGACCTGAGATCAATAATCAATAAATGGGACCTCATGAAACTGAAAAGCTTCTGTAAGGCAAAAGACACAGTCATTAGAACAAATCGGCAACCAACAGACTGGGAGAAAATCTTCACCAACCCCACATCTGATAGAGGGCTATTATCTAAAATCTACAAAGAACTCAAGAAACTAAATGCCAAGAAACCAAATAATCCAATCAAAAAATGGGAGACGGAGCTAAATAGAGAATTCACAAAGGAGGAATCCCTAATGGACGGGAGTCACCTGAAGAAATGCTCAACATCCTTAATCATCAGAGAAATGCAACTCAAGACGACCCTGAGATTCCATCTCACACTTGTCAGAATGGCTAAGATAAAGAGCTCAAATGACAGCACATGCTGGCGATGGTGTGGAGAAAGGGGAACCCTACTCCATTGCTGGTGGGAGTGCAGGCTTGTGCAACCACTATGGAGGTCTGTCTGGAGATATCTTAGAAAACTTGGAATAACTTTGCCTCAGGACCCAGCCATACCACTTCTGGGTATACACCCAAAGGACACCTCAGGGAGACATAGGGAAGTCTACTCATCTATGTTCATAGCAGCCTCATTTGTAATAGCTAGAAACTGGAAACAACCCAGATGTCCCTCAACTGAAGAATGGATTAAAAAATTGTGGTACATCTATACAATGGAATATTACTCAGCTATAAGAAACAATGAAATCATGCAATTTGCAACCAAATGGATGGATCGAGAGAAGCTCATCCTGAGTGAGTAACCCAGACTCAGAAGGATGCACATGGCATCTATTCACTTATAGTAGGATTTTAGCTATATCGTACAAGATATCTGTACTACAACCAACACACCAAAAGGAACATGGTCATAAACTTTTTTTTTCATTTCTTTTCCTTTTTCCTTTCCCTTTTTTTTCTCTTTCTTTTTCCTTTCTTTTTTTGTTGTTGTTCTTTGTTTTTGTGGGTTTGTGTGTCTGTTGGTCTTTTTTTTTTTTTTTTGGTTTTCCCCCCGTAGCAAGGAGACACCTTTGAGTGGCAGTACTGCCTCGTAGGCTCCCGGTGTATGAAGAGGCTCTCGGCCCTCATATGACTCCTGATCTGTGGTGAGAGACTGGTATGCAGGGACACTCCACCCCAGAGGATCAAGACGGAAGGGTCAGGGGGTAGAGCATGGGAGAGTGGGGCTGGGAAGCGGGAAAAGAGGACAATATATTAAGGATGTAACCTGAAGCAACAAACAAATAAATTTATTAATTAAAAAAAGCAGGTAACAACGTTAAAACACTGTAAATAAAATAAAGGACACAGCCATTCAACCTGGTTTTATAAACCTCCAAGTGTCGAAAACACGTAGAGCTAAGGTAAAATACAGGAGAAATGTGGTGTTAACCCATGCCTTTAACTTCAGCAGAGACGGGAGGAGCACCATAGAGTTAGTGGACTTATAAATTCTAGAGTTACACAGAAAAGGGTGGTGAGGGTACACACCCTTAATCCCATCATTCAAGAAGAGTACACCCTTAACCCCAACACACTAGAGACAGAAACAGGCAGATCTCAGAGCTCAAGGTCAGCCTAATACAAAACAAACTCTAAATAGAGAAAAACTTCGATCCAGGAGTGGTGGAACACATCTTTAATCCCCTCAGATGGGAACCACAGGTCTTGGATCCCAATATTTAGAATGCAGAGACACACACATAGGATTTGGAAGGACCTAAATTTAAAAGCTACTTACAAAAGGCCCACTCAATACAAACAAATTGTCCTTCGAGATCTCAAAATATATACACTAAAGCTGGTTTAGCTCCAAAATAACAAAATAATTTCTTCTTTAAACCAGATTGAAAGATAACACTTTATATATTGTCAAAAAACCAAATTTGCTTCAGGAGAAATATTACCTACCCCCCCCCCCAAAAAAAGAGGGTGATTGTCCCTGAGTGAGGATTAGGGCAGGGCTCTGTTCTTATCTTTCCAGGAGAATCAAAGCATCCATTCAAGGAACCCAGGGACAAGTGGACAACGGAAACCTCAGCAGAAATCAGAATCAGACACCAAAAGAAGACGAGTGACCCAGATGATTCAGCCTGACAGACTCCCTCAATAGCTGTCTCCATCAAAAGCCTACAACCACAACAATTCAATATTGCTAAGACCGTTCAGCTCTACACAATGCCCCAGCCAGAACCTCAGTAAAGCCTGGAAGTTCAGCTTCTGCCTACAAACTCCTTAGGACATCTAAACAGCTGAGAACAGAAGGACTGAACATAAAAGGATTGTATTAACATTTTTAACCATTTTTCCATTTCGGTTTGGGCCCCAAACAGGTTTACTATGACCCAAATCAGCAGGAAGTCATTTTAAGAGAGCGACATCCCATACCCAGAGGGTGGGGAGGGTGTTTCTCCGCCCCCCCTTTTTTGGTTATTTGAAGGACAACTGAAAACTCTGTTATTTAGGGGAAGAGATTACAAGTTGTTAAATGGTCCTGTTTAATGGGTTTTGGAGGTTAGACCCAGGGTATTCCTTCTTTCCCTTTTCTGTATCCTTCTTTATCTCCTATGTAGGAATGCACGGACTTGAGAAAAATTGAGACATAGACATAGCACAGGAAGGACCAAGAAGAAGGGTCAGATTATTGAATATGCCCTTATACCTTTGTATATTGATACAAAATTAGTAGTATATTTGGCTAAAGTGGTATTGACCATTGTTTATTGTGCAAAAATAAGATTGTATTGGTCTA